>WBNO01007197.1:2735-57500 GCA_013400575.1 Peucedramus taeniatus | reverse complement strand
GGAAGGAAGGAAGGAAGGAAGGAAGGAAGGAAGGAAGGGGCTCTCTTCATGTTTTCCTGAAGTAGAATTCATTGAACCATCATGACTGTATTCAGGCAGTCAAACCCAGAGTTCTGATATGAGTCAAGATTAATAATGCCATCGAAAGACTCATAAATGTCTCTCACATCTGTCACATCCCCCATATTTGCCTTAGAGTGCCCATTCTAGCACAGGACATTTGGCTTCTAGGCACTCATAAGGTCAAAGTATTAAAAAAGTAATGATAATAACCTTAAAGATTTTTGAGATTGGCTCATTATATCCTTGCCTTCATGATTATTTTTCAAAGCCTTGGAATTTTTTTTCAACATTGTGTATTTTTTAAAACAGGGCTTTTTGCAGGGCAGGTTAAGAAGGAATCATGAAGTTTTAAACAACGATCCTACACTAGTCCCAAGTTCTGTTTACTGCCCTTCTTCCCCCTTTTCTGATAGGTATCCAACATGATGTGTCATCCCTGTGAAGTCAGGGCTCCATATAGCCTGTAGAACACAGCTGTTCCCCCAGACCTTGTCTCCAACTCTTAGTGGATTTAACCATCATCTCTTGAACTCTAGCCTGAGGGCAGTGGTGAAAGGGCACACCTGAAGAAGAACCCTTCAGTACCTCTCTATATAACAATTTTAGTTGTTCAGGTACTGGAAGAGACTGTGAGATAAGCTGTGTATTTTGCTACTGTCATGTACATAAGCAACCATATGCACTTGAAACAAGAGTCCAATGACAATGGCTCTGTTATCTTTGAAAGCTTTTAATGAGCTCCATATGTCTAGCAATCTGCAGCACAAATTTGAGGCACAAATTAAAATGTGGCTTTTTATCTCAAGGACTTGTTGGCTTATTACTATGGGCCATGTTTTGACACTGGGAGGTGGATGTCTCTGGATAGTGTGACTGGTTCCTGATCTGAAGCCTGTAGCAAGCCAACGTTTGCAGAGATAGGTAACAGCTTTTATTAAACCAACTGTTGGAAAAAGTAGAGGAGGTGTCAGGAGCACAGACTTTGCTGCCAAAACTTGACTATTTTTTCCCTGTTTGTGTTAGTTTCCTTAATAAGGCCTCTCTTTCCAAAATTTTCTAGTCCTATACCTTCAGATCATTATGGCTTCAGTAATATTTTTTCATGAAAAGAGCTGAGAAGGTCACATTGTCATTCCTATAATGCTGTAAACATCTAGTCTTGCATAAAAATAGACCAAGTGCCATTACTAGAGATAAACTTAGACCAATGACTGTTTTCTCTGTGCATTTTTGCAAGACTACATTTGGAACCAAGTTTTGTTTCCAGAGTTCATGTCCAATTACAACAAGGTGGAATTCTGTTTTGCATATCTTACAGCACTGTCATGAGCAGCCACAAGCTGCATGTGATTTCCAGCTTAGAGCAGGTTATTTTAGCAATCTACCAATTTCACCAATCTACCTGAAATTTGATACATTTACCGACAAAATCTTCTCTCCTGGCAACAGAGGTTCATTGTTTCTTCAGCCACCTTTAGTCACAGCATCCCAATCTCAAGCTTTGGGAATATTAAAGGGATGTCAGCTGTCTTTGTGAGGTTATGTCCTCACAACACAAATTAAAGGTTTGTCCTTCTCATGGCCTAGCCAAAGGCAAAAACAATGAGAACTTAGCCAAGGATGTCCATCGGTCTGGAATAATCTTTGGTTCCTTCAGACACAAAAGAAGCCACAGATATTTAAGCCACTGGCTTTCTTGCAGTAGTAGTGGCCACAAATTTTTTTCCAATGGTTTTCATAGTAGAGAAACTGGTGAAATCTGGCTATTTTGCTTGGGCATTTAGCTTCAGCCAAAGGCTAAGTGACCTCTCCTGCTTCTTGTTGATAGGGTGAAATAACCTCAATTTGCTTTACAGAAGAAATTGCCTTGAGATTATCTAATGAAGGTATTATTATCATTATTATGAAGTGAATGGGAAAAGTGTTTGGATAATTGGCAGAAGAGAAAATGAGTACAGTGAACAGTTACAACTCTGAGGCCCCTTGGCAACAGATACCTTCTTAAGTGTATGTGAAACAGGCAGCTCCCTTGATCAGCACAGACCTCTCTGCTGGAGAGGCAGCTTCCTCTAGAAGTGTAATTGTGAATTTAAATGCACGGGAACCGAGAAACAGAAATAACAAGGTTCTTGATTTCCACCCCTCCCACTAACTAATATGCATTTACTGCTAATTAACTTAGAGGTATAGACTGCATTCCCTGGCAGGAATTTGTCTCCTACTATTTGTTATGATGAACAGCAAAGGAAACACTTTTTCCATTTGAATTAATGTATCCCTGTTTTGTTTTGCTGTGGTTTGGTTTTTTTTTTTTTTTAAACCCACCATTTGTTTTATTGCTAGAAAATATGTTCAGATTCTTCTACAGAGGGATTATCTTTCTGTGGCTCCACTGAAACACAGGAGTAAAAGATGAAGTAAATGTTTTAGGATAAATGCTTAAAGCAGTCTCAAGCCCTGTCTGTGCAACTGCCCCTCCACTCTCAGGAGCTGAGTAATTGCATCAGGCAGGTGACAGCCTTTCAGTGCTGCTCTGCCAGGGAGGGTGATATCTAGTGTGAGGTCAGCTAACATCCCAGGGTGCTGAGGTTGGGTCCTTGCTGCCACTAGTGATGCTTTTTTCCATCCTGGGAAGCTCCACATGTGACAAATTGTGGATGCACATCCGGTGCTTTTTGTTTTACTAATTTTTAAAATTTTCTATTTGTTTATTTAGTCTGACTTTTAAACACGGGGCTCTGGTGCCATTTTTTTGGCCATAATGTATTCCACCTGGCCTCTGACTGCTGTGCCATGAGGTTATAGAACTCCCTATGGTGCCATGTCATGTCAGCAGCCTGATGCAGATCTACCCAGCACCATCCCAAGAGCAAGAAGGAACCAGAGGCACCCATTTAGATAACTGATTTTATTTATCTGGGTGTTTTTCTGGCATCAGATATTTATCCTGACCAAAATACTCCTGTTACTTCTCTCATTGGCACAGGGACTAGGTTTTCTGTAGAAAATAGAAAAAGCAACCTGATCTCAATATTTCTTCTTATAGGGAAATATATGTTTTTATTCTTGTTAAGGACATTGTTTATAAATGGGGGATGAGGACCTAGCAGGCAAACTCATTATACATTCCTTTCCTCCTCCTTTCATGTTCTTGTGATTTTGTTTTATTCAGAAAGCCTTTGTTGTCCAAAGTTACACGTTATTATGCTCCTAGCTGAAGCCTGGGAATGAAGGACAGTAAATTTTGAGTCTTCTAATGAGATAGGAAGCATGATGGAATGTGTAGGGACTGTGGCACTGCATGGTAGCTGCTGAAATGACTGCTAGGGAAGGCAATTTTCTACTTCATGTCCCTTTTCTCCATTCCTACTCATTTATATAGGCTGTAAGTTCTTAGCATGTTCCTATGAATCTACACAATGCCTTATACAACATCACTTCGGTAGGGTCCTGTAGAGCCCCTTGTCAGAACATATAATATATGCCTGCAAAGAATGGTAATAAATTCTAATAGCAGTTTGTGCCGCATGAGCGTATCACAGAAGCACTGATTGTTCTTTTATTACACTGAGAAAAAGAAACATTCAGTCAATCAACACAGTGAGTTCAAGGCCTGGCTATCAGCACTAATAATGTCACTTGTTGCCAAACATAAGCAGAAACCTGTCAGAGGAGGAGAGGGTGGATAGCTACAACCCACCTCTAAAGCGACCCAACATGACACACCCCACATCATTTTTCCATATGAGGTTTTCAGAGTGCTTTTATTTATTTATTTATTTATTTCCCTGAGGATAAACCACTGTTAAAATAAACCACAAAAGCCACAACCCTTGTAGCTCTCATTTGCCTCCTGCAGTCTGATCACAGAAATAAAGTATGAGAGCGTGAAGCACCTCTCTAGTCAAGCTGAAAGAGAAGGGGCTGACAAGCCAGGGAAATGTTCTCCTGTAACCTTGAACTTGTATTCACTTCCCTCTGAAAACAAGATGTCTCAAGGCAGACAGAGGTGGAGGTGAAGTACTTCACAACATCAATACCATGTTATAAATACCTCAGAACTGTGGTAGCCTGAAGGTTTTGTGGGCTCCATGGAATTTAAAATCAACCTACCACAGAGGGGTTTTTTACCAGTGAAAAAAAAAAAATCCAAGTTCAGCTTGTTGCAATTATAAATCGCTGGAAAAAGAGGGCTGAACAAAGGAATAACTCCTGTTCAGTGATTCAGTACTTCAGCTGACAGAGAGCTGAGCCAATAATCTGGGTGATACTCTGGAGAACCAGGGTAGGACTGAGGAGCTACACTCAATTCTTGGCACATCCACAAACTGTATAATACTGGACAAGCCAGTAAGTCTGATTTGTTCCTCAGTATATCCTTTCTGAAATGGACATACTCCTTCTGTACTTTACAACATAGTTTTGGGAATAAAAATCTTTAAACTCTGGTACAAATGATTTACACAGACAGAAGGACTTCTCACTGCTCATGACACTCAGACATCCTGTCAGTTATTGGATAGAGGGAAAGAAGATTTGACCCTAGAACTTGGTCTCTCCATCCTTTACGTGTTCAGCACATTATAAAGTGCCTGGAAAACCAGGGTAATTTTGGAAATCTTGTGAAGAGTCTGTGTGTAAAGGTAAATACACTTTCTGTAAGAGGTTGCGTATCTTGATATTTTTTTCTTCAGCTTTTCAGACTATCCTGAGAGAAAAAGGGTTAAAATAAATATAAATAAATACATAATTTCTCAACTTTGCTGTTAGGAAAAAGAGCAGAGAGAGAGAGATAGATAAATAGATTTCATGAGAGACCAGAACACCCAGACTGTGGTGAGAGCAATACAAAGGTAGTGAGGTAGCAAAAAATCTGAAAACCGTCCATGTCTCTGGCGGTGTGGGGAGCAGATGGGCTCCAGCAGCTTTGCTGCTTGGTTTCATTGCTGCTGGTGTACACAGAACCATTCCCCCAGTAGGGTTAATTGAAGTCCAAGAGAAGAATAAAGCGGGATGGGTTCTAACAGAAAGCATCAGGAAAAAATAGTGAAATAAAAATCTTTTTGTGCCTCACACCACAGTGGAGTTCATTACTAGCTTTTTTTCCAAGAAGAGCAATGAGGATTACAAGGCTTGTTGGGGAAGAATGAAAAAAGACACAAAAAGGGTTTTGGAGACAAGTTTTGGAGACAAGTTGTGTCTGGAATGACATCATAAATCTTAGACATAGCATTGAAAAAGAGAAGAATGAGGAGACAATTTTTTCTTTTTGTGTAATTTAGTCAAATCTCTGTCAAAAGAACAAGACAGAAATGTTGAAGGTAATAGGATCTTATTTTTAGATAAGGGAAATAGTACTCTGCACGTTCTTAGCTTTTTTCCAAAACTACTTTTAGACAGCAAAATTAGGTGAATTGAATCCTACCTAAGGGACAAGACAGCAAAGTACAGTACTCATCCAGCCATTTAGCTATAATGTCCTTTTATATGTTCATAAAGTCCTCCTGCTTTTATCATCATGACCTCAAAGGATGTTTCTTAAAATGTTATCTGATGGTCTAAATTTAGAAATAGTGCTTTCTAAGCATAGGACATAACAGGCATTTTCACAAGGGAAGTGTAGTGAACAAGTCAGTTCTTTTGCCTGCTGAGGCTTTGTAGAATCCAGGAATGGGCACCAGAATATTATCAGTGGCTGGTTGCCTTATTGCCATTCTCAAAGTATCTGGAACTGATCTAAAAGTGAAACTTGGATTTTAGGAAATTCATATACATTTTTATTTACAGGAAAAAGAAAGACAAGGGTAAGAATGAAGGCCAATACAGTGCCTTTTGTCTACATTTAGCTACTTTAATAAAGCCCCCTGAAAAATATGGGTAGGTGTCTGTCTGCTGTTCCTATGACAGTGCTGCACAGAAGGCATGTGATGGGGAGACTGAGACAGGTGTCTAACACAGACCTGCTGCAGATGAAGAGTGGTTAATAAGCAGGGTGCTAACACGCGTCGTTCAGATCCATGTAATCAGAGCAGACACATTATCGAAACCAGGATGAAGCTAAAGGCTTCACTATTCCAGGCATCAAAAAAAAAAAAAAAAGAGAAAAAAGAAAAAAAAGATGTGTGAATGAGAATGTATGCACAAAATCAAAATATGTGCACCCCCCTGTTGACATGAAAGAGACTAATTAATTATCTAACTTGTCACATCCCCAGCTTGTCTGCATTCTGTCTCGCATGCACATTCTCACTCCATCAGAGGTTGTTTTTTCCTGGGGATATAAAGAAAAATTTAAATTAAACACCTATAATACTATGTCTGATATTAGTGATCACATAATTTTAAACACAATGAGAGACTGTAAGAAGGAAATATAGATTCAGAGGGAAAAAAAACCCCACGACAGAAACCCAAACCTTTAGAAGGAAAAGTGAAGGAGATGTATAAAGTCTCACAAAAACACACAGGTGGAAACAGAGAAACAGGGAAAACAAATAGGTGACATGAATGTGTGCAGCCACATGCACATATTCCCAAATCTCTTCTTGGGTTAATAGTGCTTTACAAATGCATCTAATATTTCTGGTAAACAGCTACTCTCTAACAATTTTCTTTCTCTAAAATTCTAGACTATTATTCCTGAAATAAACAGAGCATCAGGCAGCTGTCCTGCCTGCTTATGCATGTTTAACCATAAGCTGAAAATCAGTTACTTCTAAAAATAATAGGTAAACCTTTTGATTTATTTTAGCTCTGGAATTTCATTCTGATGTAGCTTTTTTCTGTTATTTCATCAAATTTCTGTATTAATGTCCTTATCCTCTTCTTATTTCATGTCTTGCTCACTGTTTACTATGCTTCATTGGAATTGTGAACAGCATCAACACGGACATACAGCAGAGCCCAACAGCTTATATTTCTCAGTGACTAATGCACAAGGGTTTGTTACTTTGAGATCAAATGAAACTGAGACAGAAATCAACCCAGGATTTGCTTTGCAAAATCCCAAACTTCCTTCTTCAACCCCTAGTTTGCACTCACTTCATAACAAAGAGAATTTCTGCTTTTGTCGCTGGAGAAAATCATTTGTGCATACCAAAATTAATAATTTTTGTTATTTTGTTATACAGCTTTTTTAAATGAAGAAACAGAAATTGCAGAAAGTGCAAAATCCAAGGAAATTAAATCAAAATTTTCAAACTACAAATAAAAATACAAATAAACACTCTCCCCAGATTGTAGTGTAAAATAAGTCCTTTATAAAGTAATAAAAATGAAAAAGACCACCATGGGAAACTGAGATATATTAATATAAGAAAAAGACCAAAATATTTTCACAATAACCAATTTTTAACTATTTTAAATGAGGTCTGATGTTTCATTTGTCTTAAAAAGCAAGTGTGACCAGTCAAACACTGAACAATTAATTTTGCTTTATAATTCCTGTCTCAAGCCAAATAATCTGAAGATGAAGTAAAATATGTGTCACAGAAAAAAATATTGATATTTTTACAGGTTTCCAGAGGCAGGAGGTCTACAATAGCATATGATTTGACAGTTATTTTCTTGAATCATTAAGAACGAGTACCTTTATTTCCAGTTTGAATTTACAGTTCTCCATCTTCCAGTCCCTGGTTCTGATTATACCTGTCTGTGAGATTAAACATCTCAGCTAGATTTGGAAGTTGTCTTCTCTTGTAAACATTCTCCCTGTTTTGATATACATGACTATGTCTGAAAATATCCTCTTTATCATCAAAAACAGATGAAATATGATATAGCTCAAAGGCAAAACCAGATGTCTTGGTGACAATTTTTCATAGTGTCTCCAGCTGAAGAAAATAACACAATTAAAAAAAAAAAGAAGAGAGAGAAAGTGAAGGTAAAAAGTTAGCCAAGAGTAATAGGAATTGGAAAGAAACTTGCAAGCATATCCAAAAAAAAAGGAAAAAATGCTGAAACACAGTCATCGGTGCTCATTCCAACATCTCTGCATGCTGCCCTGGCTGTCCCTTGCTGGCTGGCTGCCGTTTCCCTGCAGCATTCCAGGGGATGTTCAGCCCAGACTGGGAAGGGTAGTGATGCCATGAGGCAACTTCTGGCAGCCCCAAAGCTGACTCAAACTGCTGCTTCTTCTGCTCCAAGATTGCTCCCGACTGTTAAAAAATTTTATTCTATGCCATTGTGCTCCTTCAGGTTGACTTCTATCTTTCAAAAGCAACTTTCAAATTCCCCGCTGAATGTCCAGCCAGCATTTATTTATTTACTATGATGGGGTTTGGCAAACGCACTGCAGAGGCTGTTGGTCATTTTATCCATGTTCTTTCTCATTTTCATCCTAACAGGGGTTGTTGCTCAGGCCATTTGCCAGGATATTTGGTTGCAGGGAGTGAGCAGGCACCTGCATGTGGCCAGGTGTCCTCTGTAGCTTGGCTGAGCACAGGTGGTCCATGGGCCTTTCGCCACATTAAAATACAGTTATGGTAGATATCTCTGTCTAGAGAATACTGATGTGTAGTCAAAGGGTATTAGTGGGGAATAGTTAGGACAGCATTAGGCTTTCCTAATATCAGATGCCAAAAAATTGTTTGGTTGTGTCTAGGCAGGACACATTTTATAGTTAATGGAGAGGAATCAGCATTACTGGAAGCTGATCAATCTCAATTCTCCAAGAGAGTAATTTTAAGATGGGAAATATTTCTTTCTGTCAACTCTGAAACAAACCTATAAATACTTGCTTTGATTTGACCAAAAGCTGTTAAATATCTTAATTACTGAACAGTACTACAAGCTTGTGAGCAAAGGTATTTAAATTGTCCCGTTAGGTTCTTTTTTCATCACCTGTTTTGTTAACATTCCTTTATAATGAATTCTCAAGTTTTCTAACTCTGTTGAAAGAAACACTCTCAAAGATAGGGAAACAATAAGGATTAGTAGTTTTGATCATGAGTAGGAATATATATTCCTTGGAGGGAATATTTATCAAGAAAAAAAAAGAACATAGTAGGTAAGTATTAATCATAAGGGGATTGGACTGAAAAAGGGAGCCAAGATTTTTCTGTGAATAGCAGGGACTGTCTCAGATGTGAGCTTCACCATAGATCCAAACCAGCGATGGGGGTCATAGCACTGTCCCATTAGCAGTAATAAATTTGCAGGATATGTTGACTTTCCCTAATTTTCTGGGGAACTGTTGAATCTCTGTTGAAAAGGTGTTTTTTTTAAAGTACATGTAATACCTAAGCATATGTAATATCATTGCTTTCCATCAGGTATTTTGCATATAATCAAGGTTTAGAAACAGTTTGAAATATGTTCTATATGCCACATACAGTTTGTTTTGGAACAGCCAAGAAAGAAAAAGATAGATCCTTGAGCACACACTGACACAGAGTCACACATGCACAGAAAAACAGAGACGTCTTATGAGGCAGAGGGCCCATGCTTTTGAAACAATCATCAGCCTGGCTTTACGTTTACATCAGAGCAAGAGAACAAAAGACGGGGGATCATAACAGTACACTAATCTGATCTTATTCTGGTTCTTTCTCTGCAAAAAAGAGACTTTCACAACATCTAAGAGGCATGTTTTTTCATATCTATCTAAGCACTCTTTATCCCAAGCCGTGTGGCTCAATTCAGCTTCAGATGAGAAGTCAGCCAAAGAGGGGACAGTAGCATAAAAGAGATTCATGCTCGGGAGGACAGCCTGCTTCAGCTTTAATTGCAAGACACACACACACACACACACACACACACACACACACACACACATATTTCAATGGCTTGGGTACCACACAGTCATCAAATATTGTCCGTGCTGCAGGTGGATTTTTGTGTATTTGTTTTTCCTGCCTCTGAAAATGTTCTTTACAACTCATCTGGTACATAATCCCTGCTTTCCTGTTTCTTCAAAGTAAAAAAAAACCTCAAAGCATAACAAAGCACAGCACCCTGCTTTCACTGATTGTATGAGACATTTAGAGACTTGGAAGAGTGTTGGACTCTACTTTATAGCAAAGCCCTACAAACCAACAGACCAAAACCAAACCCACTCCGACCAAACAGAGAAATTTCCAGGCTATTCTCTTGGATGTAAAGGAGCCTGCTGCTCCATCTTCTTCCTCCAGAAAGGTGAAGAGGAGATGGGCTGTCCAAACAGACATCCCTCCTCTAGAACAACTGAAGGATACAGACATCTAACCTGAAAGAGGTGTCCTGTTTCAAACTTGCTTGGAGCTGTCCCACCCCTCAAGAATTCCAGAGGCTTCCTTTGGAGGACTGCTTCTTTAGTGCCTTGGATATTGCATCTCCAGGGGACACCAACCTTCTCCAAATCAATAAATGCAAACCCCAGCAATCGACTGCATGTGGTGCACTGCAATTCCAGCTTAGCCTGGCTGTTTGCAGACTGTCATTGCTGTCTTGTGACAGGTGAACATCTGAGGCCACAGGAACTGGCATTTGAGGGTCAGCTTCTCTTTCAGACAATCACTTTCTCTATAGATGGAGATTTTTGAAATAACCATTCCTACTTTTCTTTTAGCAGTATGTACCACATGGGGTGGTAGTGCCATCCCCAGTAACAAATTTAGTTCATTTTTCTCCCTCCTAGTTATCAGGCAGGCTGCATAGGGACAAAACCCATCTATTTTGCAAAGCAATCCTTATGCAGAAAGAAGTGAGCTTTTGTGTAGAAAGGGGACTGAAAGAGACAAAAGCCCTGCAATGGCATTTATGTATTCCTCAGGTGTGGTTTAAAAACAGACTACTAGCAGCTTTGAGAAAAAAAAGAGATTATAAACACTACACTTAATTATTATAATGGAGGCTGAGAATTTTTTGCCACCTCTAGAAAAGCATCATTCTCTTCAGAAAGGATGAATTTGTTTCCTCCTAAACTGCCTAATTAGATGAACGAATATCAGACAACAATAATTTTTTTCTAATTACAGGAAGTCTAGAATAAATTAAAGCAGGGAAATTTTTCTTTTTTTTTTTTTTTTTTTTTTTTTTTTTTTTTTTTCCCTTTGTACAGCAGCGTTTTTAGTGTTCGTCAATGTTGCCCCTAAGGCAGAAAAAGAGTCATGCATGATCAATTTGTCTTACAAGTCTTCCAAAATAGTTCCCTCTCTCCATTTAGCACTGTCAAGGTTTGTTCTTATTTGCCATTTCAGACAAGATTTAGAGCTTCCACACTTTGATTCTTGGGATGAAGGAGGATTAAAGTTTTCATTGCTTGTTTGTAATGAGGCAAATTGTAACTCTAATTATGTAACCAATTTGCTGCAGTTAACTCTTGAAAAGAACAGCCATGGTCCTGGCAAAGGTTCATTTTGCACTGATGAGGTTTGTAGCCAGTGTAGAAAGTGCAAGTTAAAAGGCAAAAGGATCTGGGTGCCTAAAATTGACATGGTTTTGAAAAATCATTGAGTGGCTGGAAAAATAGTGCAGATAGCAGTGACTGCTTAAAGCTAATGCAAGGAAATCCAAATCTCTTCATGTGTTTTCCTTCACATTAATCCTGTTCTGAGATCAGAGGAATTTCATTAAAAGATCCAAGGTAGTTAAGATCTAGCCTCCAAGAAATACATGAATCAATTTTAAGGGAAAAGAGACCTTTCTGATCCACCTGCATTACACAGGAGGCAGACATGCACACTTCACTTTTTATTGGAAATATATAAGTTAATGACAAATTCATAATTTCTAAAAAGATTACTTATTTTCTTCAAAGAACTCAAAAATATGGAAAGTTCACTGGTAAATTTCCCCAGTTTTTAATTTTACTCTTACTAGAAATGAGCAAGTTCCTTTTCCTTGCTTGTTGCTTGCTTCAGCCTCCAGGCTTTAGGTTTTCTTTTCTTTAATAATAAAACTTTAAAAGGACATGAATGTTGCTGGTATTTTTATTGGTCAGTATTCTTACATTGAGGTCCAATTGTTTCTCTGCATTCCCTGTCACTAAATAAATGTAGGCTGGGTTTTTTTTTTCAGCTTTTCATTAGAAGAGTAGTTTTTCAGGACACGGGAGAGAATTCTGGACAGAAGAGAGCAGCTGGCAGGTCTTGGTACTTCTTTGGAGCAATATTGTGGCCAGTTTATGTCCATATACCTGTCATGACCTTTTTGGAAATCCCTGTTCTTTTAAGGTGTGGTCCCACAGTTGACATGTGCATCCTCACTTTTCAATCCAGATTGAAAGATTATGCTTTGCTGTAATACAGAACAGTTTCTTTGACCACAGCAGACTTATAACATTATTGAATCAGTGCTGATAAGGCTGAATAAGACTCTTAGTCAATACTCAGCTCTTTATATTATCAATGAAGCTTCTTGCAATGATATATTTTTTCTGTTTATTGACCAAAACTATATGTGAAAAATGTGTTATAAGAACCCTAAAAAAATCATGCTACCTCAGTGGGCCAGGCACATATGTGTGTTTCTGTATCTGTGAGCACTTCCCCAATATACATTATTTTGCTGTTGCTGTTTGAGTTTCAATGTGCAGAATCAAGTGCTTTGTTAAAGTACTTTGCAATGTGGAATGAGCTTGTTGACTTGTGGGAAAAAAGACAATGGCAAAGTTGAGTTTGCTACTAGCTAAGAGAAACTCTTCTTTAATTCAAGTGGTTGGATAATGGTAAATATTCTAATGCTGCAAGTGAAAGGCTTTTGGAGCATCTTTGGGTCGCTCTTGAGAGTACAAAAAAAGAATAAAAGATTTCGGAGACCAGGCAATTGCTTACATTTCTTCTGCTGGTTGTCAGCTTGAAACTGCAAAAATGAAAGTCGCTGTTGCATCTTTACAGAGTTTCAGTGTTGCTTCAGAAATTCTTCCCTGAGACAGCCAAAGTAATTGCATAAATATATTTCAGCCCAAAATAAAACCCACAGTTCCACATTGGAGTTATTTCTTCTTGTTCAGGCTTCATAGACAATAATTTTACTGACAAAAAGAGTTTTGCTGTTTGAGTTGGGGGAGTTGTGACTCTTATTTTGAGATCCAGAGGCTTAGACATGCTGTGGGGCACAAATCCAGGAACAAATTAAAAGCCTATTCCCTCAAAAAGGAAAAAAAAAAACCAAAAAAAACCAAAGGGAAGCATAAGAGATTTGTACTAGTTTATCAAGGAAGAGTTGGGCTGCTCTGCCTGTAGGTTGGTAATCTAAATTAGTATTTTCTGGCAGTAAGCATAGGAGGAGAAAAAGAAAAAAGAGAAATATTTCCATATTAGGCTGGAAAAACCCTTATATATACCAGAAAACTTCACTTATTTAAGAAAATGTGATAGAATCAGAAAAAAGAAGCCAAAAAATAGGAGCATAAAGTGCCCTGTGAATTAAACATACGCACTGACATTTAGGAAAACGAGTCAAGTGATTCCTCCTTGCAGCTCTTAGGGTCCTGGGAGTTTCTTCCTCAGATTTTTGGGATTCAGAAAAAAAAGGCATCCTTAAATTAATTTTCCCTATGCTTGTTGTACTACATTGAATTCAGCTGAAATTATGGAGATAATGTTTCCATGTGCTTTGTTATAACAGATTACTTGATCATGGTAAATGGGAATCTTGAAATTCAAACATTTAGTTCTAGGTTATTTCTAACATTGACTGAGAAGCAACCTTTTTGTCAGCCTGCTTTGTAATCCTCTAATTTTAATTTCTTGTTTGCAAAGAAATGTCTTCTCCTTGCTTGTCTTCTCCTTCTAGACATTCAGAGTGTCTCTTGGCACTTGCCACAATGATACCACTCTACTGGACTTTGGAAATGGTGGATTCAGAACACCTCCAACATCAAGCCTTCTCCTTCCTGTTCAGGTGTTTCTTACTGAAAAGCCATGATAACAAGCTAAAAGGCTCATCAAGGCTAAATTTCCTTGTGAATATTGTCCCCATCTTCCTTTGAAAAAACAGTAGGCTTGAGCTGTATTTCACAGAGGTGTGTTGTGGTAGGCTCCACACCTGTGTTCAACTTAGAGAAAAAATTTCAGGCATCCTTGTGCTGGACACTTCCTGCCAGCTCTGAGCTGCTGTTGGTTTTGCTTGCCTGTTGTTGGTCTGGGTCTGTGAGCAAAGCCCTCTCTCAGGCACAGGAAACAGACTTGCTTCAGCACAGCAGCTCCCACCATAAGACAGAAAGTTTAACTTTCTGGATCTGGACCATGCCTCTTAAATGTCCAGAAAACAACCTGTGGAGGAATAGGATGAATCTATGGAAATCATTGACAACTGCAAAAAAGTAAGTCTTAAAGCAGTACAGAAGCCATACAGGAAAACTGTCACAAATTCAGTGGTGGTGTTTATGAGAGCAGCTCCTCAATACTGCTGTGCCTGCTTATACCAGCAGTGTATTTGTCCTGCTCTGTGCACTGAATAGGACAACAGGGATTAGCATTTAGAATAGAGTGAGGACCTTTTGAGCTCTCCCCAGATGTCTGTGTTGATTTGGGAACTCCTGTAAAGTCTACTGCTCTGTCATGTTCCCAGATACTGTATTGCTTTACTGGTACTAAATGGTTGTCTATGTCAGCTCAAGCTACAAAAACAAGTGGGATCTTTTCTGGCAGATTTTTAGGATACAGTCTCTGACTGATGTAAAGTACTGAACCACAAAGAGCATATGAAATGGTGAATGCGAAGTGTGAATTCTCACTATTTTTTATAAGGAATAGTTTTCTCCCCATAGAAATCTTGCCATGCAAAAGAGTAAATAACAATCAAGATTTGCCTTCCAGTGGGTGAAATAGAACACTGATCACCTGTGGCACTGGCAAGGCTGAGCAAGCAGTGCAGCAGGACGATGCTTTCAGAGTTGTTGACAGAAAAAAGGAAATAGTGATTATTTGTTTGTCGTTGGTTCTTTCCTTTATGGATGCTGGTCACTGGGACAATATTTGCTAGCTGGCTGTCATGAACCTACTGTGTTTCACCTACAGCTTTTTCTGATACCGTTACAGTCTTTGTTTTCTTGGCTGCTAATATTCCTCTTTAGCAGAGTTTCTGTGTTATTTGTCCCACTGTTGAAATTAATTACTTGCTATGGCATTGCTCCTCAACACCAACAGCATGTTGGTAGTGAATACCCCAGCCCTGGAGATGTTCAGGGTCAGGCTGGATGGGGCTTTGAGTAACCTGATCTAGTGAAAGATGTCGTTGCCAGTGGTAGGGGGAATGGACAAGATGATAATTAGGTCCCTTCCAACCCAAATAATTCCATGATTCTATGATTCTTTGATATGTCTGCAAGACAACAATAAGAGAGAACTCATGAGTGTGCTGTCTCAGTGATAGGTCCATATTGCTGCTTTAGGCTGTCTGCAAAACTGGCTGCAGCTAAAGCTCAAATTATTAATGCTGTATGATGGAAGAATGGAGCTCAGTTTCTCTTGGGTGAATGTCATCTTACCAGGGTGCACTTGTCTCGCTCTTACTGCAGTGAAGAACAAGTGCAGTTTTGGCCTGATCTGTGGACCTAGACCTGTTCACTGGATTGAAGACTATATCTCAATTATGTCTCTCTCCCATGGGTGAGCTCCTCAATTCATGCTGCTTAAGGTTTTTGTGACATTTTGTAGTACCTATGATAGGTGGGTCTGATCATATTCTGGGCAGCACTGAGCTGAAAATGTAGATATAACAAAAAACTGCTTTTGGGAAGTGGAAGCTGAACAAGGCTAAATATCCCTCCTTAAAATGCATCTCATTTGTAACAGTTTATCTCTAATGAATTTCAAGAATTACAGTGGAGTTGGAAAGTGATGGCTGTTATCAGTCCACAAACACATCTAAAACCTAGAAATGTTGACAGTGGATACATTTCTTTCAGGCACTGCCTTTTGGCAGCAGATCAGATTATCTGTGTGAGCCACACAAATCACATGCTTTCCCAGGTGGGCATTAGCAGAACCATCTGGCAATTAGAAGTCTCCGGGGCAGTCAATCCAACTTTGAGCTGGATTAACTTGGAAGTTTCAAACACTGTCATTGCTTTTTGATAGTCAGAGAGGTTTTTGGCCCTTGTGAATAAGACAACCATTTGATCAGGGACAGAAAGGATTATTCAGTTATCTTCAGCCCTGTTCAGCTTTCCATGAGGTCAGTCTAAATCATCTCTCTTAGAGCACATATATAGAGGAAATGTATGTGCATGGCTCAAATCCAGCCAATTTTGGGGATGAGTAAGTTGGCTGAGCATGCAGAGAAGATCTGTAGCAATCTTGGAGCTTTATGTGGTGTGGCAGACTGTGGGTAATTTTGGACAGAGAGTACCCGGTGCTGTTATTTCACAGAAACTGTTTAGCTTTTGCTGTATTTCAGCAGTGACAAAAACTCCCACAGCCTCACAATAGGCCCTCTTGATAACAACTGAAAAAATCTGTATCTTCCAAATACGTTATATCATTAGATGAAGTGGACAAAAACAAAACAAGTATGTTTATGACTTAGCCTGAGGAGATAATTAACTTCTGAGTGCTGAGATCCTTGATTGCATTCCTAGCATGATCTTAATTGGAAGTCTGAACTTGAAAAAGGTTGTAGTGTTTGGAGGATATCTGAAATGGTTCACTGAGAAATTGTTTGTTCATAAATTTGAAAGGTAATCCAGACAAATACCTTTTACTTTGCCTTTGTTGTAATTGTTGTGGTTGATGATGATGATAAAAATAATCTATTACAGCGGCAGCAAAAGCACCAGACTATTGAAAGAGAACATGTATCAAAATGTATTGAGCCACTTCAGAGAATTTCAAAAGGAAGAAGTTTTACAAAAAGGGCTGAATACATACGAAATGATAATACTTGGAAATCTGTATTACTGCTGCAGAGTGGGGTACAGTACTTTGCTGAAACTATTGACCTTTTGTGTATTCTCAGTGAGAATTGTCATGATCTAAGTTGTTTGCATAGAGCTATGTTATGTTGCACATGCACTACAGTAGGTTGCCAGTATAGATGAAAACTAAAAACTCTTTTTTTATGCTGTCTAAAATCTCTGCCCTTTACCCATCCCAGTTATAGGCACTTGGTTAACTGGAGTCCCTGTTCTCTGTGATCAGTGGGGGCCACAAATTGCACCCTTCTTTCTGAGAAAGGATGAATCCATAGAGTGTCAGAGAACATCTCCATCTCACCTAATCTTAGTCATTCAGAGGTTGGGCGTAGAAGAACACTGTCCTTGGTGCTCCCTAAAGTCAGTGTTGAAAAGAACTGAAGGAGATTTAACATGTCTAATTTAAATTTGACAGGGGAGACCTTATTGTGGCCTTTGAATCGTAAACGGGGCCTAAAAGTAATGTGGAGACAGACTTTTTAGTAGGGTCTGTAGCAATAAGACAAGGAGTAAGTGACCTTTTGAACTAAAAGAAGGTAGATTCAGTGTAGATGTAAGGAAGAAGTTTTTAACAGTGGAGGTGGTGAAACGCTGGTACAGTCTGTCCAGATAGGTGATAAATATCTCACCCCTGGATACACTCAAGGTAATGTTGATTGGAGCTTTGAGCAACCTGTTTTAGTTGAAAATGTCCCTGAACATTACAGGGAGGTTGAACTAGATGATCTTTAAAGGTCATTTCAACTCAAATCATTCTATGTTTCTAAATATATAAAATTATTAATATAAATAAGTATCCAAAGAGGTTGTTGAATATATGCAGAGCCCTCCCTCTTGACCATGCTAGACTAAAAAACTGACTTTGAGATTTTTGAAAAGTTTGATGATGAAATTAGGATAGTATAACTTGAAAAAATTATTTGATATTTTGATACAGTTCCTTTTGCTCCCTGAAGAAAAACGGCAGCAGAAATATGGGCAAGTTTCACATTACCTGTGCCCAGGAACCTGGATCATCAAGCCCACTTGGCACAGAACTCTGCAGTAAGAATGTCTACTCCTGTTATCTTGCAGAAATCACAGAATATGCTGAGTTGGAAGGGACCCACAAGGGTCATCCAGTCCAACTCCTGGCCCTGCACAGGACACCCCAAGAATCACACCATGTGCCTGAGAGCTTTGTCTGAATACTTCTTGAACAACAGACTTGGTGCTGTGAGCACTGCCCTGGGGAGCTGTTTCAGTGCCCAACCACCCTCTGGGTGAAGAACCTTCTCCTAATATCCAACCTTACCCTCACCTGACTCAGCTTGAAGACATTCTCTTGGGTCCTGTCACTGGTCACCACAGAAAGGAGAGCCATGTCTGCCCCTCCAGCTGCCCCTCATGAGGAAGCTGTAACTGCTACGAGGTCTCCTCTCAGTCTTCTCCAGGGTGAACAGACCAGAAAGATAACACTGAGCTTTCAGATGAAACAAATTAGCACCACTGATAGACAGCTAACTGGAAGGATGGAAGCTATTGGAGCAGAAAATAAACTATGGAGCTCTCAAGGGAACAAAGATGCTGTGAAGGTTAGCTCAACAATGTATTGTTTTAGAGAAGCCTTAAAACTTAAAAATTTGTGCATCTCTCTGAATGCAGCAAGTACTGTCACAAGGATGTGTTACAAGTCAGGTCTCCACACATAAATGAGATGAGACACAGCATTAGACCTAACTGAGTTGGATTAACCCAAGAAAATCTAACTGTAGTATCAATAAACAGAAAAGATAATCTGTGGTTTTTGATGTGGTTCAGAAAGTCACAATGATTGTAATCCAGAAAACAAAGAAATTGAAGACACAGGGACATATGCAAAATTGAATAGTGCGATAAAACTAACTTTCAGATAAGAGCTGAAGAAATTATTTTATAGGCAAAAAACACCCACACAAATAAAATTAAATGGCAGATACAGAAAGTACCCAATCCCCTGCAAATGTGGGACATGCAGAGAATAGTGGATGTTTTAAAATGTTACAGAACTGTGCATTCAGGGGTAAGAAATATCCTTTGAGAAGTCTCTAATGAATATACAAGTTTAACCTTCACTTGCTGCTACTGCTGCTGTTGGCATCCAGGCTGATGGGGTGAGGGAAATGCTGTTGGCTGGAAAACACCTTAGGGAAAGCAAAAGGTGGAAAGACATTGTTTTTATATCTATTTACCTTTCCTACCTATTTCTTGATGTCACCTCTCTTTGTAAAATTCAAGGCCACTAGACTTTAAATTAAATAGCTTTGTTTCCAGTGATGATATTGGGGTTTATTAAATTCCTGTTTTGCTGCAGTGGATAGTATTTATGCAATTTTCTTCAAGGAAGTTAAAAATAGCTTTCTGCTCCTTAGGGTTGCAGGGGCTGCTTTTGCCTATGCTGTTAACTTGGTTTGTATTTTTTAAACACAAATAAGTAAAAAAACAAATAGAAAAGGGTAAGTTGGGCTTCTCTCTCTCATACTATTTTTTGTAATTGGACATGAAATGAAAGCAAGTCAAATTGGCAGATAACATTGTGTTCTGGGTGGTGTGAAGTGCCAGAAACAGTGTTTTGCCTGCACACAACTTGTTTTTTAATAGTCCTTTTTATTTTTCACTCATAACAACAGAAGTGAACTATTAAAAATCAAATGTTGAGATGAATTGAACTAAACAAAAACATGCCGAAGGCGACAGGCAGGGTTTAACACTCTGTAACTTTTATCTCTCTGGTGTCTCTCTTTGATGGTTGACATGGCAAAAGAATTCTCACAACACTTCTGAATCCTGATCACTTTGCTAATAACAGCAAGACCGCCACTGCATCATTTTTACTCTTGAATCCCTCTGGATACTATTCCTTGCTTACCCACTTATTCACGTGGCACTATTCCACAAAGATATAATGAAGAAATTAAGAAATTCTTATGGCATCAGCAGATTATGGTGTATTATTATTATTATTATTATTATTATTATTATTACTCATTTGATCATCAGTGGTGCCAAGTGAAACCAATCAAGGATCAATGCTTTGACCAAAGATGAGGCAGATAGATCCTCAGTGGGGCATAGTACCACATAAATTAATGGAACTGGGATGGTTTAAATCAATTAAGATTCTATACTTCCAACAAGCCCCCAGCAGTGGTGTGAGGTGCAGACAAGTAAATGAAAAATTGAGCATGTTTCTATAACCATTAATACAGTCTTTGCTCCACAGACTCCCTAGACACTATCAGTCCGAAAGATTGCAGGGACTTATAGAGGAGTAATGAAGTCAGGGCTAAAGAGATTTCAGATGTGCTAGTAATATTCTTAAAGGTTTTGTCAGTTTTCTCTCTATGGGGAAAAGGTCTTTTGTGAAGGCACTGAGCTGAGGCTCAAAAGATTTGCACTTCACTCCTAGTTCATCATGGACTCCCTCTTTGATCTTGGAAAATAACGTGTTTTGCTCATGTGAAAATAGGAATGCTAATAATGAGCCCTTGCCTGTCCTGCAGGACAAGGTAATATAAACACTTTGGGCTATGGCATCCTACATCTGTGTACAAACAGAAAGGGATTGCACTTATCAGCAATCTTCATTGCTGCTGTACAGTCAATGAAGATTGCTGATAAGTGCAATCATCATCAGAAAATTAAAATCACAGAATAACAGAATATCATTAAAAGGAGTATTTAACTGCTACTTATATTATATCCTTTCAGTCCAACAAAAGCAAACTTTTGCTCCTGTGTGTGAACTTTTCTAAAAGTACAAGTGAAATCATGGTCAAAGGTAAAAGGGTTTTTTGATACATGTGCCAATATTTTCAAGCTTCTAAAAAATCAGTTGCTTTCTGTTTTTTTTTTTTTAACAGCTAATGATTAACAGGGCAATAATATGCAACTTTGAAAGCTTTGTACTAGAACCTTACAAGTCTTTTACATAAGGAAAATCAGGTTTTCCTCTTTCAGATTGTCACTGTGGTGGTATATAGACGTATAGGTATGGTCCACAGCCTTTACACAAAATCTTCTCTGCCTTACTCCTGTTGAGCCTTGTGTGTCTATTTGCAATGGAGTACGGTTGCAACTTTTTGTACTCCTATCTCTCTGCTGAAGCTCTGCTTCCATTTCTATGCAGGAAAAGCAAATCAAGGGCTGTATCTTTACTGGCAAGTTAAACAGAACAAAGCACAAACCTGAGAGCTTGCATATGATCACCCATCTGCTAAACTGTGAACAAACTGAAAGTGCTGAGAGGGTGGTCAGGCATTGGAATGGGCTGCCCAGGGAAGTGGCACAATCACCATCCCTGGAAGTGTTCAAAAAGCGTGTGTGGATGTCTCACCTGGGGACATGGTTTAGTGGTGAACGTGGCAGTGCTGGGTTAATGTCTTTCCTGACCTTAGAGATTCTATGATTCAAAAATTCATGACATGGAACAAACTGGTGTCTGGTAGCATGCCAGCAAACATTGCCTAAGTGCAGTGAGTGGTTAGCACAAGTCAAAAATCCTTCCCAGTATCTACTTTGGGGGTAATCTCTTCCTTCCTGGTCAGGGTTGGGAGGTTTAGGTGTTTGAAGGTGAGCTGTGCCGCCACACTGTATTCCAGAACACTGTCAATAGTCTGTTTTGTTTACTGATACAGAAACAGGAAGGTGCTTGTTAGTGTTTGGGGAGAAGAAACTCCTGAAAGATTTGAGTAGGGAAATTGTCATCTGAGCATCTGTCAACCAGTAATGAAGTCAGATTAAATATTTGTGTAGTAGAGTCATAAAACATAACTGTGGGAGTGACATGGGTCCACTTCTTCATCAAAATCAAGTAGATTAAAATTGTAGACAGATGTTTCCTTAGGTGCTTCCAGATGGTTTTAAATGTCTTCAGTGATGAAGAAAGCACAGACTTCCTGATTAATCTGTTCTAGAGCTGAATTAACCTTTGAGATGGACATTTTTTCTTGTAATTAGCAGTTAATATTTTTTTCATTCTTCACATGAAGAAGAAAGTTCTTGGAGTTTAAAAGTTCGGCAGTCTACTGCCACTCGTGTGAGCATTCAGGATCCTTTCCTTATTGTTTTTTCTTCCTAGCGTAAGATTTCAGAAGAATAAGGGAACTGGAAAATGAAAAAGACTTAAGGAATTGGAAGGATGGCAGCTTGTAATTTGTAGTAGGAACCATGTATTATATAAGATAAAAATAAAACTTGGACAAGGTTATATTTTGGGGTCCTAGTGGCATCATAAAATACTCTTGTTTTTTGCTTTTATGGCTTATTTTGATGTCAGCAGAGTCCTGAGATATTTATGCAGCCTTGAAATTCAAAACCTTGAAATTCAAAACCTCAATCTTCTCTTTAAAACGTTTGGTTTTAAAAGGGGTACATTTGTAAGTGGTAAAAAAAAAATCTCTCCATTGTGAAATATCAATTATTTGTAAGTGCTTGGATTAATTTATTGAATTTTATGGGTAAAAGAAATGGAAATTGTTTTTTACATTAAAAATTAATATTTTACATCCAGCTGTGTCTGGCTGGGCAATAAATCAGCTCCTTACAATTACTTATTTGTCAGTCAGCATGTTAGTTCAAAAAGCAAGGAGCTTGCCTGTGGATCCTGCCCTACTTGAAAGCAGGGAGAGTTCAGGTCAAATCAATTTGAGCCACAGTAATTAAGAACAAGATTGAAGATCCTTCCCTACCTCTGTAGTGTAGCATCTGGAGTTACATATTAGAATGGATCCACTTCTAGGCAGCAGTGGAGGATATTGAAGGTAGAAAAGACTACTTAGGAAGAGCTTTTTTTTTTTTTTTTAAAGAGAGTTTTATATAAACCAAAATCTTACACTTTCTTCTGAATAAATCTGAGTACTTCATATTTGCTAAGCAGGGAAACATTTATCTTTTTAGCTTGTCTATTTACAGCTGCATATGACACAACCTTCAGAGGGTGTATTTAAAGAGTGTCTCCATAGGAGCAAATTAAACAAGGCCGGGTAAGGTGGTGCCCCATGATCATCATGGTCATGTCAATTGCTGGTGGTATCTGTTGATTTTTTGGTCACTACTCTTCCTGACAACATCTGATCATGTTTCAGGAGTTGTACCAGGGACCATCCTCAATACAGACTTTGGCAGGCAGAAAAGTTCATCTGTGTTAAAGGAACATTCTGCACCCTTTGAACCTAGGGTCAGAAAATGGACACGAGCTCTTTTCACTGGTGTTGATATAGCCAGAATATGCCAGAAGAATGAAAACCTAATAGAAAACTAGTATCTTTATCAAAAGTGATGAATGAGGCACAAAATTACATTAAAATTAAAAAAAAAAAACAAACTCATAGCTCCTGATGTAACTAAAAAGCTTCCCTCAAATATTTCTTTAGGATCTTTTGATTTGGCAAGGCAACAGAAAATCCTGTTTAATTTTGATAGAATGTAAGTTTTTAAAGTTTTCCTTGGCCATCAAGATGAAAAATTAACTGTAACCAGAGCTCTAGTTGTACAGCGTTCCTAGTGAAGAATTCTGTCATGACAGGGAAACTAAGTCAATCATATCCAAGAAAGATAATTAGTTGCACACTTCTCGCACATATAATATCGTATTCAATTAGAAGTAAATTAAATGACTGTGGAAATAAGGTCACATGAACTCCTACTATACAAAAGAATCTCAGACCTTTGGAAGTTGCAGAAGGCAAAGAGAAAGCTCAGACCTCTGCTTTCCCAAACAACCTCCTGTATCAGCATTGCTCGAAGAGCCCTGTGCTGGGATCTTGCCGTAGAAGCGCATGGGGTGCATGGGGCTGGGGACTGAGTGGCACATAAAGGCCTGATGTTGAAACCAGAGAGCACATTAGAAAGCACATTTTTCACCAGCAGCACTACAGAAACTCCCATGTCTACTCACCCTATGTCCTGTGTCTGATCAACTTGTCTATTGCAAGTGAAGCTAATATGTGTCTCTACACCCAACCCTCTCATGCAGCCATTTGTCTCACAAAGTAGCATTTCTCTAACTAAAACAAGTAATATTTGGCACATAATGAAGTTTTACTGCTTCTATAAAACCTATTTATTTCTGAGTGTTAGTCTCTGGCATCATTTGATCTCATATTTATGTGTACACAGACAGTCATTTACTGAGCTTGGAGTAATGAGAAAAAGAGCTGGCTGGTGAAACCACATCATGCCATCACCCACCTGTAAAATATAGCAAACTTGAATGCATTTGAATGATTATATATAAACTAATTAAGGACTGAGTGAATCATTTGTGAAGTTGTGGATAAAGAGTCCAAAACAAGGTGGTTACAACAAATTGGCAGTGGTTATCTCAAGGTCATGTTAAAGCTGTGCTGTCCAAATGATAGCATTAGCTAGCAATGATCTAATTAAAAACTGTACACCGAGTTATAAAGAAAGAGTTCAAGAGTAAATAAGTGGCAGAGTCTAGATTTATTTGCCATGCAATGGAAGCAATCACAGCATAATGTTGAGGTGTCCAGCACAAGGAATTAGGGTTCATAAATAAAAAGCAACTCCTTCAAGGCTGTGTATTTCAGTACAAACAACAAAGCAATAGCAAATGTGTTTTAGGCCATGCAGCCTCAGGCCTAAAGGCGTGATGATGAAGATGATTAAGAGTCATAGTTCTTTGAGAGTTCCTTATCAATTTACAGAGCAATGTTCTGCAATGGATTGGTTTCTGAGACAGAAGACAAATGACTGAATCAAAGTGAATTTCATCAGGGGCAAAAGGCTTCTGCAGTGGGATCACAGCAAGTGTAAACAGCAGGAACAAGGCAGCAAAAACCACTGTGTGAACCACGCCAGGAGCAGGAAACACTCTCCCTTGGCCGTGTCTCACAAGACTATGGCACATGCACACAACCACAGTGATACAGTACAAGCTGGCTTGTACTGGGAAATTAATTTGGCTATAAATAAGAAACCCAGATGGGTTCCATAAACATGTCCTTGGCTCAGTGATGATAGGATGGATCTGGACACATACAGGGACTTCACCCAATCATGTTCCACCCTAAGCTGCAGACCCCTCACTGGCACAGGAGCTGGGCCATGTTTAAGCCAGACCAATGAGCTGTTTGGACCAGTAGATTCAAATCCTCATATTTAAGGAAGGTGCAGACAATAAAGGAGGCTGCTATCTCATGAGAATCCTGGGGTGTGTGTGCTGTCTCTGCCACTGACCACCAACTCCATGAACACCACAGCACAGGGAGAAGGTGAGACAGCTCTGCAGTAGAAGTGGTAAAGGGCATCAACCCATTGCCTTCAGCAGAGATCAGATGTTTTTCAGCACTCTAGCTAAAGAATCTCTGGTTCATTGCCAATGTATAGCAAATTAAATGGAATTAAATTACAAGGGGTTTCTGTTTCTTTGGTTTTTAATTGCATCTGATTGGAAACCATGTTATTTAGCCCTGAGAAGCTATTTCCTATTTTTGAATCTATCTGGGAATAAACCCACAGAGACAGAAAAGAAGAAAAGGACAATTTTTTTTCTGACATAAATGTACAACTTTCATTTGCATTTTAGTGCTTCATTCTGTCCTGCATACATATGATCATACATAATATGATTTTCTATGAGATGCCAGACTTTCAAATTTCTGATTTGCCATGTTACCCTAAACTACAATATTAATATTTTCTTTGTCAATGAACACTGAATATAGATTGAGGCTGACCAGCACCAACTTAATTAGCACTTTAATTTTTATTCTGGATTCTTTTTTGTAATAAAACCAAATATTACATCTAGCTTTTTTTTTCCTTTGTCTGTGATTTTCTTTTTGGCTGTGATTTTGAAGGTTTCCTTTTCTCCATTAGCCCTAAATAACGTTTTTGTCATTGCACTGAACAATTGAGCTATTTCTCTCAAATACTGCATTTGTCATTGAACTGAACAATTGAGCCATTTCTTCCAATATCCTACAGATTCTTCTGTTGGCTCAAGAATAATTATTTCACAAAGTACCTGTGGGGTACTTTTGTTCCCCACAGGTCTAATCATCCAAACCATCTGAATCTAGCTGATCTGAACACTTTTTCTTCATTACTTCCCTATACCTCCAAGGAAGTAAGTGTGACTCTATGGCCTTGTATTTTTGTACATTTTTTGCTGTATCACACATCATTGTTTGCTGGGTTTTTAAAAGAGTTGTTTTTTGTTTTTTTTTTTTTAATTTACTGATAACTTTTCTGGTTTTTAATGACTTTGCCTGAAATAATCCATGTTCCCTCTCTATATTAGATTTTATTCTTCAAATTAGAGTGAAAATAGAGTAGTCAAATTGGAGAAATTGGTTCATATATACTTTATTAAGACTTTTAAAATTTGTCTTTTTGTTGAAGAAAGCATTTCCATTCAAAGGCAGCTAAACTGTGGGAAGCTAGAGGTCTGATATGATTTTTCCATATATCTTTAGATTTGATTGCCTTGGAAAATCATGGGAATATCAACACTAGAAAATAATATTTTTATAGAGGTTTCCTCCTGTTTTGAGTGGTCTCTGGGACTGAAAATGTTTTCAGACTGCACAGCAAATCTGAACAAGAGAGATGCAAGGCAAAACAGGTTGGTGCTTTCTGTGCCCTCTTTAAATCTCCTTTTGCCTAAGGCTGTGAGACAGGAAAAGTTTGAGCTTTTTTGACATGTATTAGGAGCCTGACTTCAAGTTCAACTAATTCTTCCCTCAATCCTCTCTCACAAGTGAGTGATAACATGGTCTAATACTTAAGCTTTTTTTAGTAAGGTGAGTGGGTTTAAAAGAAAGCTTAAAAATATGGTAAATTGAAATTCACAATTTTTGGAACCAGTAAGTTCCTCAAGAGGATACAAAAGTGTAAAGGAAAATAAAATCACAAGCTGGAGGCAAGAACAGTAGTTTTTGAGGATTTGGAGCATGAAAGAAGTTGGTAATATTTAAAACTAGCTACAGAAAACAGTTTTTAAAGGGAAGTTAGCAGTGAGAACTAAAGGAGATAGTGGTGGTAGCCAGAAAGATGCCTGAAGGCCATAGCAGGATAGGGGCTGCTGTCTAGGTAATTATAGCTCATCTCAATAGAAGCCCTGCATTAAGAAGTAAAGGAAGAAAAGACACTGAGAGTGGCAAGAGAACAGCAAGACCTGAAGGATGAAAGGATCCTGTAGTTCACTGACAAATGTAACATTCTTTGCTTCAATATTCCTATCTTAATGCAGGCAGGCTCAAAATCCTGTGTTAAGGTGGCAGAGGTAACCTGAGCATACTGAGGTTCTCCCCAGCTGTGAGGCAAAGTGTGCTAAGTGTGGCTATTCCTCATCTCTGTGTCCTCCTTCAAATGCTTTTGATATTAAGGGCTGGATGCTACATGCATGCTTAGAGTCATCTTTGTCTCTGGATACTACCCAGGTTTTTGAAAGTATTTTGAAGCAGTATATTTAATGATGGACGATACCACCCGGGAGCCAAAGTGAGACTTCAAACTGCCTGAGCTAATTGGATTTCTATTATTTGAGATAATCTTATTGGGATGCTTGGAAATGAGTTTTATTCTTCATTAAAAGGACAAAGGCTGCGTCTTTAAAGGGCAACACTAATGTATGCACAGAGGGCAAAAAATAATGTTCTCTAAAGCTTTCTATGGGCTCCTGCCAGTTGCGACTAATGTTGGTGCAGGTATTAGGAAAACACAGGCCAGTGTGATGATGAAGAGAAAAGACTGGTGATTAAAAGAAAAGTGGTTTGAAAGCTCTACTCATACTACTGTATGAAGAATAATACATAATGTGGGTGTAATAAAAATGATAATGTGTTCTGTCATTTGAGATAATTAGACTTTGATCCTGGAAGATGTTTCTTGTGGCTGAAGCACTGTATCTGGTTAGAGTTCTGCTGCATTTCTATTTTATATTTAGATTGGATGTTGGGAAAAATTTTGTCACTGAAGGTGTTGTCAAGTATTGTAACAGGATGCCCAGGGCAGTGGTGGAGTCAACAGCCTTGGAAACATTTAAACAATGTATAGTTATGGTGTTTAGGGAATGGCTTCAAACAGAAAGTGTATGTTTAGAATAGATATTAGGAAGAAATTCTTTATTGTGAGGATAGTGAGGTGATGGACAAGTTTGCCCAGAGAAGCTGTGAATGCCATATCCCAAGCATGGATGGGGCTTTGAGCAACCTTATCCATGGCAGTGGGGTTGGAACTAGGTGGTCTTTAACATCCCTTCAAATCCAAGTTGATCTGTCATTCTCTGTTTTAATGGTGGCCTTAGCAGTGCTAGGTTAATGGCTGCACTCAATGATCTTAAAGGTCCTTTCCAACCTAAATGATTTTATGATTTTCTGTGTTTTCAGAATAGAATCCTTTCCTGCTGCCTAGTTTGAGATGCAAGGGGTCCAGGCCTGAGGAGACATTGTTCTTGTGATGTTCTCATGGGACATTCACAAAGTCCAGGTAAGGTCCTCTGATGATTCCCAGATTATGGAGATCTGGAAGGAGACAACGGGCTTACCATGCAGGGATACTCAAGCACAGAGGAAGAGGGGCTGGGCCCACTTAGAAACCACCTCTAACACCCAGTACAAAGTTGCTGCAGGGAATCACGGCAGGTTGCTGTAGAAAATTGTAACACTGTTCTGCTGTCTTCCTTTTGCAAGGCTTTTGACACAAAAAGATCAACTTTGCATGGCTGTGTGTAGAAAAGAAAGTGGAGTGGACGCAGAAACCTACAGGAGGGCTAACTTCTGTGCAAATGTTTGTCAAAATAATTCTCTATAAGCAAAGGATCCTTTCAATGACTTTTTAGAGGCTATTTTTCTCCACAGTAAAATCTGTCGGTTTGCTCATCTGTATGTTAAGTGCTTTCCAAGTATCTTCAGAAGAAGAAACCACGAAACCACGACCCTGAGTATCAGAAGATCAGTAACTTGATTCTCATCAAAGAAAATGAAAGTAGGGAGCATGTGATCTACCCTCACCATCTGAACAAAGCACTCAGCTCACAAATTACCCAGTGCTACTAGATGCAGAGAGACAGCTCCTTGGTGAGTAACTGTGAATAGCAAATGCAGGAGATTTTGAGTCAGCCTTTGGGAAATGCCTGAAAAGACAGAGTGGGTACCTTTAATAGCCAAGGTATTTGCTAACATGCATTACTTTGTTTCTCTTTCTGTCAGATGCCACATTCAGCTGTGTCTGAACTGCTGACACCAGCAGGAGCTTGGCTCTCTATCCCTCTCCTGAGATCCATGGGGTATAATTTGCCTATTTGGCTTGATATAGTGGTGTCTTAGACAATGTATAGACAACTGGTCGTGGTAGGTGATGAATATAGGCAAGTAGAATTTCAGTCTGCAGGTTCAATATAACTAATGAAGTGTTACTGAAGCATTTTAAGAGAAACTGGTCCCTGCATTTACAATGTGGTATAATGATTTACTTAAAAGTCTCCCTTTGGACTCAGTATACAAGTTACAAATGATGTAAAATGTTGCTGATCAGAGATATTGACAATCGCTCATTGGGATTGACATATGCAAGATTCTCCACTGGGTGCCAGTGCAATTATGAACTGACTTTAAAACTTGCTCTTGGTCAAAGGCTAAAAGACGACCTTATTTCTCATCTCATTTCAAAACTTCTCTTATCTTACTCTTCAGTTGTTTCCCCCAACAGATCAAAGAAATAATGATAACAATAACTTTAAAAAATGCCCCTGTAAAATCTCATTCTTTTCAACGAGATATTTAGAAATAGACGTAGGCTCTTTTGAAGAACATATCCAAATGTAAAATCTAAGTGATAGAGGAAAAGAATCTCATCAGCTCTCTCACTGAATCTGTGGTTTCTGACTGAGCCAGCTGGATTTCTACCTAAGTGCCTGTGTCCCATATTTCTTTTGACTAGGAATATCTGAAAATACCATGGAGCCCTGAAAATAAAACTTATTCAGTATGTTGGAGAGGTTTCTACAATAAATTAGTAGAAACTGTCTCTCCACTTAACTAAGACAAAAAAAAAAATTACTTCATGCAAACAATGGATCAGAGAATCACAGTGAAAGCATCTCTGAAATATACTAAATTATAAAATCAGTAAGGTTGGAAACATCCTCCAAGATCATTGAGCCCAACTATTAAGAAGGTAAATTAGGAAAAGGTTAAAAAATTTAGTCAAACTGCACCTTTCACCTGTCCTCTTGCTTGAAAATCAGGGTTCAAACTGATCAAATTTTGCTGCTGAGATCTATTTCCTTTTTGTTTCATAAGAGTACCAAGCAGGGACTCTATCAGCTGAGGTGCATTATTCTTGACACAGTCTGAAAGAAAGCATTTGCTCCTTGAGATTGTGTGACACACAGCATGCAGGCTTCTGCTTCAGAAACTCTGTTGCTCATTATAGAAATGTTAAGTTTACTCTCCACTCTGGCAGCTCTGCTTCGGCAGAAGAAAATAATACAACCAACAAGTTATCCTAACGCCTATGGACTGGCACCAATAAACAAATCTCTGTCTCCTTGTGCTTGAAACAGCTGCTGGTGATTACCCTCCTCCCGTGGAGACAGAAACACATCTGGTGTCTGCAGTGCAGCAAAGAAGCAGAGAGGAGATGAGCCAAAGCAGCCATCCCCAGGTATGCACAGCTGCATCAGCTCAGCACTGCTGCTCCACCTGAGAGCCATGGCTCATGCAAGCAGAGGGTCAGGGGGGTTACTAGGAGGAAGAGGAAAATATAAAAGGTTCTTTTCTTCCTTCACCTTTCCCCACTGCAGCTGAATCATTTGGCTTTGTTTTAGGTTTTCTATGTGGTGTTCCCATTCACTGTTCCCATTCTTCCTCATTCCTCATGATCATGTTAAAAAGAAGACCAAATTAGCCTAAATTTTCACCTTTGTAGTCTTTGATGAAAATTTCCCTATTTGAAGAAGAAAAATACAACATCCTACCACTCAGTTTCTCTTATGGCTTATTTATAAACTGTAGAAATAAAACTGTGGAGAAGTTTTCTTACTGTCTGAAATGTCATTGTTTCAACACTGTTCACCAGAAAAAATAAATCAGACCAGAACCCCAGACTCTGTAGGTAAGAGGTGAGTTTTAAAGAAGAAAATGTAAAATGTTCAAAGCCCATATGTACATTGCTTCATTTGTTTTTAGCTTTATGTGGCAGGATTAAGGCTTAACACATTTGGCAAAATATGAAAGGCAAAATTCTCACATGCTTCCCCATATTGTTGCTAAGTCTCATGAGAAAAGTAAAAAAATACTAAATATTGTGGAAGAATTGGCAACATGCTTGTCTACTGCAGTTTATGGTGGAACATGTCTATATATTTGAATTGTTTTTTCTCTTACACTTCTGAATTAAAAATAAGTTTTAAAATTGCCTCTTCCTTACAACTGACACGAGTTCTACCATATTAAAACATATTCTTGCTGGAGCCAAATACATTGATGCAAAATCAATACAGGCTGGATGCTGGCAAAGCTGCTGGTATCAGCTATCATCAGGGTGAACCCACTTGACTTTACATCTTCATATTTATGTGTTTTCTTCACTTCTTCCTTTCCACTTCTCCTCTCTTGTCAGCATACCTTGCTTGGCAGTTGCGCAACTTTTATTTTTGTAGCTCTCTTTTCTATGTCTCCCGGCTATTCCCATTAGGAAAACCTTTTTTCTTTTCATTTTTTTTTCACTTGGGTGTGAAAAAACTTAATTTTATTAGATTAAAATTTGTTATAGTGACAAAAAAGTGAGTAAGTCAGAGAGAATGGCTCTTCTGCAGTTAATGCCAACTGTGAGAGTGATGAGGGTTATTGAATAACTTCAAACGCAGGAAAGCAAGGGATACTGCTATATGTCTAAGAGATTGTGACTACAGACAGTGCTGAACACTACTAAATAAATTCCTTTATTTTCCTATGCTATTTGAAATCCAACGTGAGACTGGGTGATAATGGATATTGTTATGCCATATCCCATAGAATAATATTTTGTTTTCATCATGATTTACTTTGTTCCAGTAGTTCTTATTTTAGTCTTTCTTCTCCTCTCTTTCTCTCTTGCTCTTTCTCTCTCTCACTTTTTCTCTCTCTCTTTCTTTCTCTCCTCCCTCCTTTTCCATTCCTTTCTTTCTCATATTATTTATCTATTAATGATGACATGAGGCACAAATATCTGTCAGTGTGGGAGAGGAAGAGCTACCTCTCTCTCTGAGCATGCTGTGTTGGTACCGACTTATTTTGCTTTATTTCTTTAAATGACTGTTTTCTCTTCAAGTGAATTGCCCAAACTCCCTCAGCTGAGAATGTGATAACTATCGAGGCTGAATCTTTGTAAAGGAGAGGAATACAGTAGGCTCATACATTTTCTGAAGAATTTTTATGAGAATCACTTTTTACAAAATTTCCCAATTGATTTCTTGCGTTATTACTCCTCTGGCTCCCAATAATGTTATTTAGACAGAGAAATATTCTGACAGCGTATCTTCCCATTTATACTTTGCTTACAGCAGTGGCCTATAAATAGGCCATTATAGTCTGGAAAAAAAATTACAAGGAGTAAAACTTTTCCTTCATGTGCAAAAATGCACTCTAACTAATAGTTGTCCAACATGCATCTGCTATTATAATTTAAGATTTTTCTACCATGCTAAGCATGCAGAGGTGGACTAACTTGTTTAATAAATAGGTAAGAATAATAAGCAGGTAATTTTATATCCACAATGCAGTCCTGATTACTGTGGAATATCTCTCTGTTTTCAAGGAAAGAGCTATGTGGAACAGCAGTAGGAGCAAGCCTAGCAGACCTATTACCATGGCATGAGTGAGTTTTAGGTCAATAAGGTTAAAAAAATCTTGCTTCAGACAAACTCAAATCTTGCTAATTGGTTTAGACAAGGTAGCCTGTTGGTACTAATATAACCCCCAATAGAACTGATGTGGTAGTTCTGGGCCAAGTTCTCCCTGTCATGTCTGTGGAAAGTAGTCCCATTAGCTTCAGCCATAATACATATGCAGGAGGCAAATGCATTAGTAAATTTAATCAGAAGAGCTCCTTGGAGGAGGCAGCAGGTGGCAGATGCCTTGAGGGCCTGCTCTGGTTAGGAGCTTGCCCCACTTCTTCTATTCAAACCTTTAGTATCCTACTGCACCAGAAAATATTGGAGTCAGGGACACCTGCTGGTATAAAAAAAGACAAGATTTAGATAATTGCAAGTATTCCATTAATGAAAAGGTCCCCTTCTATTTGTGCAGGTGGGGGAGTCCTGGATATTGCCATGTTCTGATTCTGAACCTGTCGTGCCTCAATGTGAAGTCTTTGGGAACAGCAAATTGTTGTTCCAGGTTTATCATCAGTGTAGGGGAAAGCTTATCTAGAATGTTACATTTATTTTTGTCATGAATTGGAGCAAATTGTAACAGTAAAATCTTAATCTGCTTTAACATTCAAAGATTGTTTTAGCTGTAGCTACATCCTTTTTCAGCAACAGCAAGGAAATTAGATAGGCCTGCTGGCTTTTGGGAAATTAGCAGATTTACTTCCGTGTCAGAAAATCTCAGTATGTTCTATGGTGATTGGCTAAGAGACTTTTAAATGGAACTCTGGGTATTGGTATTCAACATGTTGCATTCACTGAATGAATGGTAAAATTTCACCGAGATATCACTCCCTACAGAATTACGTGATAGATTGCCAAAAGGATGTGTCTTCTGTGGGGTCTTGCTAAATAAAACCAGTAAGGGCCTAGTCCTGTTCACTCACAAGTACACTTTTCCCTGAACTTGTGCCCTGTTGCAAGACTTGGAGGAGAGCAATAAGGCAAGGTCAGTCAACAGAAGGCAGTGACTTCTCTTTTGAGAGATGCAGGAACTGGGTGGAAAAAGTACACTGAGAAAATTGAGAAGGGCTTTGCCAAAGAGCCAAAGAAAATGTCTCAAGGGCTTAGGCACAAAGGAACTCTTGAAGGAGAGGAAAAATGACTGAGTAATAACTGAGCAATGGCAGTGAACTCTGTTCACTCTCAAGCCGTATGAGGCTTGGAAAGAAGACATGTTCCGATGAAAAACAAAGATAAAGGCATTGACTGTTAAACACAGGGTTATGGTAGACATTAAGAGGTGAAATGTCTGTATAAACTGATATTGTCACAACAACAACATTGTATAAAATTTCCATGAGCAAATTAAGTTGCCTATTAAAGTGTTCCCAACCACCATGGTGATGCCTGAGCAGCCATCTCATAAAAATAGTTGAAGCGAGAAAACATTTTCTGAGGGAACTTGATAACAGGATTATGTGATGAGGTTACAAGATAAGACTGGCAAGATGCAATTTTCTAGATCCCTTCCAGATCTATTCCCCTGGGAAAAAAGAGGAAATCAAAAGCAGTGGCTTACACTGCACTGCAGGTATACATGTGGTCCAGTTTATAACCTCAGTTTGCCGAGGCTGGATATTAATCCAACTACCCTGGAAGTGTTATAATATTCTATTCTCTCCAATAGCCATTACATAAGCACATAGATATTCAACAGACTGTGAAAAGATATGGATTAGTATGCAGTTGATGCAACTACTTGTTCCTCACAGTATCAATGTTCCTACCTCCAAAGCAGTTGTATGCTTAAAAGACACGAGCAATTCATAAATACTAAAAACTCAAGTAAAATGGCACTGATGCTGCTAGAGAGAAGACAGCATTCAGGAAATTTTTCAGCTCCTTGGCCTCTTCCAGGTTTTTGTTTGCGAATGCTTATCAGCAATTCATCAACTTGTCAATTTGCCCCATAATCTCTGAGTGCTCTGGCGGAGCTCTAGCCTAGCACAAGCAAAACCTTCTCTCCAGTTGCTAGGTAACTCCTGTGTCTGTTCATCTGTGGTGCCTGTTATCGCCTGTTCACATCTCTATTTACTTTTCATCTTGACCATAATAATGTGATATAACTGGACACAGAGCCTCCAAGACTCATTTAAAAGACTTCACACAGTTACCAGCGCTGCATCTTTGGCAGCCTTCCTCACAAACGTGTGTGCAGTTCCACTCAAGTTAAAAGGAGGTTTAAGTTCTCAGCTTTGGTTAGTTCTGTGTATTTTAGGACTGCTTTGAAGGTTTGAATGGAAACCATCCTGTAAGAGATCTGATGATCTAGTGCAATGGATCACCTTGTAAACTGTATATTCAGTCATATAATTCTGGGGAGGGAAATAAATAAGGAAACACACAAATGGAAATAACACCTTCCTTAGAAACTAGGGACCACAAATTCATCAGTAACTGCTAAAAGTAAGGCAACATCAGTATTTTCAGAAGTTTTAGACAGTCCTTAGCAAATCCAACTACTTTGCACACCTCCTTTGAGAGATAATGAAAAGACAGAAAAGTATATGCATAGCCAGGTTGCTTACTGCATTAAGAATTCCAGTGAGAAAAGGGACATAAAGTTATGTGCAAAACAAAGAAATGGAAGAACAACTGACTTTATTTTGCTGAATTTCAGTAGATTTTAACACTCTTATTCTGTTCCTCTAACAGAAAAAGCACTACAGTGAAACATCTTATGTTTGAAATAAATGCTCTGACTATAAATCCAGGTATAATATTAGGGTGCAACAAACAGGTGGAGTAGAAGGTCAAGGCAAGTTGTAGACAACTGTAGGAGATGGACTGGGAAATTATCAGCTCCCTACCAAGACCCCAAGGTTTGGGGGAAAGGTTTTGACACATCTTTGCTCGCATTACTGTCTGCCAGAAGAAAGTTCAGCTGGTAGTGTCTTTTACACAGAGGGATCTATATATGTCCAGCTGTCTATATCTCTGTCTCTCTATAAAGAGACATTTCTCAACTAAATACATACGGAATTTATTAAATTATTTACTAAAGAAGGAATAAGGAAGCAAACTCAGAATGCTTCTGGCTGGAAATAAAAAAAAATCCTGCATCTCCCCAGTCACTAACAGATGACCCTTTGCCTTACTTAGAGAGTGAATGCGTAGTATTTAACAGATTTCCTTCACAAATTTCTTGGCAACCAGGAAAACATAATGTACTTCAGAAGGATTAATCAAAATATTTGTAAAATCAATGAATGCACTGATCTAAATATACAAATAATAGAGAAAAAATTTCAAGTGGTTTCTTACAAGGTGCTCTGAGTGATAATAAGATACCACTCTTCAAGTGCTTCACTAATTACTTACTATAGGCAATTGGCTGAATTTCCATCATAAACAGACAGCCTTCTCTATGGAAAATGCACAAGCAAAAAGCTCTACATAGATAATAGATAACACTTCAGGATGCTCTATATAGTTAAACCCTGTTGGCTGGTGCTAGAAAATCCCTATATCTTTTGATATTTAAATATCTCCTCAACTTGCACTTTTCACACTACTTTTCCTGGAAAGCTAGAATGTTCATAAGTCTTGTTTAAGATGTTATAAATTAGAATACCTGGAACTTGCATTTCTGTCAAGGTCTCAAAGCTGTATTCAGAACTTACAGAACATTTGAAAATTATGTTCATATAATATTGTTTACTTCATGATGGGAAAAATATGATAACTTGGAGACTGATGTCTTTACTTTTAGACCATCCATGCATAAAATCCAGGATTGCCCTCTGAACAGTACATGTAATATGATCTATTTTTATTTATGAGATGCCAGATATACATGGAACACTAGATGTGCAATAGAACTCAAGGTATTTTATAATCTAGATCCATGATTTTATCAGATGATTGAGGCCTTCCTGGCTTTATCCACTAGGTCTATTGGAGTTGTTCTTCAACCAGTAGTTTCTTTCACAGTCCATTCTTTCATCCATTTCCATCTACCTTATACACTGAATAAAATTTAAAACAAGTCTATGACAAATAAATCGACATCAGAGACACAAAAATCAGATTTAAGTTGTACAAGCAACCTTAAAAATACAGTTTCAGGTTTTTGGGGTATTTGGCTTTGTATCTTTGGCAAACTACTAGTGCAGTGTTCTTTTATCCATGCACATGAACACACATGTACAATGTATCAGAGGGCAAATAAGGCACATCTTAGAAAAGGAGGCAATTTAGGAGGTTCTGGAGAAATATTTAATTTCTCCGTGCTTTGAATGAATAGCATGTAACCTTTAAGTAGACAATGGGATTGATAAATCATATTCAAACTATCTTCTGTAGTTGCCCAATTTAAATGTTGTGGTACCAGAAATGATGTTTCATCTAAGCCCCCTGTGCACTGCCTTGTAGAATCATGATTCCATTGCTGCTCCTCTTCCTTACATTCATTTATTCCACATGACCCATTTGCAGCAAGAGGGCATACCTGTGTTTGAGATTAAGTTATTCTTTTGGGAGATAGAACACCCAGAGAATGAGAAAGGACAAGAGTTTAGTTCTTGCATACTGTTGAACACTTTAATTATCAGGAAATCACATGGAAGAGTCTTTACTTGGCTGATCTTGAGTTGAATTCAGTGCTCTGTAGGAGTAATAAGGATAGTTTGTGCAGGATTAGGTGGTGCTTTTGAGTTGCTTTACAATACAAGCTCAAACTGGGGAAAAGGGTTGAAGATTAGATGTCCAGATGATGATTAGATAGATTAGATGTCGAATATATAATCTAATATAGATGGTAGTACCACTACAGCCAAGTTGTCTCTGACAACAAATGAGCAGAACTGTTCTCTAAAACTAATGTGCTTAAAATCCATTTAAGATTATTTTGATAGTGGAAGCTATGAAGAGAGACACAGATGATTTGTAGGAAAAAAAGAAGTCCAACAAACCATCAGAGTGGTAAAGGGTTCATTCAGAGATTAAGGCATCCAGTCCAGAAGGATGAGAAAGAATATTTTAATTGAGAAAAATGAGATAGTATGCAGTTTTGTCTTATCAGAAAAAAAAAAAAAAAAAGAAAAAATTGCTTACACCTGTACTTTTATATTACTGAATGACATACCTTTAGATCTGTGAAAAGGAGTGGGTTGCAGTCAGGCTAAACACAGGCTTCTAAATAGTTAGTATTAGAAGAAGAAAAGACCTAAACAAGACAAATCTGGTGGATATCTTTCCTGGAAATAACTAGGAGGAAGAGGTGCTTTCCCTTGCATGAACCCACAGCAGTATTTGTCATACTCAGCCTCATGGAAAAGGAAGCTTTCATTGTGAGCAATCAAATGCAAAAGTCTATGTCTCATGAATTCCCTGAGATACAAATCACTGGAGGCCAGGAGAATTTTGGGTAGGTGTAACTGCATGTGTTTTGTGGCTGCTCTACCATCTGCTTGTGTTCTCAAGTTAACATGAACCATCTGAAATGGTGATGTCTAAGCTACTCTCCTGGACAGTTTACTTAAAAGGTAAATACATTCTCCAGAAGGAGATTTATCCTACCTTAGCATTTTGTCAAGGATAAAAGAGTAACTGGTACTGCCTGTCCTGCACTATTGACCTGGAAAAGAAGTAAATAGCTACTTTAGGTTGGTCATTCAACTTCCAGGTAGATAAATTCAGGCAAAGCGATTCCTGCTCTTAGTAGCTGGTAAATTTCATTCACTGATCTAGTTTTTATCTTGCCAGAAACAAGAGAAAAACCCTAAGCAAGATTCTTTCTTCTTCCTTTGACTTACAATGATCAAATTCTCATGATGATGCCCTGCTACAAATCACTTTGCTTTTCATACCCATTGCTCATAGATAGACACTTATCTTCACTTATCTTCATCCAATACACATTGGCTGCTTCTGTGGGTTTATCTACTAAGTGTCCTGAGGACCAGCATTGCACTTGCATTTTTTTCCCTTCCACTGGCTGCCTTCTCTTTAAGAGGTTTCATGTATCTTTTATTAAAAAACATTCCCATTGTTTAGTGTGTGTTTTTTTTTGGTTTTTTCTTTTNTTGCTAATGGCTGAGTGAAGTTTAATTTAAAATGTATTACTCTTTTGGCAGAGGAGTCTTGGCAAACCAGTATTCCTTGCTGTTATTCAGTGTAAAACTTTGCAAATTTGGATAGAAAGATTTTTACTTCTATTGGGTCAGAGATGATCTTTGTCCTTTTCATTGCAAGGAAATATTTTGAAGTTTGAAAGGAAGTATAGTAAATTGCGAGCTATTTCCTTGAAAGAATCTCTGTTTTTTTAGCTGGAAATAAACCAGTGAGTAAATAATGCCATTGATTCACCTTATCAATTCAGTTAGTTCATAATACACCTGAAGAGAAGACTTGTAACGGAAATGAAGCTTTGACCTTTGTTCACCACAATAAAGATGTCATCCTATGTATATTCTCTAAATGATTAATCAACCTTACATCAAATTTCTTCTTTTCTCACCAGCCACATGTTTCTTCAACTGTGTGTTAAAATTCAAGGAAGATCAGTCAGCTATTTTGTTTGAGTCTTAAACTGGTTGAAGAAAAATAGTGGCACATTTTTGTGTTTGTCTTGCAGACAGTATCTATGCTTTGTCACTGCTGTTAACTGGTAACATCTTCAATTTTGAGTGTCAGTCTCAAATATTGACTCTTCACTATGTAATAAAATGGAATACTGGGAATACTGTCATTTGCTTGGTTGCTGAAGATACTTGAATCAACATAATGCTTGAGCAGAATGTCTACTCTGTGCTTATCACACTGCCTTCCTTGTGATAAACACCAAAATGCTCTAACACAAAATAGTGATGATTTTTTTGGTTAGTAGCTAACAAATAGATAATCTGCAAGGAGAATGAGAGGCAGAATGCAAATATGCTTATAAAAGGTACTTAATTTGGAGAGTGACCCCTTCCCAGCAATTTTAGTGAATTTTCTAGGAACCTTGTACATCCTTCTCAAAGCTCAAAGTGCATCAATTCATAGGGTCCTGGTGTTTAGAAGCAAACAAACTAGAGTCCATCAGCAGAGGAAGATGAAGAAAAATGGCACCCAAAAAAGATCACATTTTTCCTTCTAAAAATATGACTTTAAGTGCTACTTCTTAAAAATATTGATTAAAATATTTAGATCAAAACTTGTCTTAGGCCAGTTATGCTGGGCAGGCTGTGAGCCCAGGGTAATAGCTGATTAATGTTCTGTGAATGTTCCTTTATTCTGTAACTTGTATGAGATCTTAGTTAGGAATCAGAAATGGATTCAGAGGGTAAGACAATTCCAAGCCTTGCCCTTCTCACAAGGCTTAACAAACCCATCCCACCAACTTCTCATAGATGACATAAGGTCCTAACTACTTGTCAGCCCTGCTCAGACTCTCTCCAGTTTCTTATCATCTTCTTGAACTGAGAGTGCCCAAGCCAGGACTAACACTGCTGTCTACCTTCCAGCCTTCCTCTTGATCCACAACTCAGGCTTCCAAAAACTTTCCTCCACAATCCTGGGCATAGTAACAAGTTGAGCACTGTTGGTAGCACTGTCATACCACAATTGCCACTGCTGCTCTCCCCTCCTTCCTCCCTAGACATGAGTTTCAGGCATTTGGCAGAGATGCACTGCAGTTTTTGAGGAACCCTCGCTTCCAGTCTTGACTTGAACGTGTTGAGTTTATTATGTCTGATTTCTGAAAGATTTCTGGAAGTCCTCCACTGGAGCTACACTGCTGAGCAAGGCTGAGATTCTGTTTTGGCACAAAATCTTTTTAGTGGAATACAATAATTCTGTTGAAGAAAATTTCCCCTCCTTTTGTGAAGCAGAAAAAATCTGTGTCCTGTTGCATTTCATTAATTTATTTTTGCTGCTATGGGGTTTGAACTGGTGCAGGATTGAGCAGTAGCAGTTCATCTTCTTTGTTTCTCTCAATAAAACCGTGCTAAGATGGAACATAAACTTTTGCAGTTGCTCTATTTCCTCAAGCAAAGTACTAATTGCATCATCATTCCCACCAAAACAGCCTTGGTAACTATAATTATACAGTGTTAGAGCATGAAAATACTACATATCACTGAACATTTTCCAGGAAATTCATTAGAAAAATTAAGTTAATTTTATAGTAACTGTGTGAAATGGGTGAAGTGAGAATTTGTTAAAAAAAGTAATGGATACAACTGAATGACTTAACATGATTTTATAGTGATTTAAGACCCTCTGTACCTGACAGCAAAGAAACCTGAGATATTTGGTAAGCATAAGGCATTTTTGTAGATTAAAATACCTTGAAATTTCTACCTCTCTGACATATTTTTTTCCTGGCTTAAAAGTGGTAGCAGTGCTGGTACACCGAGTCTGCCATCTTTTCAGGTTCAGTTTGAAATACACCTGAATTGTCCTCATATCTACCAGACTTCTTCAGACCATCTTAGTGGTGTATATGTTAAAATTGTATACACAAATATGGTGAAAATTTCCTAGGATTAATTTTTCCTAGGATTAAAAATATGCAGTCTGATCCAAGATAAAGGGATATTGGCAAGAATAATTGTTAACAATCAATTAAAGGCAATATTACATTGCTTTTGGAAATACAGTTGCTAACAGAGAGGCTTCCCATAGGTTGTGCTGTTTTCTACAAAGACGACAATAATCTTAATCTTTATTCCAGAAACATACTTCTGAAATACATAAATAGAAATGTATATTAATATTAATTTATAATTAGTCAGCAATTGCACTGTTTAGATGAAGTTAAAGGCATGTTAATCTGACAATGTATTGGTTTTGCCTAGCAAAATTTTGATAGCATAGGAGTAGAGGGATGCCTTCTGTGAACTGCTGGTGGAAGCTTCCCGGTGTCCAACAAAGCCAGTCCCAGGGGCCTCCAAGAGGGACCTGCCACTGGCAAAGGCCAAGCGCTTCAGCAGTGGCGGGGGTGCCTCTGGAATGACAGATTTAAAAAGAGAAAACAGGTATTGCACAGGAGCAATTGCAGCCAGAAGGGAGAGAAGTATGAGGGAGTGGGAGAAACAGCCCTGCAGACACCCAGGTCAGTGAAGCTGAGGGGAGGGAGCTGCTCCAGTCCCAGGAGCTGAGATTTCCCCACAGCCCCTGGTGCAGCCCATGGTGGGGCAGCTGTGCCCCTGTGGCCCATGGAGGCCCACGGGGGAGCAGAGATCCACCTGCAGCCATGGAATACCCCACAGCAGAGCAGGGGGATGCCTGAAGGAGGCTGTCACCCCATGGGAAGACAGTGCTGGAGCAGTTTTGCTGTCAGGACCTGTGACCCTGTGGGGTACCCACGCTGGAGCAGCCTGTTCCTGCAGAACTGCACCCTATGGAAGTGTCCCAAGCTGGAGCAGTTTGTGAAGAACTGCATCCTGTGGGAAGGACTGTCTGGACTGACTGGAGGAATCTGTAGAGGACTGTCTCCTGCAGGATGGACCCACACTGGAGCAAGGGAGGAGTGTGAGGAGTTCTCCCCCTGAGGAGGAAGGAGTAGCAAAGACAATGTGTGATGAACCAACCACAGCCCCCATTCCCCTCCGCCTGAGCTGCTGAGGGGGAGGAGGTAAAGCAAATGGGGAGTGGAGTTGAGCCTCGAAAGATGGGAGGGGTGAGAAGGTGCTTTAAGATTTGGTTTAATTTCTCATTATCCTACTCTAATTTCATTTAATAAGTTAAATAAATGTCCCCAAGTCGAGTCAGTTTTGCCCGTGACACTCACTGGTGTGTGATCTCTCCCAGCCCTTATCAACTCAGGAGCTTTTTGGTGGATTTTCTCTGTCTGCCCAGCTTAAGAGGGTGGTGATGAAGTGGCTTTGGTGGGCACCTGATGTCCAGCCAGGGTCAGCTTGACACAGGCAGCTAGAGGAAAAAAATCTTCTGATTCTTACAAAAAAGATTTTAAAGTATGAATGTATTCAGGCTGTCTTTAAATTAACAATGTCTTTGTTATGTGTATCCTGAGTGTATCTGTCATTAATTTAAACAAATTTATCTGGAACAGAACCCAATTTAATCAGAATATGCTGATTTCTCATTTTTCAATATCTATTTGGTTAATAGTTGCTGAGATTAATCATTAGTATAGTATTATAATGAATTACATAATCAAAGATTCTAACAAGATTGGCAATGTTTATGAGAGTGTTAATAAGTTGCATTGTGTGTCAAGTCTGACCTACCTGGATATACTACTTTTTGTTTAACTTTTTATGAAAGTATAACATTTTACATTCATATTTTACATTTTTATAATGGTTTTAAATTTTAATGAAATATAACAGGAAGAAATGGGCCAAATATGATCCTTAAGGTGACTCAGTTGTCTTGAGATAAATCTATTTTGGCTTCATTTATTTGTTCTTATTAATGTACCTTATATTTATAGTTTAGCTCTCTTGTTTACCAAGGACTTTTTTTTCTGTTTCCTGAGTTCCTGCTGTTGTCAGGGGATTGATCTCACCAGCAGAAAAAATTTTCTTTTTTAATGATAAATAGATGTGACATTTTACCTTGGAAGAGGCCTGAAACATTTTAAAGCTTTTGAACTCGTTTAGGTTGCTGAAAGCCCTCAGCTACCAATCAATGGGAGGTGAGAGTGACTAGCTGAAAGCAAAAGGCTCTTGGAAGGGTGTTTGTCCCGCTAGTCCATATGTGTAAGTGGCTTAGTTTATGTTCTGTATCTCAGTCACCTAGTGAAAAACTAGAGATTAATTGCAGGTGTCAAGGTCTTCAGTGAAAAATAGCTGATACAATCTCATTGTTTTCAGTTAAGTAGAACTATACCTACTCAGTGATACCTTTCCCTATGCATTCCTCCTCCTTTTTAGAACACCTTTTGTGTTTTATCACCATCTATCATGTCTTCTAGATCTTACTCTGACCTTTAATTCTAATGCTGGGTGCTATGTGACAGAGCCTTTAGAGGCTGCAGCAGTTTCAAAACTTCTCCACTGCCCAAGGACCAGCTGGAAAAAACTCAAGAGAGCCTGAAGCAAAAAGTTCTGCTAGGAGTTAGAAGGGAAAATAACCCAGCACTGTGAAATATCAGCATGCAGGTAAGCAACTGGAAAAATGAATATGCAGGGTGGAGCACACGCGGCTTTGCGTGCCTTCCTCAGTGATCCATACTGAGTCATGTGGATGTTGACTCCCAATCCTAGAAACAACTTGGGTAGGAGTGGACATAAGTACAAGGTCCTGCCTTTCAAGACTCTCCAAAAATAAAAGTTCACTACGTATCTGTATTTGCTATATTCTAGCCTTTATGATAAAACTTTTAAAAGTATTACCTTAAGAAAGACTTTTTAACAGAGTGCTTTTGACATGTCATCAATGGGCATGTTCCCATAAAATAAAACTTGTGGGAGTAATGTAGTGTTAGTGACACTTTATATCATGTATATGTGTGGGGAGACTGATGTCTTTTAACTCTGAGTGTTCAATACACTTGGAATCACAGGCTCATTTAAGTTGAAAAATAACTTTGAGATCAAGTCCAGCATTAAACCTAACACTGCCAAGTCCACCCCAAAAACTTGTCCCTAAATATCATATCTACACATCTGCTAAACATCATCAGGGCTGGTGACTCCACTTCCCTGAGCAGCCTGTTCCCTATGCAGGCACCTGGTGACAATTGAGACACTCAAAGATCTGCTGCCTGATTTCCAGTTGCTGCTCCATGAGTCTCCTTCCAGCCCTGCATCCTGTCTGCCAGCTCCATGTAGATGTCTCAGATGCTGATGAAGGATTCATATGTCTTTGAATGCCCTTATTTAAAGAAGTGAATTGAACTCCGCATGAACACTTGCTCTTCTACCCTAGACTTTACAGTTATGCTCTTTCAATTAATAATGGACAGAAATCATGTACTTGTGAGGTGATTTTCTCATGTCATCCTGAGAGGAGTCCAAAATTGGGAGGATTAATATGTGAAGGTATTTGTCTTTAGTGGAGGTAAGTGACAGACTTACACTCATAGTCATCTCAGCTCCAGCCATCTCCAGTACCCAACATGTTCATCTGGGCTGGTCACTCCATGGTCCATAAATCACCACTAAAGAGAAATGAGCACTTTTGAGAAGGAATTGGTTTTACCTACTTTTTATTGTCTAGATGACATGAAGCAATAAATCCCACCCTAGATCTTAACTTTTGGAAACCTTGAAACTTGGGTAAAATTAATCCTAGATATACTTTTAAGAGAAAAACTTTCCTTCATTTGCACATACATCTCCCACTGGTTGAGCTCAGTACAGAAAAAATGCAGATACAAGACCTCAGATTACAACGACTACAGAATATTCATATAATGAAAAGTTAATAATACAATTATTAAATATAAATTCTGAAGATATAAATAGGATGATTGTGTTGTATGGTGTGTGTTCCAGCTCTGTCTACAGGGGTGAATTTCACCTTGTGGATGAAATCTTGATTATACAGCTCCACAGAGCTGTGGGATGAGAATTATATAACTAACAGTGAGTGCTCAAATTCTAACATGTAGCCATGGATGCACACCTGCCATGCAGTAATGGGAGTGAATTTCCTTTTAACATGCACGTATGGGCTAATGTGGACCATACTGTGATTTTTTTCCTCTTTTCATTGGCAGTGGGAAAAGAGGAGTGGAAAAAAAAGTGAATTTTTTATTACTATTTTTGCTAGCACTACTCTTCATCTGCCTTCTTAATTAGTCCTGCTGTGTGGTTGAGACTCCACATAGGCTGTCATGCCACAGGGTAGACCTATATATTATAATATAGCAATTATATTATTTAACCTCACACTTTCCTGCATGAGTGACTGATTCTATCTCTCATGCTGCAAGCAGTTGTATCTGGCAGATACTTGGCTGCTGTTTTTAATGACTGAAACTTACTTGTTTTGGTACGATTGGTCCACTTTCATCCAATCCCTCCAGCCATGAGTGGAATTAAAAAGGTGAAAGGGGAGCAGTCAATGAAGAAAATATTTTTTATATCTTTTTTTAATACCATATTTTTTTGTACCATATACTTTCAGGATTCATGTTCCTGGTGGGTGGGGAAATCATTACAAAATAGAATTGACCTTTAGAACTTGAGGCTTTATTTAAAAAATTCGGAAGTTCCTGCCAGGATTATTTGGCATGGGATTTGGGATATGTCCTTTGAGCTCTGTCACTTTCAGTGGTCTCAAATATGCATGAGATAACTAAACATTAATTACTATTATTTCTGATTTTCATCTACTGCATTTTTTTGCACTGAAATTATTAATTTATGGGTCAGCTTTTGCCATAAAGAGCAGAGATTTTCCTTTTTCTCTGGCATTTTTTTAACACAGTTTCAGACTTACAGTGTCTCATACTCATGGTCTGGATGCTGAACAAATCTCTGCCATGAACTTTGGTATTCAGCTTTTAACAGCATGAGAGGATGTTCATGATTGAGTAGACTGTAAACAGCCAATAAAGAATTATGCACATCAAGAATTCATAAAGCCATGCAATAAAGTTTATCAGAAACTCATGGTTAACACTTTTTATCAAAACTGACTATATAAAGGTTTCAACCTGAGCAATATTCTTAGGGGATCAGTGAAGTGTTTAACTGATTTCAGGAAGTCAGGTTTAGTCTGGCTGACTGTCACTCACATGTATCCATGTATGTTAGCACAGGATTTGTGTTTTTATTTTAAATTACTTTTCCCCTCACTAATAGAAAGTAGAATATCACGTTTCATCTTCCTAAAACCCAAAGTGAGGGAAGAGAGCAAGCACCAGTTCATATACGTAGAAGCCATGCACTGAGAGCATCTGCTTCAGAGTATTATATGTTTCTGTTCTTTTTCATTTCTCTTAAAACTATTCATTAATTTTCTGATTCTCCAGATTCCTTGGGATTATGTGTGAAACTCTGTTTTATTGCATCTGTAACAGTGTACTGCAAAAGGGTGAAGGTTGTCAATTCAATGTTAAATACCATCTTGGGTTACAAATATTCTTTCCTCATTCTGCTCCCAAGTCTGAGCTTTCCTCTGTGCCTTTCAAGCTATTCAAGTTACACTGCTCTTTTATTTGGATGCATGCTCGACCTGCCATCCTTCTGCAAGAAATGAGATACTAATGTGACATTATTAGGAGATATTATCATAGCAGAGATAGGTACACAAGTCTAAACTGCTAAACTGTGTTCTTATCATGTCATTGTACAGGCCTTATGCTTTGTCCATCTTTCGGTCTAAGAAGGCATTGAATAATTTTTAAAATGAAGAAAGTAAATTTAAATACTATTGGAATAATGCTGTCTACTTATAGAAGCATAATTCAGTATCGAACTTCACTGAAGTTTCTCTTCACTGAACTTAGTTTAAATATCATTTTAAGGGAGAGAATGTGATTTTTAACAGCATTTAAATACTTGCCATTACTCACCTTTCTCAAATATTGTAAATAAGATGTCTAATTTTGTTTGGTTTACTCTCTTTGGCTTAAATAGTTTCTTTAATTTAATCTTTCAATTTAGAATGTTTTTTAAAAAAAGTCTTTCATTTTAATGTTATTATAAACTATTTCAGTTTGCTCCAGACTGACCTCATATTAATGTTTCAGTTCATGTAAAATTTCAAACTTTTGGTTTTATTTGAATAAAAAAGACAGTTTTTCCACTTTCAAAAAGTTCATTGAAGCTGCAAATTTTTTTTTCATCCCACTCTTTTTTTGTGTGTTGTGATTAAAGGATTGCCATGTGTTCAGTGGGTTTCTACTTCCATGCTGTTTCCTACTATCAAGTAGTCCAGAATGACTGGCAGGTATTAAGCATACATCTACTGGGTACCTGAAATCAGGTGAGGTGAAATTCATCCCATCCCTGTAGGAACTGGAAAATATCAAGTCTCCTACAGCCTTCTATGGAGGTGAGGAAGAAACCTGTGGTATGACAGAGGAGAATGTGGCCAGGGAATTTGGTTTCTGTTCACTCTTAGACAGAGTTCATGGTTTTGATGTGGAATCCCCCCAGCTTTTCTAGGCAGAGGCAATCTGAGAAGGCAATGGACCTGAAGGATACTGAGAAGGCAAAAGGAGTTGTGGTGGATCCAGGGCAGTAAATGACAAGCAGAAAAGGGCTGTGTAAAGTTATAGAGCAGTGTGGTATCCATACCAAGGAATTCTCTGAAAAGTTACCAAAGTACATCTGGTTTTGTGGCCTTGTGCTAAATCACAGGGTCTTAGACTGTTGGCACAGACACTGACAGACATTAGTAGGGAGTTCAGAGCCATGTGGAAGATTCAACTGCACCCTTTTCAGCAAGTAAGTGTTTTATCCACCAGATATCCATGCAATGTGTTTGGTGACTCATTCCCTCATTTGACCCACAAAGGAGTCAGACAAATCTTCTTCCACTCCTTCACTGTCTCCACCTGAGCAGTGTCTTTCAGGTACCTGCATGTAAAGATGAAAATCACTTGAAAGAAACTGTATTTTGTATCTTTATCATTTCAATGTGCTTTTTCCAAAGAAAGGAATGAACTCCTTTATATGGATCATAAGGATGAAAAATACACAAAGTGTTTTTGTGTGCATATGTGTGTGTGGGGGTAGCTACAGAGGACTGAATAGTAAATGAATATGTATGCAACACTAGAGTGACATCTGATTGAAATCAATTCCAAGTGAGCAGTGCACTGTTCCATATCACGGGTTACTGATGCACACGCTCGTCCATGGGCAGAACATTTTGTTCATACAAGTCCCATTTGCTGTGTGTATCTATCAGCTGATCATCCAGCAGAGACTGCTGTATAAATTGCTGATTTCTTTTGCTGGCCAGTGGGCCTTAACAGCCTCAGGATGGAGGGCCCAGAAAGTGGTCTGTATTTTGTACTGTAATTTTATATACAGGAGTCCCATGTTAACAAGAATAATTTCACTTACTTTCTGTAAAATGACATGCAGTTGTCACTGGCACCAAAAAAAAAAAAAAAAAAAAATTGCTTCAGGGGCAAATGTGAACCTTTCCTGGGATGAGTTCAGTGCTTGTGATTCCCCTTTAGCTCCAGCAGTTCTAAAAGTCAGCTGCAAAGAGCAGTATATTTTCTTTCCAAACCTGAAAAGGACAGTTATTTACCAGATCCCCAACAATGGATGATATTCCTTAATATGATATCCATTCCAACTGCTGAGAAAATTTAGGTAGGCAGAATGCAATTTCTCAAATTGGAATTTGGCCAAGACACTGGGAATATACTGTTGCGACAAGGGCAATGGCATTTTTAATCCCACCTGAAGACAACAATCCTTTGTAATAGCTATTCATGAACATTTTTTTTTCAAAAACTGCTTATGAAAACACCCCTCAGTAGTGTCCCAGTTAAAAAAAAAAAACCCAAAACCCACAAAATTAAAAACAAAATCAACCCTCCAACATTGGAGTTTTATAATTTTTTATCCTAGTTATGTATGGTCCTACCATTGCGCTCAGCTGGTGTTGTTCCCTACCTGATTTTAAGAGAGTAGTTATGCAGTAGTTACGAACATGGAATTTCATTTGTGAGAAATCATGATATTTCCATGTTTTCTCTTCTGAAATAAAATAAGACATCATATAAAGCCTTCTAATGGAATGAGAAGCTTAGAGTAAAAAGTTTCCCAGGCATCTGGATCAAGGCAAAAAAAAAAAAAAAGATGCTATTGAATCAAAAGTAGCATTTTGGTTTCTTGATAAAAATGGAATATTTTGTTCAGACTATTCTCTGTGTCTGCCTGAATCTGCTGAGCTATTTGAAAATACAAACTGACTCGCTTATACTTCCATTTTTTGCCCAGGTTTTGTGTTAGTGCTGAGCAACATTTCTGAGAATAATTTTTATTTTTGCCTGTTGGCACAAGAGATCTAACTTGGGTTGGCTTAGCCACAACATATGAGCTCCAGGTCTCTCCTCTCCATTCTGTCATGGCTTCTGTTTTACCTTAGGAGCAAGAAGGAATTCCTGTTTCCACAATGATTTTTTTTTTTATAATTGTAACACTTCCATCCCTTCTTCATTGTATTTTTGGATACTGAGAGTACAACGGGGGCTTTTCAGACTACAAGGAGTTGGTCAGCCACCTATATTGGTAGAACAAAGATAAAAAGGACTGAATACATCAACATTCTTCAATGTTTCAGCATTCAATATATTGATGTTCCCTTAAAAAGGGATGTGAGCCAAAAAAATCCAAACCCAATCATAATGAATTCCAGTTCTAGCTAAAAAAACAATTGGACAGCTATGATGAATCGTCTCCTATAAAAGGAGAAAAAATACTGTAACTTTTTATTGTTTCCAAATCAGACACAGCACTGCAGCTCTGAAAAATCTGTGAGCTGGAGAGGGTTTTTTTTGGGGGGGGAGGGGGGATACTGACATTTAAATAAATCCACTGAATATTTTCCTCTACTCTTGGACTTCCCACCATTGGAATTGCCATGCAAAAGAGCTCTTCAAGCAGGAAAAAGAAACAAAGACCCCCACATTGTCATGTTCCAAGCTGCTGAGTTTATTCAGGGTGGAGCCAGGTCTAAAGAGACCAAGCCCTGCAGCCTTGTGTCTGACACCCACCAGAGAAGAAAGCAATCTGTGTGTCCTTTTTTCTCATCAAAGCTGTCTCGTTAGTGCTCTGGGCAAAGCCTGCAGCTGGAATGCTCTGCAGTGTCTCAGGGTTTGAGTACAGCACGGATCTTAGGGCTGAAGGGATGTGAGGAAAGATCTCAATGATATCCTGGGTCCACTTCTGGTGTCCTTGGATCTTGGTGATGCTGCTGTGGATGTGGGATAATGATGGATAATGTCAAGTCACAAAGTGGGAAGTCATGTGGGTAACCTTTAGATATTCTTTTTTGTGAGTCTGGACACAGGGGTCTAATGATAGGCAATAAATCTCAGTTTAGTCTCCCAATAATTCTTAACCTCTTCTGAGAGGACAAGATTGATTTTTATTGCTATTTCAGATGCATGAAATTCAGAAGCAACTCCAGTAAAACCAAACACATAAGCTTTCAGGCACTGAAGTCAGTATAAAACTGGTTAAAGGAAGAAAATATAAAATTTGTAACTCTACTGTGCTTACAAAGTCATACATTTACAGATTTACTACTTTTTGACAAGGTAATGCTAATGCAAAGAGATGATATTGAAGTTTTAAGCTAAACTTCACTTTTACATAAGCTGTTAACTTATATAAACTTATCAACCTGACTTCTTCTGGACTACTTGGACAGTGGAATTAACTTCTGTAAAAATTTTTGATACAAGTTACTATAGTGAACACACTTGAGAAAGTTAAACTGTTAAAATTTACTGAGAAAAAGAAAGTTTAACAAGCCTTCTGATTTGAAATCTTCAGGTGAAAAAGTTTGTATTTTTACCAGATTGAATTTATATTACATTGGAATTTAAAAAAAGTTATACATTGTCCCAAATGGAAAATAGAAGAATATTACTTAATCTTGTAGGAATACTATATTTTTATTTATCATCCTCAGGTGGGAAAAAAGTATTGGTCTCTGAAACTCAAAATTCTTCAGTATTTTTATGAATACACATTTTAATAATGCTGGAGAGATCCTGTACTAGTTGGAAGCTCAGTGTAGTTATGCAGTGATTTTCCTATGACAGCTTAGCACTCTTATACCCATATCAATACTAACACTAAATACTAAACCAACCAATTACACTATTTAAAGCATCTCAGTAAACAAATGGGAATTCTGGAATTAGAAGCCCTAGAAATATTAGTTCCCAAATGTTTTTGCTAAATTTGTGTGTGTGTGTGTGTGCGAGTAACTTTCTGAGAGTGACTTTCTACCCTGATGATAGCTTAAAGATACAGGTGTGTAAATCAAAGCCCAGAAAAAAATCTCATGAGTGTAGCATCACCTGCCATGTTAACAAGTTCAGTCTGTCATTTCTTTCTTTCCAAACAGATTATTAAATATCCTGTCAAACAAAGACAGATGAATTTTTTTGGATGCCTAAGTATTTGGAAAGGGAGGGTGATAAACAGGGAGTTGAAATGGAAGTGGAAGGAACTTTTGAGGGCTCAGAAATTTAAGAAAAATAATACTCTAAACAACGTCACTCCCAAATTTTTGTGCCACTTACTAACATTTTGAAATTGTGAAATAACCACAGAAATGGAAAAAGAAGGGACAAACAGCATTCATTCCACATACTACTCACTTCTGAACCACAGAGCTACCCTTGGATTTGATGTGCAACAATGGATGGATGAACAAATATATTTTCAGGACTAAAGGGACCCATTTTCCTCTGTAGTTGTCATATAGAGCTTATTCTATGTATATTTGTTCCGAGATTCACTGAAAATTGAGTTATTCAAGAAATATTTCAAATTAAATTAAATATTCATTTATTTTGAATTCTAGCCAAAAAGTGGCTATCTACTCACTATATTTGGTACATAGCAAGGCATGCAGTCAATAAATATAAGAAAATCAGTTAAATCCTGTTAACATACATTTTTTCTAGTGTCTTCTGCTTATGGAGTAAGTAAGTTTTTTAAAGGTTTAAAAGAGTCCACTTTTCTATTGAGATCACCTGCTCAATAGGGACCTTGCTTTTTCTTTGGAGTAGCAGCAAATCAAAATGACTGTAAAATATTAGGAATTACTTAAGACTGAACATCATTTTTGTCTTTGACTACTCATCATGAGGTTGGCCTCTCTTCTACTGTTCAGCATATTCCCTGAAGATTTATTTGGAATTATATCTTCATTGAAAAATCTCGTCTTGTTGACACAGCAGTACTTCTTATAATGAAGATCAAGCTATTTTCAATGTATTTTCTCAGGATATTTTTAGTAGTGAAAAATACCTCTCTTCAGCTGAGAAAAAGTTACTCTGCAAGGTAGTAAAGAGAATAAAAATGTATACTGGTAAGTCCTTGTGTGGGTAATAGGCTACAAAAATGCCCAGCTATTGCTCCTGTGAGTGAAAAAGAACCTGCACTTAGCAACCTGCTCAAGTCAGGAGACTTATTGAGTGTTGCACTAAGTTATGATTTGGAAAGGCATTGATCAGACTCAGCGCTAATTCTTTCACCGTGCTTTATGGGAGTGGGATAAGTTCCCTTCCCATTGAGCTGATGGTAGCTCTGCCATTGATTTCATTTGGAGTAATAGCATCAGTCCAAGTGTCTGTTGCAGGACAATAAAATACAGTTTATTTAAGTGCATGAGAGGATTTTACGAGACAGCAAAGCACATGGGCTACAGAGAGTAGAAGCAGCAAATAAACCAGACAAGTAAGACAAACATTCCAGGCTTTGTTCTTTGTAATCCACCAGTTTTCTGTATCTGTTGTTTACAAATCTCAGTTTTTTCATCTCTTCAGTTGTTAACTGCCCACCCTTTAATCAGTCCATATTCCTTGTCTAAATACTGCTTTTCTTCCAAAAGGACTTTGTCATGTTTTTTACTCCTCAGAAGTCTGATCTTTTCTTTCTTTCCTTCCTTCCTTTTTCTTTTTTGTCTATTGGGTTGTTCCATTTTCTACCTTATCAGGTCATGCTACCTGAGTTTTTGAAATAAGGCCTCGCTCACAGCAGTGTTCCTTCTGAGCTCGTCATCATTTTTGGAAACGGAGAAAAGGAAGAGCAGAAAGACCTGGAGACATAGAGGCAGGTCTTCCCCACCAAGATCTTGCCCAACAAGATCACTGAGAAGATCCTCCTGTAATTTATGCTAAGGCACAGGATCTTCTACAACAGGGTTACAGTGTTGGCACATAAGGAAAAAGCAATTACATTACCTACCTCAGCTACATCAAATACCTTTGAAATTCTCTCCCCCCTAATTTTTGGACAGTGCTTTAAAAATAGAAACAAGAAAATAATCAATAAAAAAGTAACAATAATTAAATAAAAACCCATCTGCAGAACTTTTAGTTGGAAGGAAACAAAGAAGTGCAGTTTAGCAGATGTTGAGTTCTCTGATGCTGTCATAGATTTTAGAAATGAATACTGACATACAAGAAATGTGTTTTACTTTTCCCTCCAATATGTTCAGATCACCAAAATCTCTAATTAGCATTTGAGTGTTTCCTAGTCTTTGCGAAATTCTGAAAAACAATTACAGTAACCCAAAATATTTTCTTGCTCTCGATGACATAATCCATTTTCTAGGGAAGTTGGATTTTTCATGGTCACTATCAACAAGAAGAAAATGGAAACTTTTTTATAGACAGTAAATTTCCCCTTTGGTTTCTTCTAGTTTTAATTTTTTAAATTAAAAAGCAGCCTTTCCTACAGCCTGCTTGGCTTGGTGGCTAGTTTTCTTTAATTATTGTGCTTATTGTGATTAATTTCAGGCAATTCTTTAGAATTTATATTCCTAATCAAGTTATGCATTTTAATTCATTTACCATTCTTGTTTTAATTTATAACCACTGAATCTCATTTTCAAATATGCATTTTTTTTTGTTCTGAAGAATGTCTGAATGATGATTTTTTTGCACTTATGAAAAAGCATAAAATGTTACTCCAATTAAAAATAAACATAAATGCCTGAAAATCCAGGAAAGGGTCAATATTATACTAATTTATTTTAAAGGAATTTTTTTATATATTTCCCCACAATTATTTTTCCCCAGTGATAGGATAGAATAGTAAGAAAGAAAGAAAATACACTCCTTGTATTATCTCATGGCGAGCTTTCAGTGTCAGAGAGAAAGTGATAGAAACATAATGGGAACAATACTGGGAGGCATTGGTGGAAATATGAACAGATATGGATAATTAATTATATTAGCAGTAACAAAATTACTTTCAGCCTACTTAGTTTTGCAAAAATGGCCCAACATTTATGTTTTTCACTCTTCTTGAAAACTTTAAATGACATTCAGTAGAAGATATTAAGAAAGCTATAGATCATTAAGCTGTTTTGCCTTTGCTGATGTTGAGATAGCAGCAGATATCAC
>WBNO01007196.1:18916-49263 GCA_013400575.1 Peucedramus taeniatus | reverse complement strand
TGATCACATGGAGTCACAGCACCATGCTTCCCTGCCAAGAATGGTCAGGTTTTTTACAACAGTGACACACACCCCTGGTGGGGAGTAGAGAGGGGCCTGTGCATCCAGAGGGTTTGTGAAGAGCCACCAGCTGCTCCAGCAGAGCCCTTTCCAGCAGCTTCTCTCTCTCTGCTGGGAGGCTGAGCAGTGCCAAGGTCCCACCTTGCCAGGGGGGTTGTTCAGAGTGGTATTTCAGCCCCCTGTGGGCACAGGGCTGGCAATGGGCGTGCTGTGGGCAGAGCATACACTCAGACCTTGATCCTCCCCCAGCTACAAGGAGATCTCTGGGGATTTGGGGGTTTCTCTGCTCCCCTCAGGCTGGAGGCAGGAGCACAGCTCCAGGTGTGCTGAGGAAGCTGCAGTGACCTTCTCCTTTGCCTGTTTGCAGAAAAGCTGATGTTCAAGAACGCTCCCACCCCTCAGGAATTCAAGGAAGGGGACGATGCTGTGATCGTGTGTGACGTGGTCAGCTCACTGCCCCCCACCATCATCTGGAAGCACAAAGGCAGGGATGTCATCCTAAAAAAGGATGGTAAGGGCTTGCTTCTTGTCCATTCCAGGGTCAGACGTCCATCTCCCTCCCACACAGAATGCTGGTGGCCACAAGGGACAGGAGAAGCAGCTTGTGCCTGACACGAGGCCATGGGATGTGAATTTAATCATCCCAGCTGCTGTGGTTTGCCCAGTGGCAGGGCAATCATGTTCCCACTGAAATGGCCAACAGGCTTTGGCACCAGAATTGGCCAAGGAATGCTGGGAACAAAATACAGATCAAAGAAGGATCTTGTGACACCCTCCAGCCTTCCTGAGGAAAAGGGGCTGAAAGCTCCTTGCAGGAACTTTTCCCTTTCTTCCCAAATGCTCCAGACAGTGCCCAGAGGGACTGGCACAGGCCCTGACTCCAGCTGGGCAGGTTTCCCACACCTAGCACTCAGGTAGTGAGGCTGGAGCCCTTGGGCAGGGGGGATGAGTCCCAAGGTGCTCGCTGGGCGATGTGATGCAATGTGAACATGGGAACACTGATCTGCTCACCTCCCTGAGCCCAGCACAGCACCAGGGCAGCTGGCTGCTCTCCACAGAGCTTTCTGCCTTGGCAGAAGCAGATCCACCTACAGCAGCATCTCCATTTTGTGGTGGAGAGGGAGATTTTGTTCCCCCACGCCCTGAAGGGGTGAAGAGAGGAGAGGCTGGAGTGAGCTTCCCTTCCCTTTGTCCTTTGCAGTGAGATTCATCGTCCTGTCCAACAACTACCTGCAGATCCGGGGCATCAAGAAGACAGATGAGGGCACCTACAGGTGTGAGGGGAGGATCCTGGCCCGTGGGGAGATCAACTTCAAGGACATCCAGGTCATCGTGAACGGTGAGGGGCCCAGAGCAGCACTCTGAGGCTCTGCTGGAGGTGCTGCCTCAGATTGACACCCTCCTCTTCCTCTGCTGTGTCCAGTGAAATGTCCATGGAATGCAGGGAGTGTTTGCCAGGTGCTTACAGGAAAATAACACCTTGAGAAAGCTGATGCTCAGAGTGAGGAGCTGAGCTTGGTGGCACTCACAAGTGGGTTTTGGCCACCACGCTGAGTTTTTTTGTGTCTCCCCACCTACTGCCTGTGGTTATCCCATTTCACTGAACAGAATTCCTTCCCTCAGGATTTTATCCTGAGAAGCTGAAAAGGCAGAGAGAGGCCAGAGATGGGAAATAATCCTGATCTCATTGGCTTCTCCTGTGCTGTGCTCATGTGGAATGGGTTAGGAATTGTTTACCTGAAGTGCTGAGCCTGGCTGGGCTCTGGTGTGAGTTGTTTTCAATCCCTGACCAATGGTCACAAGAACTGTGTTGGGACTCTGGAAAGGGTCACGAGTTTTCATTATTATCTTTTTAGCCCTCTATAAGTATATTTTTTCTATTCTTTAGTATAGTTCAGTATAGTTTTCTTTAACATAATACAGCATCATAAAATAATAAAACAGCCTTCTGATCACATGGAATCACAGCATCATTCTGCCCTGCCACGAAGGGTCAGATTTTTAAACAACTGCCCTTTCTCCCCTGTGCTGATGACTTTGGACATGCCTCAAACTCCCTGATTAAACCCTGCAGGTGCTGGTGACAGGGTTGGGCTGAGTGGTGCCATCAGAGGTGCACAGGGATCCTCCCTGTGGCTCCCACCTTGTGTCCCCTGCAGCTCACCCATGGCTTTGCTCTCTTGCAGTGCCTCCCTCGGTGCGTGCCAGGCAGAGCACCATGAATGCCACTGCCAACCTCAGCCAGTCTGTCACCCTGGCCTGTGATGCTGATGGCTTTCCTGAGCCCACTGTCACCTGGACAAAGTGAGTTCTGTGTGCAGTGTCCTGCAGGGCTGGGGGGAAGAGGATGTTCTAGCTGGGATGAACTGGTTTTTCTCAAAGGATGGCCTTGTGATGGGGCTGAAGCCCCCTTCTGCTGTGGGTTAGGCTGGGAGCACAGAGCCCACCAGGGAGGAGAATCTGAGGGTAAAAATCCTGTTGGTTGAGATAAAAACAGTTTAATAAAGCAAAGCAGGACAAGGAATTCCTTCAGTGATCCTCATCAGGGTTGGGTGACCCAGGGTGACCTGGGTTCAGCCAGGTCAGCTGTGTCCCCTCCCAGCTTCCTGCATTTCCCTGTCAGGCAGTGATTCCCACTCCAGGGACTGTTCTTGGAATTCTGGAGCCTTTGGTGAAGGTTAGGAGCTCAAATGGCCCTGGAAAAGCTGATGGCAGCTTGGAGTGGTGCCTTGGTGTGCAAGGAGCCACCTTTGGTGGGGTTACAGCTCTGTGGTGTGCCAGGAGATGAGAGCTCCAGCTGCCAGGAGCCCTGGGGCAGGAAAGGTTGGGAATAGGTCTCAAGCTGAGCTTTGGGGCCCAGAGGAGAGGAGAAAGTGCCGGTCCCTCTGAGCACGAGGAGCCGCAGTGTAATAATTGCAGGAACCAGCCTTGGGTCACTTCTGCCAGCACAGCCCCGTGTGCTTTGTGCCCCCAGGGATGGCGAGCCCGTGGAGGAGGTGGAGGATGAGGACAAATACAGCTTCAACTTGGATGGCTCCGAGCTGGTCATCCACAGGGTGGACAAGAGCGACGAGGCCGAGTACATCTGCATTGCTGAGAACAAGGCTGGCGAGGCCGACGCCACCATCCACCTCAAAGTCTTTGGTAACAGCCCCCGGGCAGCCCTGGCAGCCCAGCTGGGTGCTGGTCACACTGCTGGGAGCTCAGGGAGCTGCTCATCACACTCAGTGCCTGCTGGGGCTTATCCCCAGCTGCTGCTGTGCCCCTCTGCCATCCTGTGCGTGTGGGGAGCTCATCCCAGCTCCTCTCAGGCAGGGCTGGTGGGTCAGACCCACAGGCTGCTGGAAATATCCTCCAGGCCTTGCAGGCTGAGTCCTGAGCCACCAAAGCTGCTGTTAAAAGGGCTTTAGCACTTGAGTGGGGCTTGCAGCAGCCTGGGCGGGGAGGTGAGCTCCACCCCACCACTGTGGGAGTCCCCTCAGACTTGGAGGGGTGGATCAGGAGCTTTCCTTCCTCCCGGGAATCTGGGAGTGTTAAGGAATGTGGAATTCTCCCTGCCTTGTGTGCAGCCACCTGACAGAGCTGCTTAGCAAAGGGTTAATTTGGGGCAGGGGGAGCTGGTAATCCCGGGGGTGAGGGTTTGTACACTCTGAACTGGGTCCTTTCTGAGGAGCCTCAGCTGTGAGAAGGAGCAGAAGAGGTTTCTCAGGTGCTTCACTTCTGCAGGGAGGTGCCCTTGTAAAAGCCCCTCTGCTCCTTCCCCAGCTGGCAGCAAATGGTCCCAGCTCTCCCCAGTGCTCCTTGTTCCCAGCCCTGCTGGTGACTGCTCTTCACCCTGAGTGAAGGTTCCTCCTTTTCTTCTCCTCCCCAGCCAAACCCAAAATCACCTACGTGGAGAACAAGACAGCCATGGAGCTGGAGGACCAGATCACACTGACCTGCGAGGCGTCGGGGGACCCCATCCCCTCCATCACCTGGAGAACCTCCACCAGGAACATCAGCAACGAGGAGAAGGTACAGCCCTTCCCAGAGCCCCCAGGGGTTATGGGGTCAGCACAGCTCGTCCCTGCCTGTCCCTGGCCTGGAATTGCATGTGGATGCACGTGGAGGTCCTGCTCGTGCAGGGCCCAGGGTCACAGCCACGCCTGGGCAGTGCCACAGGTCCCCTCTGTGCAGAGCCACCTCACCCAGGGTCACAGCCACGCCTGGGCAGTGCCACAGGTCCCCTCTGTGCAGAGCCACCTGGGCTCAGAGCAGCTGGGGAGACCTTCTGGAGTTCCTGCTGTGTTCACTAGGGGTGAATTCAATTGGACAGACCCCAAACCCTGCTCAGGGGAGTTCCTAGAGCTGCAGGGAGCTTCTGGGAGGTGGGACTGAGCACCCTGCTGCCAGAGCTGGCCGTGCTGTGCAGGTGGCAGCTGAGGGAGGGCTGCTGCCTCTCCAGGATGCAGTGGGTCCAAAATGAGCCTGCCCATTCCTCCTCCGTGCTGCCCTCTGACACTGCACCTCCCTGAAGCACAAAAGCCCTGCCTGCCTTTTGTGCTCACCTGTTCTGTTGATCCCATCAATACCATTCTGTTCTTAAAAGGCAAAAATAATTAGCAGTTTTTTTTTACTTCTTGAAAGAGAGTGCTGGTGTTGTTATTGGCGACAGCTCCTCTAATTAGAGGAGGTTGGGGTGTGCTGCTGTACTGGAGATGTTTCATAAGTGATCAGGAGGCAGAATTTGGAGCCAGGGAAAGCCTAGACAGAAGTAGGAGTGAGGAGTTGTTGCTAATTAATAATCTCCTAATAAGAGGATGCTTCAGGGCTCAGCTGCCTTGGCCATGCCAGGGGTTCTGGCTCAGTTGGAGGCAGCAGGTGACACTCTCAAAGTCTTGGAGCAACAGAGGTGTCCACTGTCACTTGTCCCCACAGCTGCTGTCCTGCACTGCAGCTCCTAAATGAGCTTTTTTAATTGCCCCCATGACGTCAGCCCCTCCCCACGTTGTTCATGTGTAACTTTATTAATCAGGGTGCCAGAGTTTTCCAGCTTCAGTTCTTTCTTAGCATCTCTTGGATCCCAGGGCTGCTGTGAATCCCTGCAATGTTCAAGGAGAGGTTCCCAGTGCCTGCAGAAGCTGCAGCCTGACTGAGGGACCTGTTTGGGCAGGATTTGAGGTTATTTATTCATGAGTTTGTCACTGTTAGGAGAGTCCTGGGAGGTGCCAAGGGCTCCAGTGCTGCTGGCTCTGGAGTTTGGATCCCAGCCATGGACAGAGCTTGGGCAGGGAGGAGAATGTGAAAATGAAATCAAGGGGTAGGGGAGCCCCCCTCTGCAGCCCAGTGAAACCATCACGAGCTCAGTGGCAAAACTGCTAACTAATTTTTGCTGATTTTTGAGACTCTGCTTGATGCTCTCAGGTTGGTGATCAATAACAAGGGAAGTGTTCATGCTCTGACACCTGGAGATGGTGGAAAAGCCAAGGTTTGAGGTGCTGCCATGTGCTGGTTCAAACCTTCAGGGCAAACATTACTTTATCACATCCCATGCACTTTCTAGGCTGGATTATTTTGTGTGTGTGTGTGCATTTTGTTTTGGTTTGTCTTGTACTTTTCTCATTCTCTCTCTCGTGCTCTAAGTTGAGGGAAACGTTTCAGATGTCCAGAAAATCCTGAGGTCAGAACAGCTCTGTAAATATTCTACCACAAATTCCATTAGAATATTTAATTCTATTAAATATTCTGTTACAAATGCATATATTCAGCTTATTCTCCACTTTCTCTCTCTGGGACAGCACAGGGAAGTGGATGGTCTTTGGTGAAGGACAAACAATGCTGTTTTAAGAATTATCAAGCCTACTTTTGAATATTTCTGTTATCCAGATACTTGGATGCTTCTCTCTTGCTTCATGTTGTTTGCTGTTGGATTCATGCCTCAGTGTAGATTTTTAGAGGTGTAGAGATGCCTTTAATCCCATAACAATCTGGAAAACCTACCCAAACCCCCAAGGAAAAAGGAAGGTTTAGTTCAGCTGTGTGTCCTGGCAGATTTTGGGATGTCCCAGCCTGTGAGTGCTCAGCCACCCCTCCATGGAGCAGCTGTGGGGGCATTGCTGGGTTTGTCACCCAGCAGTGCAGCTCAGCCTGTGGGGATGGGAGGGAAACACTCTGCAGGTCCCTGATCCTTTATCCAGAGCTGGATCTCCTGGGAGCTGCTCTCCCAGCCCATCACCCTTCCCTGCAGGGCAGAGAGCAAAGGGAGCATCTTCTCCCCAGAGGAGTGAAAGAGCAGAGGAAGGGATCAGCTCTGATTCTCCCTCCTGCACCCCAAACACAGTTTGTGCTGTCCCTGGGCCTTCCCCCTCAAGGCTCCCTGTTCCTCAGGCAGGGAAATGCAGATTTCTGCACGGATCTGAGTGGCTTGGCTGAGTTTCAGGTGTCTGACAGGTGAATTCCATCACTGCCTTGTGCTGCCTAGAACAGCCCAGCCCATCCTTGCTCTGCTCTCTGGGTTGCTGTTGCTGCCCAGCAGCCTCTCCCAGCTCTGTGCTGTTGGCAGCCAAAGCAGATGGGTGAGTTTTGAATAACTGAGGAAGCTGAAGGTGCACGAGGCTTTGGATTCCCCCTTTGGTGCTGGGGGGAGCTGCTCTGTCTCTGTCTTGCTGAGGAAGAGTTAGGCTGGAATTCTGTGGGGTGGGGAATGTGGCTCTGCCTCTTTCCCTCCCCCTCCCGAGGGCCATTGCAGAGAAACAGCAAACTCTGAGGGTTTGGGAACTTCTTCTCCTTCTTCATCTTCCTTTAGGTTGACACCAGGGGAGGAAAAGTGTCTCCCTGTGCTGAGACTAGAGAGCAGCAAGCAGGAGTGGCAGGGGACTCACAAGGACATAGCTGGGACTGAACAAAGGGATTATTCTGGATTATTGGGCTGCCTGCTCAGCTTTCAGGCAGGATAAATCCACCTGGAAATGAGCAGGTCTTGGGAGTGTCCCAGCCCCTGCAGGGTGTGGGACTCCACTCCCAGTCCCACACAAACCATTTGCTTTGCTCAGGGGCACTGTCAGGGAGGTGTGTGTCCCATCTGTTGGTATTCCAGTCTCCCAGTGTTCACTGGCAGCCCCGTGGCAGCAGGGCTCTGTTTCTGATTCTCATTCCCCGAGCCTCCATCTCCATCCCCGTCACTCGTGTGTGCTGTGACACCCCCACGATGTCACCGTGCCTCACAGCCAGTGCTGCCATCCTGGCTCTCGTGCTAGCAGGTGATTTTTGACTCCTGAGCTGAAGGGGATCAGTTGGAATAACAGAGACCAGAAATACAAATTATAGGGGGGAAAGGGAACGCAGCAGCTCGGCTCTTTGTGAGCCACAGGGAGCGTGGTCCTTGCTGCTGGTGGCTTTCTCTGAGTGGGAAATATTTGCTTTAAAGCAAGGTTTGGGCATGTTTCACTGCTGTGGGGCCATGCCCAGCCCAGCAGGGGCTGTGTGCTGCCATCCCTGAGCACAGGGAGCTGGAGCTGGGGGTCCTCTGCAGCTCTGGGGCTGCTCCTCCTCCTCCTGTCACAGCCTGCATGGAACCAGGGCTGCAAATGCATGATGAGCACATTAATCAGTGTTAATTAATCACTGTGGGGTGGCAAACAGACCAGGGGCACAACACTGGGTCTGTCCTCTGCAACTCAGTGGCCAGAGCCACTCCTGAGCACCAGGTGTGTAGGAAAGGTGAGATGTGACAAAGCAAAAAGTCACTGATGAAATAAATCAGTCTTGAGGTGCCATCAGCCTTTTTTAATCCATTTAAAGACCAATTTAGAGGCTGTGAAATGGTGAATGCCACCCTGAATTGATGGGAAAGGGAAGCTGTGATCCCACACAGGAGAGCTTGGAGCCTGCATGTGCACACAGCTCAATGTGCTGCGAACTCTGGTACCTGAAAGCAACCTTTGATAAACTTTTTATTGCTTTTTTTCTGTCATTGTTGTTGTGTTCTATATCTGTTCTCTCCAGGCTTCGTGGACCCGGCCCGAGAAACAAGAGGTATAAGATTGCCAGACCTTTAGCAAACTTCTTAGGCTGTTGGTTTTTGGTTTCTCTTCTAAGCATTACAGATTAACAAATCTCTAGTGCAGTAACCAACTAAACGAGCATTAATCTCACCCAGTTAAATACCAATATATACAAGAAGCAGCTTCTAGAGGTAGAAATTGCTTGGCATGTAGTGATGCATTTTTTTGGATGAGCAAAGTAGCTGTGTTGGGAGTGAGGAACTCTGCTTGTCACTTAAAAATGAAGGAAAAGGCGATTAAAATGAAAAGCAAATGTGAAATGCTCTTTTCACCATTTTTGTTCTGTGCTGCCAGTGTGAATCATCCTCTCTTTCAGAGAGGGAAGAATTAACACCAACCTGTATTTTGGGAAAGTCATTTTTTCCCCCAAGAAAGCCTCCTCTGCTCCAGCCAACTCACCTATTTGCTCATGGCACTCCTTCAGTTTGACCTTCTCTGTAAAGGAAACTGCATCATGTTCCATTTCCAAGTCAATGCAGAGAAACCTTTCACGAGGGGCATTTCTCCAGAAAATGCTCCAAATTGCTCAATTATTTTCATTTGTCTTTGATCTGCAAGGGTCAGTGAGGGGGAGGTGGGATAATGCAGGGACTGGGGTTGGTGCAAATGGGGGTTGATTTTATTTCACATTTAGTGCTGTGCTTTAATAATAATAATAACAACAACAAAAATAATAATAATGCAGCTGATTTGTAGCCCTCTTGCCTCAGAATGGACCAGAAGGAAAGTTCCCAAGCAAATAACAGGGGTCAGGTGGGGAACAGAATGAGCTGGCAGAACTGGGTGACTTGGATTTGTATTTTTAGGATCAACTTTGTGGAGGCTCTGATTTTTTTTTTTTTTTAATTACTTTGAAGCCATCCTAAATGCCAGAGACTGAAGGAAGTGAAGCTGTAACTCGAGCACCACCCAGCTGTGTTTCATGGGGGGCTGAGGAGGTCCTGCCCATTCTCCCTCCAGAATCCTCTGTTGGATTGTGGCAGGGGGAGGCATCAGACACTCAGAGCAGTTTGCACTGAAGAATTTGGAATTTGAGTAGTTGCATCTCCCCAGGACTCACAGGAATTCCTGTCACAGCTGTCCCCTCCCTGCCCCCAGTGTTCTCTCTCTCCAGCTTTTGATTAATATGAGCACTAATACTATTAAGTTTGCTGTCTCTAAATTTCTTACTGCCTCTGTGTCTTCGAATACCCCAGGGGGGTGCAGGATATCTCTCTAAAATTGCTTTTAAATTGCTCTGAAGTTGCCTGGGGGCTTTCAGCAGTGGATTCCAGCAGCAGGAGGAAGGTCAGGGGATGTTTGGCATGAAGGAATTCACTTTTACTGAAGGAATTTCGGGTGAGGAAGTGAAGTCAGTCCTGGCAGCATCTCTGGGTGCCCCCAGTCACACCCCAGACTGGTAACTGGGAATGGGTGCAGCATTAGGAGAATATAAATACAAATATCAAACGCTGCTCTGCAAGCACAGAGCAAGGAGAGACCCCTCCTCTTCCTTCAGTGCAATTCCTGCCTGGGGTTGGGGTTTTCAGGGGGTTGTGGGGGGGTGGGAAGTGGCTGAGGAACAGACAGGACTGTGCAGAATTATCTATGGATGCTTTGGGATGGGCCTGAAAGCTCCAGAAGGTGAAGGGGAGGGGGATAATTGCATTTTATTGTCTCTGCTCTCCCCCTTTGGCCCTGAGCTCTTGCCCAGCTGTGATCACAGTGGCTGTGCCCCAGGGCATGGCCAGAATTTGGGGAAGGACGCCTGCAGTGGCTCAGGATAAATGGCAGTAGTTGGCAGTATAGAGAACATCCTGCTCTGGTCTCAGGAGTGAGTCCCTGCCATGTCCCTGAGCTGCCCTCCCCAGCACTAGGGTTTTGTTATTTTGTTAGCCCAGCTCCTTGCAATTGGGGGATTTGAGTAAAAGGGTTACAGATGTCAACATCTGGCTCCCAAATTCCTGCCTGTCCTGTCTCCAGCAGCCAGAGCACCTGGGCTGCAGCAGGGAGAGAGAAAACTTGAGCTGTGCTTTCTTGGCTAGGCTTTTCTCTCTTCCTTAGAGTGTTTTCCTGATCTCTCTTTTTCTTCCCTTATGCCTTTTTGCATTAAAAAACCAGAGCATCTTCAGGATCAGTTGCACTGCTCGTAAAATCATCCCTGACCACGATTTCCTGGCTCTCCTTTGTGGTGGATCTTGAGGAAGTGGGGAGAAAGGCAGGAGACGTTTGGGTTTCGCCTTTCACCTTTTCTAGAATCACCTGTGGTGATCCTACACTGGTGTTTTGTCCCTTCCACTCTCCTGGTGAGGTCACAGAGACAAATATTGAGAACATTCCCTCAGATCAGGAGCCCTGGCACCCACGGGTGCTGCTGGAATGAGCTGGGTTGGGAGGGAAATCCAAAGTCAGACAAAAGGAGAGCAGTGCAGTCAGCCAGGGGAGAGATAAAAGCAGATTTTGGTTGTGTGGTACCACAGCAGTTTCATGTAAGGCTCTGCAATGATGCCCACAGCACCACATACCCATGGAATGAGTGTTCCCAGGAGAGGGATGGAATTTGCAGCTCATGGCACTGGCCAGGGAATGCAGCAGGGAAGAAGAGAGGAGAAAAATGCACCTAGTTGTTTATGTGTCATCAAAAGATACTATTTTTGTGCGTTTGAAATTGGCCTGGTGCCCATGAACTGATACTGGAGCAAACTGAGGTGAGAAAAGACTTTTATTTGTAGAAACTTTGTCAGTCTCAGCAGAGAGACAGGCTTCAGAGGTCTGACACCTGAGATAGCAGAGATGCTTTTTGTGCATTTGGCTGTTGGAAATCCTCAGGGTTTTACTCATTTATCAGCACTTGTCCTGTACCTTCCAGGGAAACAGATGCTCCTGGAGAGTGGCAGGATGCAGCAGCAGGCACAGCCCTGAGAGTGCCAGATTTACTCCCTTGTGTTTGTGCTGCAAAATCAGGAATGAGAGGAGGGAGTTGGTGCTTGAGAGCTTCCAGGCTGAGGCAGGAGCAGCAGGAGGGAGAGAGGAGTCCCTGGCTTTGTGTTTTCATGGATTTGGTGACAAACTGGAGAGGAAAAGCACATGGGCTGGGGTGGCTGGGTGGGCTCAGTCCCTTGGCAGTCCCCTGGGATTTTACATTCCTTGTTTCTCTCTGTCAGTGGCATCCCCACACTCTCTTGTCTGTGGGAAATGGTTCTGGAATTTTCTTGAGGCAGGGCTGTCTCTAGAGGCTTTCACTGCTCTTTCCTCTCTTCGTGTGCCACATTCAGGTGAAAGTTCTGAGCTTCCTTTTTGCCTGAGCTCTGGATCTGTTCTTCCTTACCCATTTCAGGGGCACTGAGATTAAACCAGTATTGCTGAGAGGACAGGAAGGGCTGCATTCTCTGACTGGAACCTTTTGGGGAGGTTTCCTTTTTTTTTTTTTTTTCCTCTTTGCATGCTGGCAAAACTTTTTTAACCAGAGCTGGATCTCTGCAGTTCCCATCCTGGGGAGAAGCTTGACTTTGTTCTCAGACATGTAGTGTTCTCAGATAATAGCAGCTGATAATTTGGTCCTTCTTTGGATGTTTTCCCCTTCCCCTGAGTGCTCTGAGCCCCTGAAGATGGGGAATTGCCTCTGGTGCTCTCACCTGGGCTCAGGTGAGGGGATCTGCAGTGCTGCAGGGCTGGGGCAGGGTGTGAGCATCCCTGGGCTGCTCAGGGCAGGGTGTGAGCATCCCTGGGCTGCCCCAGGCTGTGTCCATCCCTGGGGGCTGGGGCAGGGTGTGTCCATCCCAGGGCAGTGTGTGTGTCCATCCCAGGGCTGTGTGTCCATCCCAGTGCAGTGTGTGTCCATCCCAGTGCAGTGTGTGTCCATCCCAGGGCAGTGTGTGTCCATCCCAGGGCAGTGTGTGTGTCCATCCCAGGGCAGTGTGTGTGTCCATCCCAGGGCAGTGTGTGTGTCCATCCCAGGGCAGTGTGTGTGTCCATCCCGGGGCAGTGTGTGTGTCCATCCCGGGGCAGTGTGTGTGTCCATCCCAGGGCAGTGTGTGTGTCCATCCCAGGGCAGTGTGTGTGTCCATCCCAGGGCAGTGTGTGTGTCCATCCCAGGGGCAGGCTGTGTCCATCCCGGGGCTGGGGCAGGCTCTGAGCAGGCTGTGCTGTGCTGCAGACGCTGGACGGGCGGATCGTGGTGCGCAGCCACGCGCGCGTCTCCTCGCTGACCCTCAAGGACATCCAGTACACGGACGCGGGCGAGTACGTGTGCACGGCCAGCAACACCATCGGCCAGGACTCGCAGGCCATGTACCTGGAGGTGCAGTGTAAGTGCCCTGGGGGGGCTTGCAGGGGGCTGCTCCCTTCCCTGTTCCCTCCCTGCGGCAGGGAACGCGTGTGGTGCTGAGGGGGAGGAGGGTGAGGGTGTGGAAGCAGCTGAGGCTGGGGGAACTCTCCATCTGAGATGTTTCAGGGGGTTCTCTCTGCCTGTCCCCAGGGTGCTCTTTGCACCTCACCACGGATCTGCTGCAGTCCTGTTTGTTGGCAGTCAAATTCTCCCCTAGAAAACTTTCCTGGCATCATTTCCCAGACCCGTCCTGCTGTCTGCTCCTCCCGCACTGCACAGGAGCAGCCGTGGGGCTGAGCAGGTTTTCTCTTTCTGCCCTTCAGCAAAAGACCTTCCCCACCCCCTGGATGAGAGCACAGTTCCCTTTTCCAATATTAGATTCCCTTTCCCGCATTGAGGTGGACTCCAGCCAAGGGATCCTTACAGGGAGGCTTTTTTGGGAGCTGGGCTGGCTCCAATTGCCTTCCCAAATGTGTCTTTCAGATGCCCCCAAGCTCCAGGGCCCTGTGGCCGTGTACACCTGGGAAGGAAACCAAGTGAACATCACCTGTGAGGTGTTTGCCTACCCCAGTGCTGTCATCTCCTGGTTCCGGGATGGGCAGCTCCTCCCCAGCTCCAACTACAGCAACATCAAGATCTACAACACCCCCTCAGCAAGCTACCTGGAGGTGAGGAAAAGCCAGGAGGGCCATCAAATAATTGGTGTTGAAGGGATTCAAGCTTGTCCTCTTGGTAGAAAGGAAGTTGGGGGGGTGTTTCTAGCATATAAATCCTGAGAAAATCAGGTTGTAGAAGATACAGAGGAGCAGGGAATGGAAGATAATCAGGCAGCAGAAGACACAGCCCCTGCTTGCCTCTGCTTTTTGCCCGCTGCAGTTCTCTCCCCCATGCAGCACAAACACCTGGGTTTTATTGCAGCTCCTCCCCAGCTAAACTCAGGGTGCCTTGGCAGAGTGAAAGGGGTTTTGTGATCCCAGCCTGAGCCTTCCTTCCCCCACAGGTGACCCCGGACTCGGAGAATGACTTTGGGAACTACAACTGCACAGCCGTGAACCGCATCGGGCAGGAGTCCTCCGAGTTCATCCTGGTGCAGGCAGGTGAGCAGGGAGGGCAGGCACAGTGCCAGCAGGGGACACAGTGCCACCAGAGGGGTCTCGGGGACAGACACAGGTGACACAGAGACTCCATCAGCAGAAGGCATCAAAAGCACTTCATTATTAGAAACCCACAGTTCTTATAGAAACCATGGTGGGCCTAAGACCTGGTTGGCCTTTAGGGATCTTCTCTCACCTGTTGGTCAAGAAGGGACAACTCCTCCTTGTGAACATCTGTGACAAACAGAGATTGCCTGCCAGGTGCAGAGATTGAGAGAAGAATTGTTTTAAATCTTTCTCTGAGCTTTCTCACAGCTTCTCAGGAAATCCTAGGAGAACTCTGTTCAGAGGATTTGTGATTACCACAGCACAGTGGCCCTGTGTCACAGTATGACACAGAATGAACACAAGGATTTACTTGGCAGTTCAGGGTAACAAAAAACAGAACTTTATTTCGTGACCTCGCCTTTTTATAGAATTCCTAAAAGAGCTTGGGATTGGAGGGTGAAGTTGCCACCTCTCCAATCACACTGGTTAAAACACTAATCCATTACTCTCTCTGTGACTCAGGAAAAGAATATAAAACAATAATTATTTACGTGAAAGAGTGTAAGAAACTCCATTACAAAAACGCAAACAATCAAAAGGCTTAGAGAAACTGCAAAAGAACAGGGTTACAGCCCTGCTTTGCTGGTTCCTGTTGCTGGGGCAGCAGGAGAGCAACTTCTGCCTTCAAAGAGGCCATTCATAGATTTCCTGCTGGGTTAGAGCTGCTCAGCATCTCTGGTCCCTTGTTTCTCCAGGGGCTTGTTCTTCTCTGTGCTCCCAGAGTGCTTTTTCATAGTTGTGATCTTGGATTTGTGCACCCCAGCTCAGCCAAACCCCTGAGAGCAGCTGTCCTGCAGGATCTCAGAGCTGTGCCACCCTGGGAGGGCTCCAGGGCTGCCACAGGGGCACATTTGGGCATGGTGGAGCTCTGCACTGCAGTGCCCTGTGGAAGGGACAGTGGGGACAGAGTGGCATCCAGGATGCTTCTTCTGCACTGCTCTGCTTGTTCTCTTTTGGAGAAGGGACTGCAAGTCTCCAGCCTCTTAGAGAGGAGACAAAATTAAGACCTGTGAATTAATTAACATCTTTAAAAGCTGCCTAAAGAAGCCAGGGGCTGTTGGATGCTCCCAGCTGCCCCTGGAGCTCCTTTCCCCGTTCTGTGTCTCACGGCTGCTGTCCCTTGTCCCCAGACACGCCCTCCTCGCCCTCCATCGGCAGGGTGGAGCCCTATTCCAGCAGTGCCCAGGTGGAATTTGATGAGCCCGAGGCCACGGGCGGGGTGCCCATCCTCAGGTACAAGGCGGAGTGGAGAGCCCTGGGCGAGGGGGACTGGCACTCCAGGCTCTACGATGCCAAGGAAGGTAGGAGTGACAAAAAAACCTGATTCCTTCACCACCAGCGCTGAAAAAAAATTGACTTTCCTGTAGGGAAAAGCCAGGGAGGGTGGAGGGTTCAGGTTGGAGGCTCCTGACAAGTTTTTAAACGTTTGCTGTGGGTGACAACCGGAATTTTCAGCTGGAAGTGAGGGTTGGGCTTTGCTGAGAGCTCAGTCCGAGCAGGGTGAGGAACCCTGTGCTTGGGAGAATAGTTTTCACTTGCTGCTTCCCACAGGAGGCTTTTGAACCCTCATCTGTCACCCCTTGGTCCCCCTTGGAAAATAAGCTCTGCTATTCCAGCAGCAAACCCATTCTGTAGAGGTGATCTATAGCAGTGCTCGCGGCACAAAATCCATCTTGGAGTCAAATAAAGCAAAAGAATTTTGGTTTGGGGAGGGCTGTAAAAGGAGAGTTGTACTCCAGAGCTGGATCTTCCACCACCAATCCAATGTGGAGCTGAAATTCTCATTTTATTCCTCACTGGAATGCTGGGATCCCATCTAGAGCCAGGTTAATTTGTCCCTTTTCTCCCCGCGTGGGGAAAACAAAGTTTGTTCGTTTCTCTCTTTGAGTCCTGAGCTTTTCTTTGCTTTTTTTCCCCCCAGCCAACGTGGAGGGGACGGTGACCATCACGGGGCTGAAGCCTGAGACCACCTATGCAGTGAGGCTGTCAGCAGTCAATGGCAAGGGCGTGGGGGAGCTCAGCCTGCCCGCCGAGTTCAAGACGCAGCCAGTTCGTAAGTACAGCCCAGCCTCCCTTGCTGCTCTCTCCTGGAGCCTCTGCCATGCATGGATCTCACCTTTTCTCTCTCACAGACCTCGCTGCACCCTCTGTTCTCTCTGTGGTTGTGGGTTGGAGCGGGTTTTGTTGATAATTAAAAGTCTTCTTTGAAGGGAGGAGGCGGAGGAGTTGTTTTGTTTGCGCTGGTTGGTGTTTGCAGTTCAGCCTTGGTGGTGCCAAAGAGAAGGAGAATTTTAATGAGAAAAAGCAGCTGAGAAGGGTTTTGGTCACAGAGAATGTGGTGTCACTGTCACGAGGCTGCTTTGTTTTCCACATGAAGGTGTTCAGGACTGGCCTTGGGCTGTGGAAGGTGAAGGGAGGGAGGGTTGCTCTGTTCTGCACATTGTGCTTTGAGATGCCCCTGCAGCACTTGAGGGGATCCATGGATTCCTCAGCTCTTCTCTGCTCTGCCTGGGCCATCTCCATGTTCTGCTGTGGCCCAGCACTGTCCACTGTTCCAGGGAAGAGTGAAATCCCAGGGAGCTCTTGAAGGTGGGAAGGAGAGAAAGAGGAAGGCGATTGAAAGTGGAGTGGGCAGGGGAGGTGTGAGCAGAGCAGGCAGAGGTGCTTCTCCCGTGGTTCTTTCCTTTCCTCCAGCCCTGGACTGTTGTTCCCAGCCCTCTGCTGGAATTCTGTCTCCAGACCCCTCTGCTGGACCCAGGGCTGGCCCTTCCAGCCCACCCCGAGCATGTCTGGAGTCCCCTGAGCTGTGCCCAGGCTCTGCCCATCCCTGCTGAGCAGGACACACCTGGGATGGTGATTTTCCAACTCCATATTCTCTGTCTCCTCACATCTTCTACATTTATTTTTTTGTTTGTTTTTGTGTGTCTATCTCTGTCTTTTTATTTCGTTTTTGGTCTGTGTTCCATCCATGGATAAACTGCAGGCATCCCTCACCCACGTAAGTGCTCTCTGCATTTCTTTCACTCTCTTTTTTTTGTGTTTTTAGAGTGTTTCTCTAACACCCACAACTTGGAGCTTTTAATTTAGTGCCTTTTTCCTCTCAGGAGCTGTAGGATTGGAGTAACTGGTAGTGTCCATTTCCTAACAACACTGACTCTGGAGTAGCCACTCTGCTCTTTTTTAGAACAGAATTAGGGTTAACTCTTTGTCTGTGCTCTACAGCATGCAGTTGAAATATTTAATGTAGTGATTATCTAATCATAATAATAATAAAAATAATAATAGTTAGCTTGTTGACTCAGAGTGGAGTAGTGGAAGGCTTCATATTTATGAATCCATTAAAAACCGTTCAATTTTAATGATACTGAGATAATTCAGGGAAATAATTCAGCTAAATTGCAGATCTGATTTAGACCAGAGCCAACCAAAAACTTCAAAATTTTAAATATCTCCACAATTTTGAAAGCACAAAATTGAAGAAAAAAATTCAATTTTTTATTGCCTCTTCTCACTAATGATTTTTAGCACTGGACAGTCTTCCAGCACTTGTGTAGATTGTGTGATTAAATAAATAAACCTCATACTAAATTAAAAAAAATGGCATGTTCCCCACTTCCCCATGCACAATGAGTCAGGAATGTGATGGATTTGTGTAATTGTGAGTGAAATATGGAGATGGCTCCATAGCTTTGTGCCCTTCCAATCAAACCTGATCAATGGAGCTAAAAAACCTCTTTATCCCAGTGAGCATTATTCCATTTATCAGTGCATCCTCCTGGGGAGCTGCTGTTACTCCCAAGATTACAAGGACAAGCTCAAAGAGGCTGCTGTCACATTCTTTGAGATTGCTGAAGTGAAAAAGCAGGAGAGGATTTTTTGATATTTTTATTTTGAACCCAAATTTTGAATGGCGCTTTTGCCGTTTTCCCCTTAAAGATTGCAGTGCAGAAAAGCTTGGATGTAGTGGAGCAGGAAGGGGAAGGATGGACAGACAGATGGACAGGCAGGGCTGCAAATTGCAGCAGTTAGGGGGTCACTGGGAGACATTCCCAGAACATTTGTGCAGTTAGAGATTGTTTGGATCCTGTTAATTCCAGGAGCAACAATTTAAAAAATGATACGAGGGTGATGGTCAGGGTTAGAGCCCAGGCTGAGGATTTGGGGCCCTTCTGAACTGGAGATAAAGAACCCCAGGGAGAGCAGGGCTGGGGATCCCCAGTGCTGCAGGAAAAGGGGGAAATCCAGCTGAGAAGAGAGGAAAAAGAACATGAAAAGCTCTCTTGCAGCCCCAGCGCCAGACCTGTGTGCCCAGCCCCATGGCCAGCACCTGGGGACAGGTAGGTGGCTTTGCAGAACATTCCAGCACTTCTGGACTGGAGTTTTTTGCTTTTTTTTATTATTATTTTCATGTGGCAGTGGGCTGTCAGTCACTCTGCTCCCCAGCTGCAGGGTTAGTTGCAATTCTTCCTCCTGTAACTTATTTTTCATTCACAATTCCATCCTGCTCTTGCAGGCTTTGCAGCTGGGGTCATCCTGGGCACTGTTCCCCCGTTCTCCCTGCTCCTTCCCAGAGCCCACCTCGGACCCTGACTGAGGAAATGGCACCACAAAAATGCCTTTTTTCCATCTCTGCTGGAATTCCAATCACCTCTTTGTGGGCAGAGTGACAGGCAGGAGGAATTTTTGTCCCCTCAAGTGTGATTTGAAGGTCACAGAGATGTTTCAGGAATTTTACAGCTCAGATTAACCAAAGCCACTTGTTTTCCTTGCCCTGTTTTTTAAGGTTTCTGTCTGAATGTAAAACCTGACACAATTTTTAATGCCTGCTGGGATAAGTCTGAAGTCATTTTGATTTTTTTAATTTCCCTCAACAAGAAAAAGAAGTTTCTGTCTATCTTAGAGGGCCTCTCCATGAGGTAATTAGTGATAATTATGGATTATTGTGGCACAGATGAGAATTCTGGAGATTGAGAGAGTGTCTGAGTTGACGTGGGCTTGTATTTCCATTTTAACCATTTGCTGCTTTTCTTCATTTCCTTTTCCTTACAAACCTGAAGCCAAACAAAGACCTGGGGAACAGTGGGGGAGGCTTGAACCCAAAAGTGTTCAAAGACAGCGTGTGTGGGGCTGGCACCAAAACCTTTGTGTGCAAACCAACACTTGCAGCCACCCCCACGTCCCACATCTCCTCATCTCCTGGGTTTTGGCAGCATTTTCCAGCATTCCCCTGCCTTTGCTCACCTGGTTTCTCTTTCTTCAGCCAGTGCTGCTGCCCCCAGCTCCCGTGTAGCAGACAGTGAGTATGGCAGGAGGGCTCTGCTTCCTCCTGGGTGCTCTGCATGATCTCCTTCCCGAGTGTGCTGTGTTTCTGACACCCCTGGATGTTCTCCTGCTTCCCTGGAGTTTTTCCCCACCAAATCTCTCTGCCTGGAGCTGCTCTGCAGCTTCCCAAGGTCTGATTTACCCTTCTCCTGCCTGTTGGAGGCACAGCAGTGAGAATTCTTTTGGTTTTTAAGGTTTCCTGGGGTCTAACAGAGAAATCCCTCATGGGCTGTGTCCCTCCTGTCGGGTTCTTCTCAGGACTTTTGGAGCAAGGACATTCCTTGTCCTTCTGCCCTGGAAGTCCTGGTGTCAGTGCAGGCTTCTCTCCAATCCCATTCCTTTCCCGAGGTGTTCAGATTTCCAAGGTTCTCAGCCCTGTTTTCTCCCCTCTCTGTGTTCCTGGGCGTGGAGCAGGGAGGTGGGAACAAGCAGGGGCTCATTTCTCCTCAGGAATTACCCCTAGAGGCCCTCCAGATATTCCATTAACGGGCAGGTCGGGGCCAAAAGGAGGCAGAAATGGGGATTTGGAGCTTCAGAGCTCTTGGGGATGAGGAAAACCTGAGTGCAGGCTGCCTGTGGGGCCAGGACCCCCCTCCCTGCAGCAGGGCTTGGCAGGCAGGATTTCTGTGGGTGGCACAGCCCTGCCACCTGCCTGGCTGTCCCCCTCACTCCTCTCCTCTTTAAACCTGCCCTGTTTCCCTCCTGTCAGCCCTGGTTTGACCGTCCCTGTCCATCCTTCTGTTCCCATAGCAACCCCGCATCCCGCCGCATCCCCGAGCCCCGCGGCACCGAGTGAGTACCTGGGGCTGCTGGCCCTGCTCTGGAGAGCTCCTGGAGCCCGGGATCCCCGAATCCCAGGGCTCTGGGGCACGCTGGGGTGTCTGCTGCCAGCAGAGTGCTGTGTGAGCATGTTCAGATCCCAGCATGCTGCCACTCTTCCCCCCTTCTTCCCCCCATTCTGCCAAGCACGGGCTGAAAAATGGGAATAAAGGGTTTAGAAGAAGCACAGAGAGGGAGAGAAAGAGGAAACCCCTCCCCCCCGAATCATCCTTTCCAAAAGGAATGTTTTCCTTTTGCCCTCCCCATTTTTGTGTTAAAGCTGCCTTGGCAAAGGGATGTGCATTCAATGATTTTCCTGCTGCCCTGCCTTGCTCTGTTTGCTTTGAATATAGGGAGATACAGTTGATATCAAAATTAGAGATACTGGATGCTGGAAAAAGATGCAAATGAGGAGGTAAAATATCCTGCAGGAGAGATCCCAGGGCCCTGCTTGCCTTAAAAGAGGCTTCAGGCTTCCAGAAAATTCCGTATCTGAGATGGGAACTGGATTCAGATTCCCTTGGCTGGGTGGTGAAGGGAGAAGAGGAGCACTCGGTGCAGATCTGATTTACCTGGTGCATGTGTGTGCTTTGAGTGACTAATGATCTCTGCAAAGCCCAGTGCTGCTCCTGTGACCTGCAGTGATTAAAAGTGTGTTTGTGGAATGTGAGGTAACCGAGGGGTCTGCCTGAGGTGGGCTAGGAATGGTTTTCTGAATGGGAAACACTCAAAGCATGAAGTGTGGGGTGGAGGGAGAGGCCAGTGTGGCCAGTGCCATGAATTTATAATTAATGATAATGAATGCATTTACAACTGGCACGTTTCATGGTCTTACAGGTGACTCCAAATGTCCTTTACCTGCCAGTGGCCACCAGCTGCCTGTTCCTTGTGCAGTCATTTTCATTTCCAGAGTGCCAAACCCCAATCCCTGATGCACTCAGGGGCTGAAGAGACCTTTCCATTCCTGTCAGCTTTGGAGGATGGGCTGGAGAGGCCAAAGGGCAGGCTCTGCTCATCATCCCTCATCCCTCCCTTCTGCCTGTTCCTGTGCAGGCTGGACACAGCTTCCCTTGGAGGGACAACGTTGGGTTCATGTTTTACAGAACAGTTTGTTCTTAAAAAAAAGAATCTTTATCCAGAAAAGCTCCTAAGAGCTAATTAATGATAAACAATTCTCACAGTTCTGTTGGCGTGGGGGCTGTGTGTGGAGCAGGAGGAGGAGGAGGAGGGGGAAAGTTTCCCTTCTCACCTGCACTGGGGTTCAGGCTGTGAGCTGTTGTTTGTGTGTATTCTCAATTTCTGCAGGCACTGCCCACATTGGTATGCTGGGCTGTGCTGCAGCCTGTGAAAATGAGGAATTCAGCAGCAGGGAAAGGGCAGTGGCACGGGGCAGATGCTGCTCTAGCTCTGCATCATTTAATTACTGCTGCTGCTGGGAGTGATCTGTGCTCTCCCCTGGCCTCACCTCGGGGGTTCAGTGAATGAAACCAGCAGCAATTAGGGAATGAGAGCTGCCCTGGGGCACCACAGAGCCAGGGATAGAAACATAATGAGGCTGCAGGGCTCTCTCCACTGGCTTTTTGGGGTTTGGGCTCGGTGGGATCAGTGGCACTGGGAGATGTCTGCAGGCAGGGAGGAGGTTTGGGAATGTTTCTGCTTGGATTTAACCCTCTGAGGTTGCTCCAGGAAATACTTCTGTGCCAGTTTTGACATTTTTCTTGCAGCTCTCTCTGCTCTGGGACCTGTTTTGCCTTGCAATGGTTGAGCTCACCTGAAAAAGGGGATTTTTTTTCAGGTTGGAGTGGGCTTGGAGCAACCTGGTCTAGTGGAAAGTGCCCCTGCCTAGGACTGCATAATCTTTAAGACTCCTTCCAACCCAAACCATTTTATTCTCTTTTAGGGCTGCTAACTCTGCCCTTGATCTTGACCTAAAGCTCCTCTCATGAGGACCGGCAGCCTCCCTTGCCTGGTTTGAAATCTCAGGTTATATTGAGTTTACTGCAGTTTAGGAAAGGTTTCTTCCTGACCAGAAGACAGGATTTTCCTTCCAGGCAACCTCACAGTAACTCCTAAACCTCCCTCCTTCACAATGCCCAGAGTTCTGTGTTTAAAGAGAATGGATTGAGAGCTTGGCTGTAACAAATGGATTTTACATTTTGTGCCATCCGTTTTTTCCCCGGTAATGGCCTGTCCTTAATCTTGTCAGAGACAAGCACCCAAAAGATTAAGGGTTTAATTCTCTATACATCAAATTAACAGGGAACTACCAGAGCACTGTGGAGTAGCCTCATTAGGATGAGGCAGAGGCACGAGCGTGAGGGATGAGAGCTCCGGAGTGGTTTGGGAAGGGGATTTGGACTCAGTGCTCTGCTCTGGGCTGGCAGCTGATTTTTCCTCACTCCCTGCACTCCCCCATCTCTCCCAGCAGCTGCTGCCTTCCCTGGGCCCCGCTGCTGATGGATTCCCTGTCCTGGCTGGCAGAGCCCCCCTTGCCCACCCCAGCCCCTCGGTGTCACTGCTGGTGGCTCCACCGAGCCCGTCCAGCCACAGCTCCTGGATGGAGAAGTGTCCTTGGCCACGGTCACCTCAGCAGGGTTTCTCTCTTGTTGTTGTTCAGGAGCAGGTTTGTGCTGCAGAGGGAGGACACACCAGTGTGGGGTGCCACGCTTTGTCCTCATTTTGGGGCTGGTTTTGACCCTTTCACCTCTGCTGCCTCGGAATAACAATATTCCCTTTTTCTTCCCAGCAGTTTTGTGGATTCCTCCAGCAGTCCTGGCACACACTACAATGATTTTTGTCCCTTTTGTTCTTTGTATGACTAAGCAGTGACGCAGCTGTGCCTAACACGAGGCCATAACTCAGTGCTTGCTGTGGTTTAATATTCTTATTTTCCAGGCGGTTTTACTGTCCCCCCCACCCAGTGTTTCTGATATATGCTGGCTAATTTAATTTTGCTCCTATTTTTATTTACTCTGTAATTCTGTTGTTGATTTTTTTCCCTTGCCCATTGTTTACATCAGTTTTTTAATTTTTTTGTATTTTCCATGTGACCTCCTCCACTTTCCTTTCAACCAAACTCATGTGCGTGCGTATCATGTGAATTTGTCATGTGGCTTGCATGGTGCTGATGATGTCGTCCTCGCTGGTGAACAGAAGGTAAAACACTTTGTTCTGATTGGTTGCCTAGATTTTTGGGGTGAGGATTCCCCTCCGGGATCTCCAAATTCCAAAAAAAGAAAGAAAAAAAAACCAAAAAACAAAATCCCACCGAGCCTTTTTGGAGGAGTTGCTCGTCACTGCATGGGAAGAACTCGACTTCAGTCCTCTGTCTTGAGCTGGAAAAAAGTTGGAGGGAAAACAGGGGGAAAAAAACCCAAAAAAATCACCTGGCTCAGTCATTTGCTTCTTCATTCTCAGAGTCCAGCAAGGAACTGTCCTAGGGAGGGGCTAAAAAACCTCTGGAGTGAGCACCAAAGGCCAAAATCCTTTTGCTTCTCTGTGGGACCAACCAGAGACTGGAATTTGATGGGAAATTTGGGCTCTCATTCTGGGAGCACCCTCTCTCCTGTTGCTTCAGCAGCATTTTGACCCTATAAAATACACATGTATATAGAGATACATGCACACATCCACACTGTACATGTTTAGTAGCCTTCCAAAATAATCCTGAATTCTGTGAAATCTGATTATTTGGAGTATGTCACGATTTGATTTAAGAAATAATTTCCTTTTTATTGTGAGTAAAACTGAAACATATCTGGAATGAGAGCTGTATTATGAAATACACTCTCTATAAAATGCTGTTATAAAATCCTCTCTCTGTATCAAATTCTGCATATAAATCCTGTGAAATAGCACAGCCACAGTCCGTGGTGGGAGCCAGACCTCACAGAGTTCTCATCAGGAGGAGAATCTGGCTCCTGCCAGAGCCCCTGGTTCCTCCCAGGGCGTCTCTGGGAGCCTGGCAAGGCTTTACCCCAAGCTCAGCTCACAGGAGCTGCTGATCCCCAGCAAAGCAAGGAGCAAATGGCTGAGCCTGGCCCTTTGTGGAGATGGAACCAGCCTGCAGCACAGTGAGGGGTGTGCAGAGCAGCTCCTGCAGTGCTGTCCTTCCCACACTCCACTCTCAGCACAGTCTCGGGGGGGAGGGAGGGAATCTCCTGCTCTTCTGCTGCCCCAGCCCCAGGAGGAGTTGAGAGAGCCAGGGAGGAATTGGCTTTTTACAATCCAGGACTTCTGGAATCAGCTTTTGGTCCGGGACCACCCCCAGGAAAGGATTGAGGCTGGGGTTTGCCAGGAAAAACCAGAACTAACACCAGTAACCTTCCCACATGACTGCATGCACAGAAGAGCCCTGTCCCTGTGTCCTCCCTCTGTGCTGCAGCTCCTGCAGGATGGGAGCCCTGCCTGTCTCGTTCCTGCACGCTCTGCTTTTGTTCCTTATTTCTGCTGCTGGTGTTTGCCCCCCTCGTGTGCTCCCCGGCCCCCAGCCTGTTCTTCCTCTGTGTTTTTGCCCCTCCTGGAGGCTCTCCCTGGTGTCTCTTCCCAGTCCTGGTTACGTGGTGCTCAAGGGTTGCAGAAATCAGCCCTTCCCTCGTTCCTCTGCTGCAGAATTTTCAGGTTTTGCTCTCTGAGCACAGGGAGGATGCAGGACCTTTCCTTGCTGCCAGCTGGGCAAGGATTTAACCTCAGGGATTTTTCATTTTCTCTTTTCTCCCCACCTCAATTTGCACTTGCTCCTGGTGCTTGTGGCACCCTCTGAAAAACACAATAAAACCAAGAATTTCTGAAATCCAGCAGACACTGAATAAAAACCAAAGGGTTGAGAGGGTACCAGGAAACATTTCCTGCTCCCCTGCAGCAGCAGATGATCGGTGTGCTGATGGCTTAGCAGGGAGTGGGTGAAAATTAAACTGGAAATGTAATGGCTCAGAGCACTCCCCTGCCACCAGCAGCTTTGGGAAGCCCTTCAGGCTTTGGGGCTTGGAGAAAAGTCCTCATTTCCCTGATCAGACTCCCCGTGGGTTCACGTGGAGCCCAGGGAGGGATGGCTGAGCTGCCCCTGGCAGGGGCCCTGCAGGGCTGGGCTGTCCTGGAGTCCCAGCACAGCAAAGGCTGCTCCTCTCACACCTAAAGCAGCTGTGTGGGGCTTTTCTCCTTTGCTGAGTGTCCTGGGGGGAGGTTGGGCATCAGCTTCACTCCCTTGGTGTCACTGGCAGCACAAGGTCCCGCATCCTCCTGCACAGAGAGGATTTGAATCAGATATTTGATGCTCAGAGAGGAAACCTGGGCTCTGTGGAGCTGCTGGCTGGCACCCAGCCCAGCAGCATGTGGGGTCCTTCAAGGGTTCCCCTGTTTGGGGGGCTGGGAAGGGCTCTGAGGAGGGAGGGACAGGCTGGTTTCTGCCCTGGCTGAGCAGGAGCTGCCCTGGCATGGAGCACCCTGTGATGCTGCTGTGCTTTGCAGCCCCCGAGCATGTCTGAGCATGAGTCCTCCTCTGAGCTCCTGCTGACCACTTCTCTCTCCAGCTACTCACATTTTCACTCATTATAGGGTTGCTGATTCTGCTGGACTAAACTTTACCCACTAAACTTCTTCCTCCTCTGTTTGACACACTAACCCAGTTTTCATTTTGCAGCCCTGTGTCTGGATTGCATCCACCTGCTTGAGATAAATGAAATAAATACTTGTTTCTGGAGAGAAAACTGTGCCTTACCAGGGCTTGCACTGCTCCACCTGTTGGTTTTCAGCACTTAGGGGTGTTCTTTCCTTTGAAGAGAAATGTTTCTCAAAGCTGAAATGAGTTTAAACTATTGGGGGAGGAAGGAGTGAATCAGGAGCTAGGAATGAAATAATTCAAAGTGAAAAAAAGGAAGAAAAGTTTCAGCAGAGCGGGTAATTAATCATGGGAATGGCTGTGTGTAAAGTGCAGCAGCAGCTCTGACATTTGAAATCAAGAATAAGCATCTTTTCAAAGGATGTTCCTGTTAGTCTCGGTGCTCAATCACAGGGAAAAAAATGCAGGCTGTGTTAGATGAAAGGTCAGATCCTGTAAGTGCAGAGTTCCCTCAGCACTTGAAGATCTCTGTGCTCATTACTGATTATCTCTGAGATGGGGGAGTGGGGAAGGAGCAAGGAGATGCTGCTCTGGTCCTGTTCCTCTGCCACAAACACTGAGAATTCAGCAGAGCTGCTCGTGGAGGGCTCAGGGCTCAGCCAGAGCTGCCCCTGGAGCTGCTTTGGGGCTCAGGGTGACAGAACCAGGCTTTTCCTTCTGCCTTCTGTGAGTTCTTGGTGATTAACCAGGACAATTATTGCAGAGCAGCTCCTGCCACTCAGCTCCACAGTCAAAAGCAGGGACTTTGTGGTGGTGTTTGTCTTTTGGGCTTGAGTAAAAAAATACCAATGCTTGTTTAAGTGATGTGATCAGTATGCCCAGGTGAGGATGGAGTTCTCCTGTTTATCTGTGCCTTAAACCACACTTGTGTCACCTTCTCATGTTCAGTGTGCACTGAGAAAGCTGTCCCAGGGTGGGACCCACATCTGGAACATCCAGGGGCTGTGGGAGCCTTGCAGTGGGGATAAAGGCAGAGGAAAGGGCTTGGAAAAGCAAAACATAGCCTGGAAAAAAGGAGTGCTGCCTCTTTGCATCCTTGAGAGGAGTTGCTGTGTTGTTAAACACAAATGTGTGTGTCCCAGACTCCTGGAGTGTGATTGATTCCCTTGGAGGAGTGCAACGACACGGCGTTCATCTTAAATCACAGTTCTTTGCAGTTTTCCCATTGGTGTTTCACCAAAAAACTGTGCTCATATTCCTTTGAAAGAGAGGAGGGAGGGGAAAGGGATTCAGATTCCTTCTGAAGATGAACTTCTGAGGGATGTTGGGAGATGAACCTTCCTGTGGCCACTCAGGAGTGCCTGTGCTGTCCATGAGGAGCTGGACACAAACCCAGGGGTGCAAATCTGCAATCACACCTTCTGGATTTGGCTTTTTTAGCAGAGTGGGATGAGGATCCTCCTGTGGCACGGAGGAGTTGAGGAGCTGGGTAGGAACAGCAATTTGGGAGCTGGGGGGTGCAGGGGTGATGCCCTGCAGGAGGAAGGGACATTTCCATTTTCTGCTGGTGGCAGGGATGCAGTTTGGGAAGTGTTAGCCTTTTCCTCCTAAAAATGCATTGCAGAGGAGTGAAGGGGTTTCTCTGAATTTCTCTGCAGTATCCCCTGGAGTTCCACAGGGCAGGCTGAGTGAGGGGATGTGCTCTGGGCATTCATTTAAGTGGTCCAGACACTCTAAAACCCTTAAACAAATTCAGAGTGCAGACCTGGGTGTGTCTGAGAGGCATCAGGTCCTTCTCAGTGGTGCTCTGTGCATCCCATCCCCCAGGAGCAGCCACAGAGCCCTTCCTGATGTTTGCCAGGTGTTCCACAGCAGTTCCTACATCAAAAGCAGCGAGGAATTGCTTTGGGATTTTCTTGGGGGAGGGGGATGTCTTTCACTCTGACTCCATTCCAGCACACGCAAAAATGGAAATTTGGTGTTTCACATGCAAGAAATCATTGGGTGTGGGAAGTATTTACCTCAGACACACGGTGTCCTCTGTGTCAGGGTCAGCTCATACCCTGAGCTGAGGATAGTAAAGTATTCTTCGGATTTTTTTTGAGCACTTTTTCCTTGATAATGCCTTTTTTTTTCTTTTTTTTTCTTTTTTTCACAAATAACCCCTGAATGCCCCATTGTTGCAGGGGAACCCAGTGCCCCCAAGCTGGAAGGTCACATAGGAGAAGATGGGAACTCCATCAAGGTGAACGTCATCAAGCAGGACGACGGGGGCTCCCCGATCAGGCACTACCTGATCAAGTACAAAGCTGTAAGTGTGGCCCTTTAGTATCCCTTTAGTATCCCTTTAGTATCTCTTTAGTACAGTATAGCATTAGTGTAATATGATATAGTTCAATAAATCAGTTGTTCAGCATTCTGAATGATGGAGTCAGATGCCAGTCATTCCCTGAGTGGGGGATCACCCTTGTACTATAGAACCAGGGAGATACATATGGATATTAATAAATAGAGATTGATCAACCCTCTGTGAATCACAGAGTCAATGTGATTATCACAACACCCTGTCCCCCTGTTCCAGAAGCACTCCTTGGAGTGGAAGCCTGAGATCTGAGATACATATGTATATTAATAAATAGAGATAGATTGATCAACCCTCTCAGAATTATAGAGTCAATGGTGATTATCACAACACCCTGTCCCCCTGTTGTAGAAGCACTCCTCGGAGTGGAAGCCCCAGATCCGAGATACATATGGATATTAATAAATAGAAGTAGATTGATCCACCCTCTGTGAATCACAGAGTCAGTGTGATTATCACAACACCCTGTCCCCCTGTTGTAGAAGCACTCCTTGTAACAGAAGCCCGAGATCCAAGATACATATGTATATTAATAAATAGAGGTAGATTGATCAACCCTCTCGGAATCATAGAGTCAATGTGATTATCACAACACCCTGTCCCCTCATTCCAGAAGCACTCTTCAAAGCAGAAGCCCAAGATCCAAGATACATACATATATTAATGAATAGAGGTAGATTGATCAACCCTCTGTGAATCGTGACAGCACTGCCCTGTCCCCTTGTTCCAGAAGCACTCCACAAAGCAGAAGCCCAAGATCCAAGATACATACATATACTAATAAATAGAGATAGATTGACCAACCCTCTGTGAACCCTGTGACAGCACTGCCCTGTCCCTCCCTGCAGAAGCACTCCTCGGAGTGGAAGCCCCAGATCAGAGATACATATGTATATTAATAAATAAAGATAGATTGATCAACCCTCTGTGAATTGTGACAGCAATGCCTTGTCCCCTTGTTCCAGAAGCACTCCTCAAAGCAGAAGCCCAAGATCCAAGATACATACATATACTAATAAATTGAGATAGATTGATCAACCCTCTGTGAATCATATCACAGCAATGCCCTGTCCCCTCATTCCAGAAGCACTCCTCGGAGTGGAAGCCCAAGATCTGAGATATATGTGTATATTAATAAATAAAGGTAGATTGACCAACCCTCTGTGAATCATATGACATCACTGCCCTGTCCCCTCATTCCAGAAGCACTCCTCAAAGCAGAAGCCCAAGATCCAAGATACATACATATATTAATAAATAGAGATAGATTGACCAACCCTTTGAACCATATGACAGCAATGCCTTGTCCCCTTGTTCCAGAAGCACTCCTCAAAGCAGAAGCCCAAGATCCAAGATACATACATATATTAATAAGTAGAGATAGATTGACCAACCCTCTGAGCCGTATGACAGCACTGCCCTGTCCCCTCATTCTAGAAGCACTCCTCGGAGTGGAAGCCCGAGATCCAAGATACATACATATATTAATAAATAGAGATAGATTGACCAACCCTCTGAACCCTGTGACAGCACTGCCCTGTCCCCTCATTCCAGAAGCACTCCTCGGAGTGGAAGCCTGAGATCCGGCTGCCGTCGGGCAGCGACCACGTCATGCTGAAATCCCTGGACTGGAACGCCGACTACGAGGTGTACGTGATAGCTGAGAACCAGCAGGGCAAATCCAAGCCTGCCCACTACGCCTTCCGCACCTCAGCCCAGCCCACCGTGATCCCAGGTACTGCTGCTGTGCCCCCCGTGGCTCCTGCTGCCCATTAATGCCACGGAGCTGCCCTAATGTGCCCCAGTAACCCCCACGGCTCGCTTGCTTCAAGCCCCATTCTCTCTCGTGGTCGGTTCCCCCATCCAGAGCTGAGGGTTGTGGCTGCGTGTGCATACCTGTGGCAGGTATGTGGGAGTGTGGCAAATCCCTGCCTGGCTGTTCCCAGGGGGTGTTGGCTCCTTGTGTGGGGTAGGAAAAGCTTTCTGGGAGCGGGAGGTGGAATTCTCGTTTCAAACCCATGTAGGTCCTTCAGCTCTGCAGGGCCTTTAGGTCTTGCTTTTCACCAGGCACATTTCCCAAATCTCCCTTCCTGCCTGCTTGTCCATCTCTGGAGGGATAAAGGCATCAGGAGTTTGTTGGCAGTTGGATGAGAAGGCAGTGAAAATCTCTCTCAGAGCATTTTTCAATTCCAATTACCAAATGACAGTAATTTCTGAACAGCAACGATTCAGTGTTGAGGAGGACATTAGGAAGAAATAACTCAAAAGATTTAGGATGCTGCTGGAAGCTCTTAAGACAGACTGTACTTATTAGTGTGCTCATAAAGTGAAGGATAAGGACAATTACTGCAAAAACCAAGAACTCTAGCTGGGAAACTGGAAGTGAGCAGTTTGTGGCAATCTGTTGAAAGGACAGTTAGGATTTCATTTGTACACATGGACATTCAAAAAAAGGAGGGGGGAACCCACACAAAGCAACCAAAACCTGAGGATGGAGTGGCTGGAGTAGCTGTAAACTGAAGTTGTGGTGGTTAAAGGCAGGGATGCTGAGCCAAGGGTCCCTGCACAGGCAGGGTTGGTGCTGCCATCCCTGAAGGGATTGACTGGTTTTCATTTCTGTGAAAGCAGAGAGTTCCCTTCAGTCTTTCCCCAAGAATTCAGTCCCTGAGCCCATTCC
>WBNO01007196.1:5568-18727 GCA_013400575.1 Peucedramus taeniatus | reverse complement strand
TAATAAATAGAGATAGATTGATCAACCCTCTGTGAATCATATCACAGCAATGCCCTGTCCCCTCATTCCAGAAGCACTCCTCGGAGTGGAAGCCCAAGATCTGAGATATATGTGTATATTAATAAATAAAGGTAGATTGACCAACCCTCTGTGAATCATATGACATCACTGCCCTGTCCCCTCATTCCAGAAGCACTCCTCAAAGCAGAAGCCCAAGATCCAAGATACATACATATATTAATAAATAGAGATAGATTGACCAACCCTCTGAGCCATATGACAGCAATGCCTTGTCCCCTTGTTCCAGAAGCACTCCTCAAAGCAGAAGCCCAAGATCCAAGATACATACATATATTAATAAGTAGAGATAGATTGACCAACCCTCTGAGCCGTATGACAGCACTGCCCTGTCCCCTCATTCTAGAAGCACTCCTCGGAGTGGAAGCCCGAGATCCAAGATACATACATATATTAATAAATAGAGATAGATTGACCAACCCTCTGAACCCTGTGACAGCACTGCCCTGTCCCCTCATTCCAGAAGCACTCCTCGGAGTGGAAGCCTGAGATCCGGCTGCCGTCGGGCAGCGACCACGTCATGCTGAAATCCCTGGACTGGAACGCCGACTACGAGGTGTACGTGATAGCTGAGAACCAGCAGGGCAAATCCAAGCCTGCCCACTACGCCTTCCGCACCTCAGCCCAGCCCACCGTGATCCCAGGTACTGCTGCTGTGCCCCCCGTGGCTCCTGCTGCCCATTAATGCCACGGAGCTGCCCTAATGTGCCCCAGTAACCCCCACAGCTCGCTTGCTTCAAGCCCCATTCTCTCTCGTGGTCGGTTCCCCCATCCAGAGCTGAGGGTTGTGGCTGCGTGTGCATACCTGTGGCAGGTATGTGGGAGTGTGGCAAATCCCTGCCTGGCTGTTCCCAGGGGGTGTTGGCTCCTTGTGTGGGGTAGGAAAAGCTTTCTGGGAGCGGGAGGTGGAATTCTCGTTTCAAACCCGTGTAGGTCCTTCAGCTCTGCAGGGCCTTTAGGTCTTGCTTTTCACCAGGCACATTTCCCAAATCTCCCTTCCTGCCTGCTTGTCCATCTCTGGAGGGATAAAGGCATCAGGAGTTTGTTGGCAGTTGGATGAGAAGGCAGTGAAAATCTCTCTCAGAGCATTTTTCAATTCCAATTACCAAATGACAGTAATTTCTGAACAGCAACGATTCAGTGTTGAGGAGGACATTAGGAAGAAATAACTCAAAAGATTTAGGATGCTGCTGGAAGCTCTTAAGACAGACTGTACTTATTAGTGTGCTCATAAAGTGAAGGATAAGGACAATTACTGCAAAAACCAAGAACTTTAGCTGGGAAACTGGAAGTGAGCAGTTTGTGGCAATCTGTTGAAAGGACAGTTAGGATTTCATTTGTACACATGGACATTCAAAAAAAGGAGGGGGGAACCCACACAAAGCAACCAAAACCTGAGGATGGGGTGGCTGGAGTAGCTGTAAACTGAAGTTGTGGTGGTTAAAGGCAGGGATGCTGAGCCAAGGGTCCCTGCACAGGCAGGGTTGGGGCTGCCATCCCTGAAGGGATTGACTGGTTTTCATTTCTGTGAAAGCAGAGAGTTCCCTTCAGTCTTTCCCCAAGAATTCAGTCCCTGAGCCCATTCCTTGCTGGAGGGAGCAGCTCAGACCTTGTGGGAATGCTGCAGCCCCCTTGGCTGAGGCAGGTCACGCTGTTGAGCACAGAAATGGGTGGAAAAGTGGGGAAAGTGGGACTGGCAGAGAGGAGGAGGGAGATGGGGCAAAGGAGAGCCTGGGGATGCTTGAACAGGGCGTAGTTTTGGGTGGAAGGACCCTCAGTAACTCATTAAACAACTCACTCCGTGGTTCTCATTTTCAACAGCTCTAACCCTTGCTTCCCCTCTGAGCCCTTTCAATCCATGTAACACGAGCAGGAACCCTCTAAAAACCAGGGAAAAGCCAGTTTGTTACCAGAGGTGAAGCTTCTCTGAGGTTATTCCTTGCTTAGCTCGGTGTAAAGCCCAGGAGGAGCTGGGATCTGAGGCTCCCACTCAGATGTTGAAGGTGCAAAAGCAGTTTTTGGGTGTGCAGGGCTGCCCCAGGAGCTGGAACTCAGAAAGTGCTGTGTCCTTGTGCAGTGCCATGGTTATTGCTGGCTTTGTGACTCTCTCTCTGCTGGGTTTTTGTCATTTTGGCCTCCCAAGGTGTTCCCTGGTGCCCAGACTAAGAGCACTGAGGAGAATATTTCCAGGGACAGGTTGGTTTTTCCTCTGCTGTGCAGCCCCACAGGTTTTATTGCCAAGCTGCAGCAGGGAAGAGGCTCTGTGTGTTCCTTTCCTTTCCTTGTTGTTCCCCTGGCATTCCTGTGTTTTTATCTCAGAATGAGCTGTACAGGAGTCAGAGCCAGTGCTGTAACAGGCATTGTGCTGTGCCTGACACAATAACCAGGGATTCCCTGCAGGAAAATGTGCATTTATTGTGTGGAGTCCTTTGTTCCCCTCACCTGTGCAGAGGCCTGAGTGGCTGGAAGGATAAGGGTGTTATTTTCAGTAATAATAACAATAATAATAATGATAGTAATAATAATAACAATCATCACACTGGCTTTGGAGTGGTTCCCAAGCAGCTGGGAGGCTGAATGGCAAAGTCAGAGGATTCCTGAGACCTTGGTGCTCCTTCAGGATAATGTGGATTTTTTATCCAGGCTTTGGGGAAGGGCTGGGACAGGCAGGTGGATTCTCTGCTGCACCAAAGCTTTTCTTGTTTTCCTTTTCTCCCCTGTTAAAGGCAGCGTTGTGCTCTCAGACTCNGAGCCATTTTAATTTACGAGATTAAATAAACCTTTGATTCTTATGTTTTCTGTATTTATGACCTAATTTTTTTTATCTATTTCTCTCTCTCTTTCTCTTTCTCTCTCTCTCTCTTTCTTTCTTTTTTTCTACCTCTCTTCCTTTCTTTCCCTCCCCTCTCCCTTTTCCCCCCAATTCCTTTCCTATGTCTGTCATCCATGGTCACCTTGGATCTCACGGGGAACATCCACGCTTGCCACATGCACCAAATTTGTTTTTAAAAACAACCATATTCCCCCCTCCTGGGAACCATTGTCTGGCACCTGCAGCGACCTTGGGAAGTCCATCAACGTCGTCCTCCTTTGTCTCATTGCTTCTTTCTGCAGTGACTCTGCTTTTGCTCTGTTAGAAACTTTCAAAAAAAAAAAAAAAAAGAGTCAAATAAAGCAATATTTGCTTGGGAAGGCCTGGGTCTCACCAAGGTGTGAAAGGAGATAATTTTGCTTCAGAGGATAGTGTCAGTTCAGAGAAAAAAAAAAAAGGAACACAGAACACTTAAAAAAATGTTTAATTTGAAAGAGTCAGTATTTTGTAACAAGGAAAAAGGGTTTAAGCCAAGTTTTTTCTCTTTAACGGTTTTTTTTTGGTTACTTGTAATGAATTTGCCCTTTTAAATGGATGTAAAGAAAGATTTTTTTTTGTGTTGTTTGCTTGCTGTTTTCATCCAAGGAAGGTGCAATGTTGAAAGCCTTTAAGATCCTGCTTTTTACTGATTTCTCTGCACATCTGGTGCTGATCTTGTACAAAAGGAGGCCCCATCCACAAACCCAAGCCCACAGACTGTAAAAAGAAAGAGAAGAATTGTCAGAGACCATCCTGCTGATTGCCCAGATGTCTCTGGGGGCTTTTGCATGTGGATTCCAATGTCTGGAAGGTTTTCCTGCTGTGCTGCTCTGACCATAAACATCTGCTGGGATCACACTGGGGGCACTGCTGCTTCTCCTCCTCCTCCCTGTCCCTGCCTGGTGTGCTGTAAAGAAAGAGCCCTGGTGGAGCTGGGCACACCCAGCCCATGGACACACAGATTGCAGTGCTTCTCTAACAGCCCCTGGATTTCCACTGCTGTGTTAGTACACACAGAGATCCCTTTCCTTGCTGTTCTAACAGAAAATCTTAGCTTGGATCCAGTTGGCTGAGCAGCAGAGTTATTATTATTATTATTATTACTGATGCTTAGTAATCTTCCTGGTTAACCGTGCGTGTGACAGGAATAATCCATGGGCTGAACTTTGTTATCCATCTTTGGGTATCAACCATCCTTGGTATCAAATCCTGGGGGTTTCCTTGAACAAAATCTGGATTTTTGCTTTGCTTCTTTGAAAAAAAAAAAAAAAAAAAACCCCAAAAAAAACCAGAACACCCCACCAAAAAAAAAAACTAAAACAAAAATAAATCCCCCACCAAAAAAAACCACCAAGAAAGTCACAAAAAACCTGACACAACAACCCCAATGAATTCTTTTGGATAAAAAATCCATTGGAACAGGAAATCCATTGGGGTAGGAAATCCATTGGGATAGGAAATCCATTGGGATAAGAAATCCACTGGAACAGGAAATCCATTGGGATAGGAAATCCATTGGAAGAGGAAATCTGTTGGGACAGGAGATCCATTAGGACAGGAAATCCATTTGAACAGGAAATCCATTGGAAGAGGAAATCTGTTGGGATAGGAGATCCATTAGGACAGGAAATCCATTGGGACAGGAAATCCATTGGGGTAGGAAATCCATCCCCTCTGATGCCCTCCTAAAATCAGGGGTCTCTCCCTTGAGTTGCCTCTCTAGAATGTCTCAAACCCTCTCAGCTGGGTGGGGTTCATCCTCCTGACAGAATTCTCACAGGGGCAAACAAAACCCTGCCCTCACTCGTGTCTGACTCTGCCTTTTCTGCTCTGCTGTGTTTGTTCAGAGCTCATTCTTTACAAGTTGGGAACTTTCCTGACTGGGTTGTAAATGCAAACTTGATGCAGGTGTCACACAAAAAACCTGTGAGTTCATTTTTGTTTGTTTTTTGTTTTTGTTTTTTTTTTTTATAAAACCCCCTCATTTCCAGTGTTGTAGAGTGTAGACACTTTGTTAGAGCTTTGGAGTTTGCTGAAGTGCAGCAAAATAATCCTGATACTAAAAAATGGTGTGGTTTCCCCTCTAACTGGATTAATTGACCTCATTGTAGTTCTGGGATCAGCTTTTTGTGGGTTTCTTCTTATCCACAGAGGGAGGTCCCTGCCTGAGGCTGAGATGTGTCTCACCAAAAGCACAGTTATTAAAATTATCTCTGTAACTTTGTGTGGTTGGTGTGGAGAGAGAGGGGGTTCTGTCCAGGAGAGGGGTTCAGGATTCTCTTGGCACAGCCCTGGCAAGCAGCTGAGACATCCTGAAGTGGCTGAAATGAATCCCAGACTCAACAGCAATCAGGAGCCCAGCCAGCATGGAATACAGACAGAAAGTGCTTCTTTTGTTGGTTAAAATAAGGAGCAGAACTGGGTTTTTAGCACTAATTTGTGCAGATTTGTAACACGCCAGGTACCAGAGATCTGTCACACCCTTGGGGTCTCATGTTCAAGGTCCTAGGTCTTGATGTGAGTAAAGTAAAATTCAAATAGAGTTTTTAGAAAAGCCAGCTCAGAGAGGAGGCAGAGGTTCAGATTTGGAGGCAGAAGATGCTCAAACACTGGGATTTTCATGCCACAGGCACCTGCAGTTCCTGTGTGTGTGTGAGGGGCTGCACATGATTCCCAGTTTGTTCAAGTCCCTCCACATTCCCAGAGCTGTTTGTCAGAGCTCTGCTTGGCTGTTTTCATGGGCAGGAAGGTTTGGGAATGTTCTGCTCCACCAGGAGCAGCTGCAGGTGTCTGCACCTCCAGGGTTCTGGGGGATAAAAAGAAGGTTTTATCTAAAAGGTTTTAAAAACTTCTCCTGACCCTTGGAGCTGCTGGGGTGAAGTGGGCAGGTGAGGCAGGGGTCTGATTTACTCCAGAAAGGAGGATTTTGCTGTCAAAGCAAAGGAGAAGCTTTGGGGTGACTGAAGTGCCCCTTGCAGGACCTGAAGGAGCTGGAAGGAGAAGGGGAGATGGATTTTTTCCAAGGGATGGAGGGACAGGAAAGGGGTAATGGCTTCAAGCTGACAGAGGGCAGGGCTAGGTGGGATCTTGGGAAGGAATTCTTCCTTGTGAAGGCGGGGAGGGGCTGGGATGGAATTCCCAGAGCAGCTGTGGCTGTCCAGGATCCCTGGCAGTGCCCAAGGCTGGGCTGGGCAGGGCTGGGAGCAGCCTGGGACAGTGCAAGGTGTCCCTGGACATGGCAAGGGATGGAATGGATGGGATCTAAGGTCCCTTCCACCCCAGACCATTCTGGGGTGTTATGATCCCCTGTATCCCCCAGTCAGGCCCAGGGAAGCAGCAGAGCTGGAAGGAGCAGAGCTCTGAGGCCACAACCCTCAGGAATTCAGGGCAGCTCTGGGCAATCCCCATTCCCTGCCCCAGGCTGCTGAGAGCTCACTCACAGGGCTGGAACAGGGATTCTCTGTCCCTGGCAGAGCTGGGGACACTGGCAGAGCAGGGTCCTGTCCCCAGGGTGAGCTGGGCAGTGTCTGAGGGAACAGCCCTGAGAAACCTCCTGCAAAGGGAACTCCCACCTGGGAGCTGTTGGCACCCACTGGGGACAAAGAGCTCTTCTCCTGGGCTTTGGATTTTTGTTTGTTTTGTCCTTTCTTCTTCCTTTTGCCAAATCCTGTAGGACCTTTGAAATGCCTGGAGTCCCACCTGCTTCTCTCCATCCTTTTTGTCTCTTTGCCTGTGCCTGGACGTTCTGTAGCTGAGACCCCCCTAGGATGACACAGCTGAGCTCTCTCTGCCAGGGCAGTTTTTGTACAGAAATTAAAGCTGCTGGGGGGTTTTCCTGTGCACTGTGAAATGAGGGGGATTAGAAAAGCCAGTCTCGCAGGAAGCTCATTTTCCATTGGAAAACATAATTTGTAATTAATAAATTCTTCACTTCTTTAGAATGAAGGACTCCAGAAGTTCTTTAATGGTTTGTGTTCCTTATTTAACTGGTGGAAATGTTACTCCTCTTAGTCCTGAGGATGGCAGAAGGGGATTAATGAAAGGGCTGGATGTGGATCGGGTCAGAAATGTCCAACATCAGTTTATTACATTTATTTCATACACACAGTGTGAGCAGCTGCTCCACAGCCCATTTATTTATACATTTCTTCTGTACACAGAGTTGTTTTAGGCCCCAGCAAACCCTTTAGGGATGTCTAAATATTAGTTTCATTAAATACAACATAAATCCAGCTACATGATGGAGGGAATGGTTCTAGAAAGTATTTGGAGATCAATTTAATTTCATCAGATGGGACAGGCTGTGAAAATAATCTCCACTACGATTCCTGCATTTTATAGAACAGCAAAATTCCTTTACAAGGAAAAAAAAAGGCAGCACCAAGAGCCTCCAAAGTCCACAGGGTTGTGGAGGATTTTTATATTGTATTTCCTTACTGCCAGTCCCTGGAAGGTTTGGAATATCAGTTCATGCCATGAGTTAGGATTTATGAAACCACAGCTAATGGGAAAGGTTCCAAAGTTCCTGCAAATTGCAGGGCTCCCTTACCAGCCTAGAAACCCAAATTGCAGGCAATTACCTTGGCCCAGTTTCGTTGTCTGAGGTGTAAAATCCCAGAATAGCACAAGAACAGGGACATTCCTCTGCAGGCCTGCCCTGGTTCTCACCACCTCCATCCTCCTCCTCCTCCTCCCGGGGCAGAGGAGCAGGGCAGGGTGGAGGGGAGGGCAGGGGAGACCACCTCCATCCTGCTCTGGGCTCCCCTTGGGGCTCTGGGGGGAGCAGAGGGGTCTGTGCCTGTCAGAGCAGGAATTTGTGGGGGTGACAGCTCCTGGAAAAGCTGAGGGTGAGGAGAGGAGGCAAAGAGCAGCACTCTGGTGTGAGTGGAATTCTCCAGAAGGGGAAAATTTCAGCTCTGGAGGCATCCAGGGGAGTCTGATCCTGGGATGCTCCCCTTTCTCACCCTCAGGAGCTCCTGGCCCAGAAGGGGTGTGGATGGGAGGTGGGACACAGCTCCAGGAGCACCTCAGTTATTGAATCATCCACACAAGGACCCTGAGCACACCCAAAGGGGGAAAATCCCTGCCCTCATCACTCCCTGCAGGCAGCAGAGGGTGGTGAATTCATGTAATCCTGCAGCTTGCTGGGCTGTGGGACAATGTTCTGCTGACCAGGGGCTGGACTTGTGAGCCCAGAGTCACTCAGGGGCCTCACAGTGGCTTTTCTGCACTTTTCCTACTGGAATCTGCATTCCTCAATCCATCTCAGGGTCACAAAATTGAACAACACCTCTCTGCCTCCTGCTTTTAACCAAACAAATGCGTGGCAGAGGGTCTTTGACAGGTCTTTTCTCCTGTCCAGGTGGGGGATCAAGGGGCTCTGCTGGGGGCTCTGCAGAGCAAAGATTCCAGGGGTTTGGGGCTCCATGGGCTGGGGTGGTGAGGGGCTGGGGAGCCATGAGCAGGTTCTGCAGAGCTGGGTCTCACCTGAGCTCCAGGGAGGGCTTTAACTCAGGGAGTTTCACAGGTTCTGCAGAGCTGGGTCTCACCTGAGCTCCAGGGAGGGCTTTAACTCAGTTTCACCCCCCAGGGGCTCATCAGCACTGATTTGTATCCCACCAGAAAAAACCCTGCTCCAAAGTCTGGGCTTTGCTTCCTCTGCTCCTTGGGCCAGGCCTGGGCAGTGCCAGGGCCCCTCTGGACCTTCCTCTTGAGGAGGAGGAGGAGGTGGAGGGAAGCAGGAGCCCTGCCCTGTGTGCACAGCAGGGATTCTGCTGTTTGCTTCCCAGGCTTTATCCCAGCAGGGATGGGAAGAGCCCCATCAGGGCCATCCTCTCAGGCAGATTGTCTGGAGGATGAACAGCCCTTATTGCACAGGGCTGGTTCAGAGGGTGGGCTTCTAAAAAAGCAACTTAGTGCAGCCAAACCTGAGCCCTGAAACCCCAAATTTTAACCCGAACGCCTTCTCTTCTTCTCTCCCTTGGTCTCTGAAGCCAGCACTAGCCCTACCTCGGGCCTGGGCACTGCTGCCATCATTGGCATCCTCGTGGTGGTCTTCGTGGCGCTGCTGGTGGCCGTGGATGTCACCTGCTACTTCCTGAACAAGTGTGGGCTGCTGATGTGCATCGCCGTCAACCTGTGCGGCAAATCCGGCCCGGGCGCCAAGGGCAAGGACATGGAGGAGGGCAAGGCAGCCTTCTCGTGAGTACTGCCCCTTCCAAACCCCCCCTGTGCCCCTCTCGCAGCCAGGGAGCTGCCTCAGGGACAGGGGTCCCTCAGCTCTGTGAGGAGAGGGCTGGGGTTCTGTTGGTCCTTGCAGGAAGATGGTTCTGGAGTTGTTCCTCTGGGGTTTTTGTCTCGTTCCTTTTGGTAGCCATCAAATAGGTGGCCTCAGAGCTGGACAGTCCAGTGCTGGACACACCAGTGCTGGACACACCAGTCATCCCAGTGCTGGATATCCCAGTCATCCCAGTCCTGGACATCGCAGTGCTGGATATCCCAGTCATCCCAGTTCAGGACATACCAGTCATCCCAGTGCTGGATATCCCCATCATCCCAGTCCTGGACATGGCAGTGCTGGATATCCCAGTGCTGGACATCCCAGTCATCCCAGTGCTGGACACCCCAGTGCTGGACATCCCAGTGCTGATTATCCCAGTGCTGGACATGCCAGTCATCCCAGTGCTGATCACTCCAGTTCTGGACATCCCAGTCATCCCAGCGCTGGACATCCCAGTGCTGGACATCCCAGTCATCCCAGTGCTGGACATCCCAGTTCAGGACATTCCAGTCATTCCAGTGCTGAGCATTCTGGTGATGGATACCCCAGTGCTGGACACCCCCTGGAGCTCTGTGTTGGGTGTCTGGAAGGAGGAGTGACCCCAGGAGTGCTCCCCGCTGGTGTCTCACCATGGCCGTGTGTCACCATGGCCGTGTGTCACCATGACCGTGTCTCACCATGGCCGTGTCTCACCGTGGTCATGTCTCACCGTGGCCATGTCTCACCGTGGCCATGTGCAGGCTGTCTTTGCAGGAGCAGCCATCACTCCCCGTGCCGTTCCCTCGTTGCAGGAAGGATGAGTCCAAGGAGCCCATCGTGGAGGTGCGCACGGAGGAGGAGAGGACCCCCAACCACGACGGGGGGAAGCACACGGAGCCCAACGAGACCACCCCGCTGACAGAGCCAGAGTATGTGGCCTTAGGCAGCCCTAGCACAGGGTCACTGCATTGCCCTCAGCTGCCCTAATCCCTCAGGAACACGAGTTAGGGCAGGAAGAGAGGAAGAAAGGTAAAATCTCCACGTGCCAGTGAGGAAGTGCCTCCTCTCAAGCTTCAGTGGTTGCTGTCCCCAGCACTGGAAGGGAAAGGGGAAGGAAGCAGTGTTTCTGAAAGGCTCTGTCCCGTGTGGAGATCCAGCACTGTCCAGGGTCACTGTGAAGGATCCAGAGCAAAACCAGCCCCAGCTGGCAGCGAGCCCTGTCCCAGCAGTGCTGGGTGAGAGCCTGGACCCGTGGGGAGAGATCCTCCCCAGGGCTGAGTCCTGGATGTGGAGTCACAGCAAGGCTGAGCATTCTGAGAGAGAGCTGAGAGCTGCTCGGGGCTGAGTCTGCATTCATGTGTGAGAAAGGAGTTGAGGTTTGTGGGGGGCTGTGCAGACAAACCTGCAGCAGCAGGACAGGACGAGGTGAGGGGCTGGATCCAGGGTCCCACGCCGGGACCATGTTGTATTGGTGGCAGGTGGCACAGGGCTGGCACAGGGCTGCAGGCTCAGGGTTGGCAGAGCTGCCTGGAGAGGGCAGGAGCAACAGGCTGAGAGGAGAGTTTTAGGCGAGGAGAGAAGAGTCTCTGCAAGCTGGCAGGATCCCATTTGCCTCAGCCCAAACACTCCACGTGAACAAACCATTCCTGCAGGTCACTTCCTCTTGGCGTTTTTCCTCTTCCTGATTATCCTTGGCCATCCCAGCCTCTCTCCCTTTGCATGTGTGACCTCTGCACATCTCTGCTCCTGAGTCCCTCTCCCTGTCACATGTGTGTGCTGTCCTCACTCTCCCTCTCTGCCCCCTCTCCCTGCTGTCGTTTCGGGCCTTCATTGTCTCTCTCTTTCTCTCTTTCTCTCTCTCTCTCTCGTCCCCGTGTCCCCCTCGCAGGCACCCCGCCGACACCGCGGCCACCGTGGAGGACATGCTGCCTTCTGTCACCACGGGCACCACTAACTCTGACACTATCACTGAAACCTTTGCCACTGCCCAGAACAGCCCCACCAGCGAGACCANCAGGCCACCCCGGCCAAAGGCCCGGCAGCGTCGCCGCCGCCCTCCTCCACCCCCAAAGTGGCCCCTCTTGTCGATCTCAGCGACACCCCCAGCTCTGCTCCGGCCACCAATAATTTATCTTCAAGTGTCCTGCCGGGGCAGGCCGTGCTCAGCCCCAGCGCCGCCGCGGCCGACGCCGCCAAAGCCGGGAACAAGCCGGCCGCCCCCAGCCCTCCCAACCTCACGAGCCCTGCAGCTCCCTCGGAGCCCAAGCAGGAGGTGGCCAAGAGCCCCGAGAAGGAGCCTGTGCAGGCCAGCACAGTGAAGAGCCCAGCGGAGACCCCCAAGAACCCGAGCAACGTGAAGAGCGAGGCTGCCTCGGGCAGCGCCGCCAACCCCTCGCAGAACGAGGACTTTAAAATGGACGAAGGGACCTTCAAGCCACCAGACATTGACCTTGCCAAGGATGTTTTTGCAGCTCTTGGCACTGCTACTCCTCCTGCTGCCAGCGGGGCTGGTGGGCAAGCCCCCGAGCCTGCTGCTGCCGCTGCAGACGGCTCTGCCCCCGCAAAGACCGAGTACGGCCACCTTTACTCTTGTGTTGGTTGTGTGCTGTGTCCCTCGTGCCCTGGTGCTCGTGCTGTGTCCTCTGTTGGGTGTTCTCTTGACTAATCTCACTGTTTTCCTTAGCCAACTAACTCCCCTGAGAGCCCACGGGGCTTGGCTTGGAAGGTGCCAGGAGGAGAGCAGGAGTAGGTTGTGCCAGGGAGGCAGAGGAAAGGAAGCTGGGAATTGGTCAGGGATGTGTTGTTCCTCAGGCTCTTGGGCAGCTTTGTCTATCCTGGGTTATTCTTTCGTAAGGAAGAGCAGAAATTGTCCAGTTTGGTGTAAAGAGCTCTCCTCAGAGTGCTGAGGTTCTGCAGGTCGATGAGCACAGCCCCCAAATCCCATCCCCTGCAGGTCAGGGCTCGCTCAGGGTCAGGCTGGGCAGCAAGCAGTGCCCTGTGCAGGGGTGACAGCACTGCAAGCTCTGGAGTTGTCCCCAAGCTGGCAGGAAGGAGGCTGGGGCAGAATGACCCTGGCTGAGAGAGGGGAGAACACCCTGAGCTGGGCAGGAGAGAGGGAACAGCACCTGGGGGCTGGGGGAGGGCCCCAGCTGTGCTGCAGATGTTGGACTCTGGCTGGGCTGGCAGTTGTCACCTCTGAGGGAGGTCACCTCCCTCAGGCTTGTGAAAATGTCTGTGACAGAGTTCCTGTCCTCCGTGTTCCTCTTTCTCACACATCCCAGGGATTTCAGGACTGGCTTTTTGTAGGAGCACCAAAGAATGGGATTGCTGCTAAATTGTCAGGGAGTTGGGGTGCTAAAGCCAAACCCTTCTGCAGCTGGGTGAGGTTTCCTTGCTGCTCCTTTTCACACCCCTGCAGCCGAGCCCTGAGCCAGGCCAGGGCAGGAAAAACCAAAAGTTAATCCAGACCTAAATGAAGCAGGGTGTGGAGCTGAGCTCAGTTCTCCTTACTCCTGTGAGGAAATGCTGGCTTTGCTCTCCCAAAGGGATCTGTTCCCAACCACCCAGACGCTCCTTCCCCGTGGCTAACTCAGCCCAGCCCGTGTTTCTGTGCCTCTAAAGTGTCTCCTTGTGGTGCTTCTCCCCAGGAAAATGCCAGCAGAGGACAAAGGCGCCGTGCAGGACAGGAAGAGCCCCCCGGCAGAAGTGAAGACGGTGCCCAACGAAGCCACACAAACAAACGAGAGCGAGAGCAAAGCATGATCAGCACCGGCAGAGGGGACGGCAGAAACCTTCACCCGAGCATTGAAATCACAACCCACACACCCATCTCATTCCTCTAGTGTCTGTTGCCTTTTTTTAAAAAAGAAAGACAAACCAACCAGAAAAAAATGCATAAATGGGGGGAGGGAGGGAGGGGAGGGAATGTCTCTTTTTTCATTTTCTTTTTATTTTTTTTTCTCCTCTTCTCT
>WBNO01007195.1:0-71367 GCA_013400575.1 Peucedramus taeniatus | reverse complement strand
TATTTTAATATATTTTATTATATATACATTTTGTTACCACGACATAAAGTTAGGAAATGTTGAATTAAATTCTTTCAAATAGTAAGAACAACAACACAGGTGCTAGGATGAGGCATTGATCTTATTTTTACATGGTGAGTTCATTGTGCATAGACCACTCAGCATTGCTGAGAACACTTCTTGTGTCACTACCCATTCTTATTTTTAAAATAAAAACCCATAATCCTTCCACTTTAATCAGCCAAAGCCCTTTCACTCCATTCTGTGCAATAACTGAAGCAGAAATTTCTCCTGTGATTTCAAAAGAACTTACATTTATCTGAGAATTCAGAGATTCAGTTTACTATTTGACTTCTTGCTCAAGTATTATTTTTCAGTTTCATTAAGGACACTATTTTTTTTTCTGTTATCCCACTCATTATTACACCTTGAAAAAATACAGTGTTTATTTTTAAGCTGTTTCATTGTGGCTTTCTGAGAAACTCCTCAATACACAAAGCTGCTAATTGAGCTATGGAGCAGTGATTGGCGAATCTGTTCCTATAAATGCCATGTGTCTTAATTTCATTTAAAAGATTTTTGAATGTAACAGCAACAGGTTCTGAAGGAGAAACAACAACATAACAACATTAATAAAATAGACTTAAAAATTAACATTGTAGGCATATCATTTTGGTATTCATCTGCATAAAAAGAGTCTGCATATACACAAGATTAATAAATTTTCTATTTTTTAATAGATAAAATAAATTAGTGTGATTAGCTTTCACATTTTCATAGATGAGAAAAATTAATTTAGAATCTAGAACTAGAAAAGTAAGTATAAAAATATTCATAATAGTCAGGTATTTAAGAGTCTAAATTTCTTTATTACATATTCTAATTCTCAACTGATTAGTTTTGACCTCAAAATTCTCTCTGGTAGGTTCCTCTCAAAATAGATAGATAGATAGATAGATAGATAGATAGATACATACATACATACATACATGCATACATACATGCATACATACATAAATACATAGGTAAATATTAGAATTTCTTAGCTACATAAACATGGAACCTGGCATAATTTCAATGACACCAAGTGTTTTTACCTCTCTTTAGCTGTTCCACATTACACTAGGAATAAGAAGGATAGAATTTTGCTTAAAACTTCACATTCTCTATCTTGGATTTATTGCCTATAACTTTAGGTGTTTTGTTGAAATGTGTCAGTTAGATGCCCAGTTGCTGCACACAGAGCACAGAGAGAAAGATGTGGGTGACCTTCTAGGAGCTGAGTCATATTCAAGAGAACTTCTCTTTCTGTATTGATTCCTAGGGAACTCTAGGTCATCTCCTTAGATTAGGCATTTATGTCTGTTTCCAAGGTAAAATGACAGAAACACTAAAATGCCACTAAATTGAGACTTTATTTTTAGACCTGCTGCCCATGACCTAAAGAGGTAGATGGAAGGAGAAGGAAGCTGGCAGATATCCCCATTTTTGGGCTACTAATCCATGTATTTCCTGGAAGAGACCATCCTGTGTCATGTAAACTTATTGGTTTGCAGGTCAGACCTATGCAAAAGCAATAGTCCAGATATAGTAAAACTTATATATGTATTACAATTACTGGGAAAGCTATTCATTGCTGTTTTAATTCTTGTTTGATCTGACAAGGCCAGTAAAGATGGCATTGACTGTGTTAAATCTATAAAAGGGTAAACTGCTGTTTTTCCAGCAGCAGAATATAATTCAGAGTGTAGCTTCTCCATATAAAGAATGGACTTACATTTGTTTACAAATATCTGTAGTGAACTATACTACTTAAACAATTCCAAGCTGCTCTAACCATCCTACTGCTGAGAGTGCTTAAATAAAGTCAACAAAATTAACTGTCTTACTGATACTGTTTGTTAAAACATTAATTCAAATTTCAGATGGAAAAATAGGATCTTTAGAAAGTAGCCCTGTTTTCTATCAGTTTACATATTACTGTACTCCAATGAAAACTGGAGATATAAACAAAAAATAAAGATTAAAAAACAATCAAGCTGGAAATAACACTAGAAATTTCTCAGTTTTCATGTCTTAAGTAGCATTGTTTAAACTGAAATTTCTTTTGAATATAGTTTTTCAGTTTGTTAAATTTTTTAAATTTTTTTTTATTTGCGCATGACTATTCTTAGACTCAAAAGAAGCCAAGCAGATATAAGTGTGACAAAAAGACTGAAAATGTTAAACTTTGCTGTGGTCAGCTTGGATTATGGAACCAGTGGGCACTAAGTGCTTGGCAGGGAGATGTTGTGCCATTCCCCGTATGTATGCTGATAATCAAAGCTTGGTACGAAGTGAATGCCACTTCAGTTTTATGAGCTTTTTATGTGACATGGCATATCAAATCTGCCAAGCAGAGGACCATCTGGAAACAGGTCATCAGAATGGATTCTGACACCCTCTGACAGGCAAGAGTGAAGGCAAAGAACAGAATGGGAAACCATCCCACCCCTCAAAATCTCTGGGCATAGACAAATAGAGATTAAGTAATATTAAATCACTATCATTCTGGAATATTACTTAATAAAAGAAAAGATTTACCCAACTGAATTTAAAAGCGTGTTTTAAAATGTGTTTGTGGTAGAGCTGTTCTTTTCCTTCCTTTTTTCTTTCAGTTACAAAAGCACAAATCTTCCTGGGCATAACAGAAGTGTTATTCTTTTTTCCTCTTCTTCTTCTTCATCTAGGGAATAAAAATGCTTTTTAAAAGCTTCACAGCCTGATGTTCAACACACATTGTAGAAACCCTCACAGGCAGATTTTTGATAAGGGTTCTGAAGCCATTAGGCTACTGTAGTTCAGCTGAGAAGATATTACACAATCATATATCACTGCACAAGCAAACCTGTGCTCTAAATGTCATTCAGTTATTAAAATACCACAGCCCTGAGAGTTTGACCAAAATGAAGACCTATGAAGAGTGGTTATTTTCCCTTGTTTCCTGGATTCTTAAGGCAAATTTATCACTCATATAGGCATTATTATCAGGAGTGGATTATAAATGAAAAGTCTTGCTGCAAGAACTGAAGGGTTAAAATACTCCTTCAATTTTAAGTGTCTGAGAACTGAAAACATGCTTTCACTTTGTATGACAGACAAATGTACATAGAACCTCACTGAAGACAGTCACAGTCTCAAAACCTGAACAAAACAGACCACATAGTGGTTTAATGTTACACCACAATTCTTCAAATAAATCAATTTAAGAAAACATTTCCACCACCTCTTTGTTGAACTGAAATCACTCAGGTGGACATGATTGTAGTTCAACTCTCAAGACTCAGTCTAAGGGACTATTATAAATCTCATTCTCTCTCTCTATTTCTGTCTCTTATTTGTTTTCTTCCTGCTTATTTTTTGAACACTGTTTGGAAAACAAGTGCTTCTGAGCTCTAGAGATGCTTGAGTGAGTTTCAAGGTGGAAATGTTGGAGAGTGGCAAGAGAAGAAGTAAGGATTGCTGCTGATTGACCTAGAAATAAATGGAAAAGAAATATTTTTAATTCTCTGAAACTAGCTATGGCGGAAAGGAAAAGCTCTAGACCAAATTATTTTTAAAGTTCCTATAAAAAAAGCTGATATTTAAAAATGAAAATGATACCTCTGGGAAATCCAAGACCTTCTTTTTTTCTAATGCAATTCAGGTTTCTTCTTGAAGCTGTTGGTGTTAGTATGATTTATGTGGATACACTAGTGATAAAAAGTAGCGAGAGTGTTAAGTCATATGCTGGTAACTCCAGGAATGTTTTCTTTCATCTGGGAACATACTGAATGTATTTTATTGGTTTTCCTTACAGACTTTGTTGGATATTGTAACTAATAATTTAATTTTTGAAAATAGTGACTAAACTCATTCATCTTTAATGACGACTAAGGACAGGAGGAAGTACAAATTTGTACTTCAGTTATTCTAAGCAGGCAGACTGTAAAGGCCAAGTGTCAGAATAATTATATAAAATATTGAGGTGAAAAATCTGGGGGAAATAACTTATTCAGGCATTTTCCTCAGGTATCCTTGGAGAAATATTATTTTGAAGTATAAAAGAGCCAGTGCTGAGAAGCTCCTTAGTAAGGGCAAAAAGAAAGAAACAAGAAGACAGAAACTCCGCTACACAGACAGAGCAGAATTCCAAAATAATTAATAGATCTCTTCCTTTCTCTATTCCTTTAACTCAATCCAGTCCAACAGAACATTAGAACAGTTCATTAGGATATGAGAGACTGACTGAGATTTCATCTCTGGCTTAATTAATAAACTAACGGTTAATCCAGAGTGATCCAAATGCTCTCTAAAGGGCCATTTACTAATTTGTTAATGAGTTTCTCTCTCTAAAATGTATTCTTGATAAATATTTAATTACTATATTCTCATAAAAGTACAAGAGTTAGTAAATAATTTTTTTTCCAAATAGGAAACAAGGGGACAGGAGGTGAAATCTCAAGTGGGGTTCTTTTATTTTACACATCTCATCCTCCTCTATAGAACCGAAGATTAATGGATGACATGCTGCTATTTTCTACTTCGAAATACAGCAATATAGGATTTAATCTTTTTGTTGCCATGACACCGACCAAAAAATGGGTCAGATGTGTGTTAAGGAAAGATTTTAACTGAATTTTTTAATAAATCCATAAGGCCTCTTTTATGATGTCTGTACATTTTAGTTTATCTATAATATGTACATATAGATCTACATATCCTGATATATTTATTTTGTAAATATATTTTTGATACAGACAATAAAACTAATCTTTATTTTGTAGATGGTGAACCAAAAAAACAAATAAATGGCTTCTCAGGGTAGAGATGGAGAGATGTAAGTGCAGAATATCAGCTACTAGCTAATACCATGGTCTGGATGATCAGCAACCCATTAGTGTTCAGCATGAGAGATCTTTGTTCCATACTGACTGCAATTTTGGCATTTGTTTGAAGAAAAGGGCTACCAGAGTATTAGTGCTTAAAGAGCAAATAACATGCAAGAGGCAAGATAAAAGGGCAGAGTGGCTTGGACAGAAGAAGATAGAGTTACACATTGAAAATTAATCTCTAGAATCTTTAAATTATGGATTGCAGTGAAGGAGAAGTCAGTGAATGAATTTAGAAAGTGTGCTGGATTACTTAGACTGATTTATGTAGGAAAATTCCTCCCAGTGAATAAAGATAATATACAATGAGTTTGAAGAAGACACAGTGGAGAAGATCCATCTGCAGTAGATATGGAGCCTGAAAAGAGCATAAAAAATCAAAGGAGGGCAGAGAAAAAAGACAAGACCTTTCAGACAAACCATGTGTGCAAAGAGAGGGGAGAAAGAGAGGAAAAACGGGATTTGGACCAATCAACTGAAACACCCTTCTTCACAGCAAAAAGAAGGTGTTCCAAACAAATGCTAATGAGAAAGATAAATTCCCTAATGTCTGATTTGTGAAGTGCTGAATGGTTTTGTGTAGATTCTCCTATATTTACATAGAAAATAAGCTTATTAATAAATTTCAGTGGCTTTGTTTAGAATTCTGTCATGTAATAGCTTGCTATATAATACACCAGAGAAAGAAAATGCTGAAATCTTAGCCAAAGTAATATTCTGTTAAGGAATAAAATCAGAGATTGCTAGGCACTTCTAGTACCTTTTCCTACATTTTTTATTTGATAGTGTAAAAGCTTGGAGAGCCTGGACTCCATCTTAACTAAAATCAGTCCACTGCTAAGTTTTTGCTGGTATGGTTTTTTAATCTCTGTGCTAATGAAATAAAAAAAAAAGAAGTTATAAATGAACTGATTAGCTTGCTCCTTTTCTATATAACTTCTTCCTAAAGAGGTCTCTAGAATATTTTATTACTTACTAGAAACAAACCTTTAAACTTGCATAGGGAGTAATTGAAATTTGAGTGTTAGAAAATGCTAAATGTGAACCAGGTAACAGTGAAATAAGTCCACTCTCTATAGCATTCAATCTGAAGTAACAAAGGAAAAATTACTGGTGCAAACTTGGTGAAAGAAAACTTCACTTCTGATAAAAACTCAACAGTGGAATTCCAAACTGCCACTTAACACCTTCTATTAACTGAAAATTTTGTTTTGACTGGTTATTAAAGGACAAGTAATATCCTTAATTTGTGTGCATGTTTGCATTGATGATATGGCATTATGCCTTTGCATATTTATTTATGTTGAAGGTAAATGCATTTTGACAACAGATATAATTTGTCTTAAATAAAATGAGAAGCTACAGCAGGCAGACTGGGATGATCTCTTATATGCAGTGCCAGTGTATTTTGCAAGCATTTAATTATGAGGTTTATTAACAAGGTCTAAATTTTGACTCATTAACCCCATATTTTGATTCTGCATTTATCAGAGTGCAGAAAATTGTTGTCTTCAACATTGAGGTAAATCATGTCTTCACTGCTCAAATTTAATGCTCAGGATTGAAAGATATAAAAAATGGATAAAGTTTCCTTCCCCACATGAAGCGTGTAGGTGTGTGGGAAAGATGGGGAAGGTGAAGAGATTTGACAAAAGTTGGTAACATAAGTTGCTGCAGCCTGAAGCTGAAGTAACTAATCTCTTGGTGACTTCTGTGGGGTTTGTTATTCTGTCTTGCCTAGCAAGTCATAAAAAAATAATACCTTAACTATTCTAGCCAGCTGCCACATTTATGAGTAAAGTCGTATTCTACAAAACTACAGATGGGCAGATATAGAGATACCTATTTCTGTTCAGAAAATATTTATTCACAGCTGGTCAATTGGTCAATTCCAATTACCTGCAAAAAAATCCACTTCAGCCATTTTTTTGGCCAAGGGAAAAAAGAAAAAAAAGGAAAAAAAAAACATACCAAAGCAAAGAACGAGCAAAATGATGTTGAGGAAAAATAAAAAGCAGGAAGACAAAAGTATTAGTGTATTATGTCAGGCCTTATCCTGAAAGGTGTTTGGTGAGTTAATTGACTGCTATTTGGTTTAAAATTTACATTTCAATTACACGGATTCAAGTAGTGCACATAACCCATGAAGGTAAAACAAAGAAAAAGAAATAGAAAACTGAGTTAGTATTGCGTTTTCTAAGACCATTAAATTTGTATTAAGTGATTATTAATTGTTTGCAAAATCTTGCAAAATTTAATGTCATACATGCAATAATTACTAAAAATTATCATGTTTCATAATCCTGCATTTTTTAGCACTAGAGGCCACTTAAACAGCAGTTTAGAGCAGGAAACTGTCAAAAGATATTTTTGTGCATCTTGTATAGGATATCAATTTGCAAATGGAAAATGAGGAGGACTGGAAATGTTAGCCTGAGTAGAGTGTTCCTTGTAATGTTTCCTGATTTTTGTTTCTGTACACTACCGAGTATAAAGCACATCCCTGCTACCATTTCATTTTATCTTTAGACATTAAGATGTAGAGATTCTCCTGGAGTCCCTGGTGAAAACCATGGTGAGGCAGATGTCCCTTTGCAGCCCATGAGGGTCCATGGTGGAGCAGAGATCCACCTGCAGCCCATGGAGAAACTTAAATATTAGGACATCTAGTTAGAAAATTGTGAATGTTTTTTTTGTGTGGTGGAGATGTTTTTCACATATTACTAGTTAAGCAAATATTAGGTAAGATCAGATAGAATCCATAACATGGGTGTGAGATGCACTCTTCCTCAAAAGAAGTGTTTATACTGAAAATTGGAATCTTGTTTGCTGTAGCTGGCTGTCCTATTAAACCTATTTCAAAAATTGCTTTGGCTTACAAGGCAGGAAGACCTATGCCATAAGGATATCTGTCCTACTTTTGAACAAAATGGATTGTGACTTGCATTTTCTGCTGAACTCGGTGTTGTCAATATACGTTAGCTTTGCTCTGAGCATGCCTAGTGAATGGTGCCCATGAGGGAACCCAGTGCTATCAATACCTAAACCTTGAGCCTCTAACAGCTCTATGAAGAAGACAACAGTTGCATCAATTGGTGCAGTATGTTTTTTGCTGATGCAGAGCTTAGACACCTAACAAGATTTCTTCTTAGGAACAGCTGACCTGCTTAGTGCAGTGGGAGATTGTAGGTAACTCTGTTCTACCCAGGGAATTCAGCTGCTTAGTTTGCATCTTAATCTGTACATTTGTCTCTTCCACAGAGAATCCTAACAAAGAATTCATGGCATCTCTATGCAAAATTCCATACTGGGTAAAGGATGAACTCTTACTGTACCCCAAGGAGTTTCAGAAAGCATTAGATATCTCAAGCCTGTGATAATTTACTATCCACAGCCATAAACAGACACCACTTTATCCCTGAGATCCTCCTAAAGTTACACATTTAAATTCCATTTCCAGAGCCTTTATTTAAAATTAAGTGCTTAAGCATTTATTCTCAGCTCTTCTAAATAAGTAGAAGGGGACTAATTTCAGTGGGTCAATTATTAATATCAAATTCTACATTCAGATCCTTCTGAGACATGACTGAAAAATTCTCCACAGCAGTTTTGTTATTAACTGAGTTCCTCTCCAAGATGTTGTTACTGTCTAAATTGCAGGGGATGATGGACCTAATGTGGCTCTGTACAGCTTCTGAGTAGGGAAGTAAGTTAAAGAGAATTTTTCATGGTATACAAGTTGTCCAGCCGGGTGATTTTTCAGTTTGCCTGATCTAATTACCTTTATTACCATCTCCTCTGCAAATAAAGAGTTCAGCTTGTCTTTTTGTGGATTCGAGAATGCAGGCGTTTGATGGCTGCATGGAATACCTTCATTTCAGGGCTTGAAATATGGAATCATGAATTTATTGAGAGTCACGCAGACACCGCAACTATCTGATTGTGGGGTTTGGAGTGGTTAGTGTGGATTTGCTGCAGCTTCTTCTGATGAGAAAGATGTGGGTGCATATTTGCTTCTCTCAGTCTCTGTCTCAGTCTCTGTGTAGAACAGGACTTTTTTTCCCTTTTTCCCTAGTGCATCATATCTCTCCTTGGTGTATCTAATTGATTTTTCTCTTTCAGAGGATTGGAGCTTTGCCAGTCTTGTAGGGTCTCCCTGAAGCTTTTTACAGACTTCTGCTTTCTGCTCCTTTTGCTTTCCTTGTGAGTCTTTTCCTATTGTCGGATTTTCTGTATTTAAGTAGTTTTTTTATATAATTTTTGCCTTGTTTAAGCAGGAGATGAAAGGAACTGCTTCCTTCAGGTTGCTGCTTTGGTAGGCTTTCCAGGATAGGAGGCTGAATCTCCAGTCTTTCTTAGAGCGAGAGATAAAGACAAAATCAAGGGCCTGCTCTGCTTATGTTACAGGGAAGTCACAGGTAATTAAAGAGAAGTTGAAGATGTATTAACGTGTGACAGAAAGAAATAAAAAAAACATTTAAAGCAGTTTATAATAATGTTACTGTAATGAGATGATAGGTTTTTACACAGAACCTGGCTTATGCCCTCCGTAAGAACAAGACAATCTTGAAGACTTGATAAGAAGTCTCAGCAAGAGGAAGGCTGCTGAGGTTACTAAGGGTACAAAGAAAGGGGTTCTTGGAGTTTTCCTTCTATAAATCCCTGCTGGTGTTTTCAGAAGGGCTGTGTTCTAACATGTATAATGTATCTCTTCCTAGGACCACTGAATGTTTTGATTCTTATATCGAAGGAAAGGAAAGGTGAACAGATGAAAGGAAAAAAATATCAGAAACTATTTTTCTTTTCCTCCCAGGTATTCCAGACAAAAATAAGGGATTAAGTGCATCCATGTTCATCCAGGAGTTTCAACAGCTTCATAATCTTGGCTGAATTTTTACTCAGGTTTTAATGTGTGTAATAAAATCAACTTAATCTGAAGTCAGAGGAGGTGTGAAGGAAGCTTTCCTCCAATTAAACTGCATTTAAACTTTGTTTGACCAAGTCCATAGTTCGGTACTGATAAGTGAAAACTAAAAGAAAAGTGTTATTTTAAACCTTATACATGTGCTTAATAATGGAAGCCTAGAGAATTTATATTGTGCTAGTTAAGATTTTTTTTCTCTAATGTAGATAAAGAAAAAAAATAAGTAAGAAGCTAAAGTATGTGTGCATAAAACCATTGCAGCATGGAATGTGATTTAATAGGAAATGAAGGTATTTACTGATCAGAAATTAATATTAAAAGAAGCTGCAAAAATGAGGGACTTCTGTATTATTTACAAAATAGGTTGTAGTTCATGAGCTGCTAAGTTCATTTTAGAATGTATTCAGTTGTGGCACCAGGCTATTTGATCAAAGCACTGATGCAAAAGCAAAATGGGTAAAAGCATTCTCTCAGTCAAAACTTATCTAAATTTTCTGAAGGGCTGACCTGTTCAACATGTTTTTCATTATGCACTTATCATTTACAACTAGAATCTGGCATGCCACAGGCCTTTTGCATCATAACTTCCTTGAGTTTTGTAAAAAATCTAGTTCTCTAATGTCAATAAGAATTTGCTGCCCTCATTTGGGAGAATATATGCTTGTGTAAATTCACTCAAATAAGTTCAATTCTTTCTGCCTGTTGCAGAAAGATTTTTCTTCCCTAAGCTGTCTTGATGCCTGCTGCTTCAGAGCTGAAGAAATATGCATCCCTAAAACCTAAAAAAGAAAATACTACTTTTTATTTCCCAGTATGAACAGCCAGAATCAGCCAGAAGAGAAATTGTCCACTTAATGATTTGTCCACCCTTATAATTCCAGCTAGATTTAAGTGTTAGATCTCCTCAAGTACTGGAAGAAAACTTCATTAAAGAAAAAAACTTCTGAAAGTTTGAAGAATAAGATAATATATTGTCACATTTATACTCTGTTACTAGAATACAGGTATGCTGAATCTGGACTGCTACTAGGAACAGATTGGGAGCAGCCCTGTCCAGAAGGACTTGGGGGTGCTGGTGGATGAGAGGCTGAACATGACCCGGCCATGTGCACTCCCAGCCCAGAGAGCCAAACGTGTCCCGGGCTGCATCCAAAGCAGCATAGCCAGCAGGGTAAGGGAGGTGATCCTGCCCCTCTGCTCTGCTCTACTCTGGTGAGACCCCACCTGCACTGCTGCATCCAGCTCTGGAGTGGCCAGCACAGGACATCAGCTGCTTGGAGTGAGTCCAGAGCTGATTAGAGAGATGGAGCACCTCTCCTATGAGGAAAGCCTGGGAGAATTAGGATTGTGATTCTGCCTGGCTTTGAGGTGACTTAATTGCTCTCTTCCAGAAGGGAGTCTATAAGAAAGATGGAGAGGGTCAATTTACAGGAATATGTCCTGTTACAGGAAAACAGGGAATAGCTTCAAACTGAATGGGAGCAGGTTTAGATTAGTTATTAGGAAGCAATTCCTTATTGTGAGGGTGGTGAGTCACTGGAACAGGTTGCTCAGAGAACTGGGGATGTCCCATCCTTAGAAGTGTTCAAGGCCATATTGGATGGAGCTCTGAGCAATCTGTTCTAGTGAAAGGCATCCCTGCCCGTTGCTGGTTGGAACTAGATGAACATTAAGGTCCCTTCCAACCCAGGCCATTCAATGATTCTGTTTCTATGTCGTGTCTGCATTGCAAGAAGGATAACATACTAACCCTGTTGGTATGCAAACTGCTGGCCCTTTAACCTGAGCCAGGAACAAAGAGTTTGAGGAATTGTTTACCTAACAAAGAAAAAACATTTTAGGAGAAAAATTTAAAAATCATTTTATGGACCATATTTACACTGTAATTCATTTAGTGAATAACTAGAAATATAGTATGAAGATCTTTGATTTTTGTATCATTCATACATACAGCTTCATTTATATAGTAACAGAGTGAACCTTATCTTTGAATTCTGTTAAAGTTGCACCTCAAAAAATTTATAATAAAACCTGCTTTTTGGCAGTATCTGTGGTGGTGGTCCTTTAAGCTGTGTAACCACTCTCTTATGACAGATACCAGGTGAAATACTCAGGGCATGTAGATGGCACCAGATAAGATTTGAGGAACAACTGAATGGAACCTTGAATATTCTGAACAGTCCCAAAAGCTGAGCTCCTCTTTTATAAGCTGAGCTCCTTTTTATGCTCTTTTATGAGCAACCCATAACTTTGGGTTGCTCCATACAGCTGTTTTATTTTCCAGTACACTTTTCTTGCTGACATTACATCTGGTACTGTGCCTTAGATTTGATGGCTATTTTAACCTATCTAGTGTATACATACCATCAAAGAATGAGCAGAGTGGGCCACAGCAAACAAAAAAAAAAGCAGTTCTCAGATACCTCAGTGGACTTCATGCATGCTTGCATTCAGCATAAGAAAAACATACCAGAGCTAATGCAGATGATAGCAGGTGATGGGCAAACTTGACATGCTCCTATAGTGTTTGACTTCAAACATCCTGCTCTCCAGTCCCCAGGGATTTTTAATTCACAGCACATTTATATCTATCTGCAAATATCTCTTTTGTTTTTTTTCTTTTGTCCAGCAGATAAATTTCCTCTGACATATCTAAGTGAAGGGATATGGGGCTGCTCTGTTGTGCAGAGAAGAGGTGTATATGGGCAGGAAAGTAACAGCCACAGATCTCCAGAGCTAGGCTTGAAAAGACCTGCAAACAGTCCAGAAAGCAGTCAAAAATCAAGACTTGTGCAACATTTTTTCCCCCTTAAATATCAACAAAGTACACAGAAATAGTCAAGGATCTTGAATGGAATAGTCTGCCAGAGACAAAAGTACAATGTGGCCCTGGTGGTTCTCTGGACCATGAATGTGTGGCAACAGGCACTGGTTGTGGCTGTTTCAGTACAAGTTCCTGCTCCCAGATTTTGGCTATTTGCTCCCCTTTGTTTTGCAAAGAAGCAGTAATTGCAGAGGTTCTGGTTGAAGTCAATGCTCCCAGTGAATGACTTTATTTGCCATGGCTTCATGAAATAGGCATGATCACTGCTGGCACAGGGGTGACAATGCAAAAGAGTCTAAAGCAATTTTCGACAGGGGTCATGGAAAAGACAGGGCAGATAATAGTTATACTGCCAACTTGGGAAAAGCAGTGATAGATTAATTTGAAGATGGAAAATCCTTTTCAATAGGGTATGCATTTGCCTTTGTATATTCTTTGGGTGGGTAACATATAAAAATGACTATCAGAGATCTGGCACAAATATTAATAAAAGCAATAAGATGTCATGCTGATCCGCAAAGGCTTGGAATATAATAGGAAAATCTCCTTTCTTTTTGTACAATTGTAAGATGGGAAGAAAAGACATTACTGAGACAGGCAGAGAGATGAATCTCTTTGAATTTCTTCTGTTCTATCACAACAAATAGTTGTAGAGCATTGTGGATAGCACCACCCAAATTATCTCACCAGTTATACTGGCAATGGTTAACTGACTAGCAATGAAATTAGGTGAGGTAGGGATGAAAATTATTTACTTTAAAAGAACCATGGAAAATTACTTTTTTCCACACATTTTCATGTTTGTCATCTTCTTGCCAGTTATTATATACATCACTTTTCCTATCAGAATAAAAATGGAGTGAGATTACATGATTAAAGACTGATCTCCACAAACACCAGGTGGCAAGCAGCACAAGTCTAGGCAGGGGAACACAAATCAGTCAGAGACTGAATTCTTTCTACTGAGACTCTTCTAAGCAGATATCTGAACTGGCCAAAGTCAATCTCTTTATATTTAAGGATGTTATTCATCCCTTTACCTTGTTCCCTCCTCTCAGACTTCCCTATTCCACGCTCTCAGGATCACTGTCATATGCACTGCCTCTCATCTTCACATCCCTGCACAGTTTTTATGACTTGTAAACATGAGGTTCAGCAGCTGGTCTTCCCTTTTTACCCCTTCTATCACCTGTATTAGGAACTTGCCATCAATGTACACGAGAAACATCTTGTGCCCTGATGTGCTGTCCTTTGAGCAGGCATTAGAGTGGTCTTATTTCCCCATGAGAGCCACAGCCTACAAATGTGAGGCTTCCACTTGTCTGAAGAAGCTGTCATCCAGTTCTTTCTGTCCAGGAGGTCTGTAGCAGACACACAGACCTTGGTATGCCCTTTATTTCCCACCTGTAGTCCTCAGCTGGATCATCATGTGCCTCTCAGCAAAGTCCACACACTCCCACTCATCTCTCACATAAAGGGCAACTTCCTTCCTTGCCCTCCTGGCCTCTCCTGCCTGCAAAGCTCACAGCCATCCATGGTAGCTCTGGAGCCATGTGAGCTGTACTACCCCACTCTCATGGTTTCAGGAACTGGTAGCCTTGCCACAGCACTCTGACCCCTGATTTCTCACAATTCTGCACATTTGCTCCCCATGCTGCATGTGTCAGTGTATACACACTCCAGAGAGATACACACATCTATTTCCCAGAAAAGGTAGAACTTAGATAACCCCACCCTGACAAAATAACCATAATGGACTGCATTCATTTACTCCTGTGACTGTTTTAAAAAGAAATTTCTCAACTATAGAACTATCTATGGAGATTTAATTCTCTCTTTTTTATTTTTTTTTTCTCAACTCAGAATTTTTAAGATAGCATAAAAAGGTCTTTCAGGAAAATCTTAAGGAAATGCAGCATATTCAGGCAAAATGTTCATATATCAAATTTAATTTTTCATGTACTAATTAACAAATATATTTTGTATGCCAGGTATAATTTAAACTACAGATAATTGGAGCAAAAATCCCAAACAAATCACATGTCTAACAGGCTGAAAGGAGCTGTGAAAGAAGTTTCATTCAAGTATACCTTGCATATTATAAGATGGAAGAATCATTTAATTTATTTTATTTATTTTATATATACATTTCTTCAGTAAGTTGTGCTGTTTGCTATTTTTTTGTTTTTATGAAGGATAATAGAAAATTCTCTGTATGAAAAAGAGGTTCAAGTGCAAATGGACAGCTACTTTTTGATGTGTTTAATTTCCTTTTCCTTTGACTGAGTTTTCATATATACTACATACTAATTGCTTTCTTTAAAAGAAAAGAAGTTTAAAGCTTCAATAAGTTTTTTTTCTGATCTATAAAAAAATCAGAGTTGATAGACAGTTGATTGCAGTATGTCACTAAAGTGTAGAAACTTTAAATTCATATAATTTCAAATAATCATTTTACATTTAGTATATTAGCAATAACACATGAAAAAAATGGATGTCCAGACCAAAATTCACACATTATTATTAATCAAGAAAAAGTATGTACAATTTTGAATAGGTCTACTTTTGTAGATGAATAGTGAATTTCAGTGGTAAACAGATCAGTCATAATTGATAGGATGCTTTCCTCTATGTAAAATGAATCCTCACTATGATGATTTTCAAAGTCATATGAAAATCTTATACAGAATTTCTACTTGTCACAAATGAGATTAATTTCTTTTTACATCTATAACTCCTTTAATTAGGGGAAAACAATTGTTTTGAAAACCTAAGTCTTATGACTCACTTATTAAGAAGTCCTAAATGAACAAATTTTCAGTGTCTCCTGAAGAAGAGGCTCTCCAGCAGACCTTCCTGCAGCTCCAGCTGTACTGAGATACCAGGGCAGGTTTTAGAGACACTACTCTCCTCTTTTGTTTGTTCCTGTTTGGTTTTNTTTTTTTTTTTTTAATATTGCCTGTATATGTTGCTGCATTGCCTGCACTTCTCTAGTTGGAGAAATGTACAGTGAATCATTTGGATAATTTATATAAACTCAATTCATATTTATACAGAATTAGAATAAAGTGGATTAAAAAGACAGGCTACTCAGTCTGAGAGGGCCAAGGAAGCCTTTTTTCCAGCTGAAATGTGAAGATATGGTCATCATATTCTACTCACATCATCGAATTTGAATGGAAATTGCCATGTTACTCACCTGTATTTAAAGTTAAACTTATCCCCACTTCATGAACTCATCAGAAATTCCTATGCCTGTCAGTTTGAATGATACTATTTTCTATTAAAACTTCTCTGCTAGTCTCTAATCTGACATTATATTGTATTTAACTCTCTATAACTCTCTATTTGCTTTCATAGTAGTGATGTATTTTATTTCTTTACTGTATTCAGATTTTCATTTGTATCTGAAAAACAAAATTATTTTATGGCTTTTTTTGGATGTGGCTCACTTGACTGATTCCAAATTTCTTATCAGCATACGCATTATCCTGGTGTGCAGTTAAGTTTTTCATGAAGTATATATTTCTGGATTCTGCTAACAATGAACTGAGAAAAGCATCACTTTCTTTCCCAACCTCTCACTTCTCGCCTTTGCAGATATTGTTCCTTCCTTATTAACTGAAATGAATCTAGAGTACTCCAATTAGTACAGTCAATTTATATTACATGATTTAATCCTGAGAAGAGAACCTGCATAATGATTTACCTCTGTGTAACTCCACATATATCAGCTGGTGTCAGAACAAAAGATTCCCCTTACTATTTTTTCCTCTTGTATTTCTCATGTTACCTCACAGACAGAGCTATAAAACAGTGCTGTTGGATGTAATCCCAATATGGGAGATTGGTGCCATAGTACAAGGGGGAAAAAGACACAAAGAAAAAGACTCTGAACATTTAGACTTAATTTCTAAACAGTAGAGGCCTGAGTTGAGAACAGAACTTCAAGATGATGTTTCATACAACAATGGACTTTCACAAAAATCAGCTGCTGCACAGAACTTTACATGCCAACCTTTGAGAGGCAAACAGATTTGTCTTTGCAGAGCTCAGCTATTTCTAAGAAATATTAAAGTCAGCCGAATATAAGATAGAAACCTCAAAGTACCTATTACTATTAAAAATAATTTTCCATTGAAATAGAAATGTTTTGTTCAAAAGTTGCTAATGTCAATAAACATTAAACAGGACTTTAAAATAATTAACAAAAAATTATTTGCACCTAACAGAATAAACAATACTATTTATTTATAGAAGAATTATGGATAACAAAACAGTACTAATTCTGGTAAACTGTGTCCATTTTTATTGGAATTGAGTGAATTTTTATCATAGTTGCTAGTATGGGGCAGGGGTTTTGATTTGTGCTGGTAACAATATTACTAACATAGGGATGTTTTAGTTATTGCTGAATAGGGCTTACACAGAGTCAAGGTCTTTTGACTCTACCAGAAAGTAGACTGGGGATCTCCAGGAATCTGGGAAGTGACACAGCTGAGACAGTTGACCCCAAATGACCAAAAGGATATGACATACCATAAGGCATCATGCTCAGCACATAAAGGTGGGGGAAGAAGAAGGGGACATTGAGAGTGATGGTGTTTTGTCTTCCCAAGTCACTGTTAACGTGTTACAAAGGCTTGCTTTCCTGGAGATGCCTGAACACCCGCCTGCCCATTGGAAGGGGCGAATTAATTCCTGGTTTAAATTTGCTTTTGTGCTCAGCTTTTGCTTTATCTATTACACTGTCCTCATATCAACACAAATGTTTTCCCACTTATACCCTTCCAATTCTCTTCCCCATTCCAATGTGGTGGGAGGATAGTGGGGAGTGAGAGGCTGTGAGCTTAGTTGCCAGCTGGCGTTAAACAACAACAAAAGTCTCAAACAAGTTTATAAGAAAGCCATTAGGTGAAACAGTGAAACTAGTCCTTACTTCACACTCAGTATATCTGTGAAAAAGACCTTGTGGGTTGATGGCTGTACAGAAAATGATAAAAAAACAAGTTGAATCTCTTTTTCCAGTAGTTACACTGTTATGATACCTGCTCCTGAACATTTTCTTCACACTAGCATAAATTTATATTAATAATATTATATTTAATTATATATGATATATATTATATATTATATGTGCTATATATTGCACATATAATATATATATACAATATAATTATTATATTATACACTGTTTTTCATCCCTTTCTTATTGGTTAATTATGCATTGATTCACTTGATATTGTCACATAATAAAATCTACATTTTGATATCACATAATAAAATCTACTAAACTCACTGGACATTGCCCCATAATTATTTGAGAAATACTTTCATTAAAACTTACTGTACTGTTTAAATAACTATAATTTGATCTTCTATGTTAACGTTAAGAGAAGCAATCCTAGTGGCTTTCAAGCAATATTCCTTAATACTTTCCAATACAGTCACATGTGAGACACAGACATTCATGCAGGTAGACTTGTCACTGAGGAGCTTCATGACACCCCATTGCATTCTGTCTGCTTTGTGGAAAATTTCCCTGCTCCTTTTAGGACAAGATGTTCCCCAAGAGACTGTATTGCCTCTGATGGGAGCAGCTTCATATTGTGTATGAGTAAGGCAAGGTAAATAAGGCACCTTGAATTCAGCTCTGACAGCCAAGAACTTGTGTCATATAGCAGTCAAGCTAGCATTTAAAAATAGTATCAAGAATAATTTACATATTGTAATAAAATTCAAATTGAAAAGTGGTCGTAATAATCACATCCCAAGGTTCCATGATTGATGTATGTCAGAAAGGGGATGAAACTTTATTTTTCCAGAGGGGAAAAAAAAAAATTAAAACCGAAAAATGGAATGGCCCAAAGAAATCTCTTGTTTTTCAAAAAATTTTGTCAGACTAAAACATAAGGCTTTACATAAATAAGCAACTAATATAAATAAATTAGCAATATGTAAATGAAATTCTGGATTTCTCTTTATGTCTTTTGACAGTAGGCCTTAAGACAAACTCAAAGTCAGGCTTCTGGCTAGATATCAAGAAACCTTAAATATTCCCCATTCCCACACCCAGGGGATAGCTGCAGTAACTGCAATTATCAATAATAACACAATTGGAGAGGCATTTGAGTCAATATCTTCTTATATTATTTAATAGTTTATCTAATTTTTTATATAAGGCTTTTTTCACACTGTCTTAGCAACAGAAAATACTCTATGCTAACTGAGGTAGCTGCCGGAGAGAATATTAGGGGATAAATCATGTGCACTTTCTAAGACTGTATTTTATTTAACTGACTTTATCCACATTGCAATGGGAAAAAATTACGCACATCTGTTTTGAAAAATATCAGGAAATGGCAAAACAGTGAACAGAACAGTACTAATACAAACAGAAATTTGCACTTATAAATAGTATTATAGAAAAAAAAAAGAAGTTGGAAAATGATAATTTATTAAGATACCAATATTATTTAGAATACTGTACATAATGTTAAACAATAAAATTTTGTTCATAAAAGAAACAATGAGAAACAACACATGGCTTTACAAACTGTATTTCTGCATTTGAAAGAGATAATTTTTACTATACATTCTGCACAGAATCAAGAATATAATATTTAGCTTCACAATTAAAATATATAATAAAAACATTATTAACTCTAGGTGCATTTGGAGACAATTTTTAAAAATTAGTAAGGCTAAATTTTCTTCAGCACCTCATGGAAGTCAATGCAGTAAGAGAGCAGAAGAATCAAAACTGCATGAGTAACAAACCCAGCATGCAGTGTCAAGTCATTACAAACCCCATTGAGATCCCACTTGGTGGCATTGCTAAATCTAAAACTACATGGAATATATGAAATAATTGACTCTTGGTTAGTTATGTACTTATAACATAAGTTTTCTTCTGAAAACTTTATTTAGAAGTGAAGGATTCATTTGCATAGTTGCAAATGTCTCAATCAAAAATCTTCTAATTAAAAAAAAAAAACAAACCCTAGAAACAGGTCTAGAGGATTGTGACACTTAAAACTCGAAGGAAGTAATTCTTAAACAAAATACAGAAAAAAAATTCCTGGTTTTTACTCGTACTAGTCTATTAAAATCAACTGGAATTGTTTTATGTATGTATGGCACAGAATAAGCATTGGAATAATATTAGATTGAGCTACATTTATCAAAATACAAACCATAAGAAAATTCCAGAACATATACAAAAATGTTTCTAAAAATCTCCAGACTGGTTTAGGCCTTTTCTCTTACACAGGTTGAAGGAATGAAAATACATTCTTTTGAGAGATGGAAGCTAGATATTTGAAATACAATTTCACAATTCGTCACTTAAAATCTTGACTCCGCCTTTTTCCCAAAGCAACGGGTGGACCCATTGTGGGCTGTGAAATCTGGCAGTGAAGTCTCTGAGATGGGTTAAAAGGGTAGGAGTGAAGTTTTCCCTTCTTGGAATAACCTCTACTTTTAGCCACATCATATTATTAAAGTAAGGAGCTTTTTCTCCTGCTTAAGGAAGATTTTCTAGCTTTACAGTCTGCAGTCCTGACCTGTAGAGTTAGATTTTCTGGAAATTTTATTGAAGGAAGTTATAATATGTATAAACATGCTTAAAACACAAAAAATATGTCTTTTTAAAATATCTGATTTTTCTTTTTTTAAGTAATGGAAGATTGGAAACAGTTCTTGGAACTGTAAACAGTTCTTCGTGCTTTTAAGTCCTTTTCTCAGTCAAATAAGGAGTCTTCCACTCAGAATCACAGAATCAACTAGGTTGGAAAAGACATTTGAGACCATTGGGCCTAACCTATGCCCTAACACCACCTTGTCAACTAGACCATAGCACCAAATGCCACATCCAGTCTTTCCTTAAACACCTCCAGTGACGGTCACTCTACCACTTCCCTGGGCAACCCATTCCAATGCCCAATCACCCTTTCTGTGAAAAACTTCTTCCTTATGTCCAACCTGATCCTCCCTTGGTGCAGTTTAAGGCTGTGTCCTCTTGTCCTGTCACTGGTGGCCTGGGAGAAGAGACCAACCCCCACCTGCTACAGCTTCCTTTCAGGGAGTTTATGCATAGAGAGGGATTAGGTCTCCCTTGAGCCTCCTTTTCTCCAGGCTAAACAACCCCAGCTCCCTCAGATGCTCCTCATAGGATTTATGTTCCAGACCCTTCACCAGCCTTTTTGCCCTTCCCCAGACTTGCTCCACCACCTCAACATCCTTCCTAAATTGGGGGCCCAGAACTGGACACAGCACTCAAGGTGCAGCCTCACCAGTGCTGAGTACAGGGGAAGAACCACTGCCCTGGTCCTGCTGGCCACACTCTTGCTGACACAGGCCAGGATGCCATTGGCCTTCTTGGCCACCTGGGCACACACTGGCTCGTCTTCAGCTGCTGACAGTCAGTTCCCCTGTGTCCTTTTCTGCCTGGCCACTGTCCTGTCACTCTGTCCCCAGCCTGTAGCACTGCAGGGTTTTTTTGTGGCCAAAGTGCAGGACCTGGAGCCTGGTGTTGTTAAACCTCATATCCTTAGACTGGGCCCGTTGATCCAAGGTCCCTCTGCAGAGCCCTCCTACCCTCCAGCAGATCGACATTTGCACCCAACTTCATGTTATCTGCAAATTTGCTAATGGTAGATCGATCCCCTCATCCAGAATCATCAATAAGTATATTAAACAGGACTGGGAATGATGCTGATCCCTGAAGGACACAAGTTGGCACCATTCACCACCGCTCTCTGGGCCCGGCCATCCAGCCAGTTCCTAACCCAGCAAAGAGTGCTCCTGTCCAAGCCGTGGACTGCTGACTTTTCCAGCAGTATGCTGTGGGAAACAGTATCAAAGGCTTTGCTGAAATTCAGATAGCCAACATCCACAGCCTTTCCAGCTCCAACCACTAGGAGGGTCACCCAGTCATACAAGAAAATCAGGTTGGTCAAGCAGGACCAGCACCTTCGAAATTCATGCTGCCGATTGGGCCTGATCTCCCAGCTGTCCCGTAGGTGCTGTGCGATGGCACTCCAGATGATTTGCTCCATACCTTGCTGGGCACTGAGGTCAGGCTGACAGGCCTGTGTTTTCCTAGATCCTTCTTCCAGCCCTCTTATGGATGGGCGTCATATGGGCCAGCTTTCAGCCTATGGTCTCATAGACTTGTGACATCTAAGTGGCTAAGGAAGTCACTAACTGCTTCCTCCTGGATTACAAGGGGAGCTATTCTGCTCCCTGACCCCATCTACCAGCTCAGGAGGCCAGCTGTCCTGAGGATGATGTGTCTCATTGTTAAAAACTGAGACAAAGAAGGTGTTAAGTATCAGCCTTTTCCTTATCTTTGGTAACTATATTTGCCCCTCCCCATCCAATAAGAAATGGAGGTTTTCCTTGCCCCTTCTTTTGCTATCAAAGAATTTATAAGAACATTTATTATCCTTTACAGAAGTGGCTAGATTAAGTATCCTTTTTATCAACATCTCCACTGTCACCCTGGAAAATCAGCAGTGGGTAATAATCAGAGGGCAGAATTGGTTCATGCAGTCTCCTGGTAATATCCCATACCTGGGCCCTAAGGAGGCAGCAGACTTCCCTGTGGGGTCGGTCTGGTCAACATGCAGGGCTCTCAGTTCCCCTCAGAAGGGTCACCTACTACAACTACCCTTCTTTTCTTCTTAATAACTGAGGCTGTGATCCATCTGATAGACAGTAGCAAATGGGAGACTCCCTAGACAGATATTTTTTTAATTTAGTATCATCTGCCTGACCCTCTAGATCAGAGCCTTGTACCTATTCTGTAAGGATATCTGGGGGTTGGGAGTGGATTCTTTAATCTCCTTTACCAGGGACTCATTTCCCTTTCCCCCCATCTACCAGGTGTCCTCCTTCAGCCCGATGATAAGAGGGCCAGGACCGCTCTGAATTCTGTGGAGCTTCTCTCAGGGTTAGAAGGGTGCAACTCCTCCAGTCTCTTTGTCTTTTGCTCTCTCTGATACACCTTATCCTTTCCACTTCTTCCTTAAGCTCTGTGACCAGACAGAGAAGATCATTCACCAGCTCACACCACACACAGGTGTCCTTTGCACTGTGCTCAGCTACTAACACCAAGCTCAGACACTCCCTGCAGCCACTCCATGACAGACAGCTGGATCCTTCTGGGGGAGTCTGTCAGGGTTAGCACCGTCTTGGTAGCAGCAGTAGCAATGGTTTCTGGCTGCTTATGAACCATTGCTGGATCCAGTCAAGCAGGGGAGAAATAAAACAAAACAGGACAAAAACCAACCAAAACACCACTCACAACTAACACATAACCCACACCAAGAGCCAGCAGGGTGCCTGCACCCTTCCTGCTCACCCTACCCATATGATCTGCCATGTCACACCCTTGTTCACCACACTCCTTAGATCTGTTTAAACCTCCTGCAGATGGTCCTGGTGCTGCCCATTGCTTGCCTGATAAGAAGGTGAGAGCTGCTTAGTCAGCTCCTTTAAATCTCCTGCAAATGGTTCTGGCACGGCCCTTTGCTTGCCTGGTTGGTTGAAAAGAGGAAAAAAACCTCTGTAAGTCTCTCTGGTCCTTAGGAAGAAACCTAGCTGGCTTGTTTCTGCATCTCATAGTTTTTTGGGCTTCCTGTGAGGTACAGGCTCTCAATCCTTGCTGTGAATCTCTCTCTAATGATGTCCCAGAAATGGTGCAATCTGGAAGCATTTCCCTGCTAAACAGGCTCATTCACTCCCTGCCGATTTGGCACAACCTGGCACCTGTTATCAGTGTTTACAAAATGATGAAATACTCAGCTGAGAAGTCATACAGTCCATCTCACCAAGACTGAAGATTTGCAAGTATAAATCATCATCTCGGATGATGAATAAAGTGATATTTTGAACAGTGAGTACAAAAGCCAGCAAAAAGGTGCCCATAAAATAGTCTTCATATTTTTAATTTTCTAAATCAAGGTTTGATATTATTTTTTATTGTTGAAAGAAAAGAATTCTTCAACCTGTATTATGCAGAATTGTAAATTCATATCATTGAAATATCAAAATTTAAACTGTGAATGATTATGATAGCTTTTTTTATTTATACTATCTCATGTTTTGCTATTGTCAGCAGTGCTTGTGAACACTGGCAAAATCTTAACATTCCCCCTGTAAAAGACTTCTCCATTTTCTGTAACTGTTTAGACAAGTTTGTTCTGAAAGTTATAGACTACTGTGCTTATTGCTAGTCATGTTTATTCTGAAATGAGGTGGTGTAGATGGAAACCAGTAGAGAACTCATCCCATAGCCCTGAATATGCTGTATCACATAATTATATATTTTCTACATTTGGCAGTGAATCTACTCTGTGAAAACCTTTGTAGCTGACTTGTGTTTCTGATTAAAATCTCCTCCTAAAATATTTAACTGTTCAAAGCATGACCAATACAGAACTGTACCAAATTTTCTCACACCAACCGGGCATATTAAGAGAATGTGGGGTTTTTTTCCCTATCTGAAAGTATTTTTCTGTAATTGTTATTCATCACCCTGCTGTTTAGGTAACAAAAATCACTGAACAGTGATCCACAAAGTTAAAGTAAGTTTTGTGGTAACAAAATTTGGGAGCATTTTTTCAGCTGCTAATTTCTTCACAAACAGAGAAACCCTTATTTCTTATTTACAGAAGCATTATTATTGTGGGAATGTAAATGCTTTGTGGAATTCCTAATCGTAAGACCAAAATATTTTCCAAATAGGTAATTTTAAAGAAACTCCTTGTCAGTGAGGGTTGTGGCCAATACCTTCTGGCCAGTTACTGAAAGAAAAAGAGCAGTAAGCAATGATGTATAACTTTAAAATTCCAGTAGGAATCCTACAATGAAAATACAAAGAAATGGAAAAAACCTCATTAATATTATTAGCAATTGTATGATTTTTAATAAAATATATTAATAAAAAATATCTTTTTCAGATTTTTCCCCAAAAGCATGAAGCATGTGATATATCATCTTTTTTTTTCTACATTTTCCATATGTTTTTGTGCTTTTAGTTAAAAATATAGTCGAAACTTTTGAAAATTTTAGATTTAGCAGAACTTGGTGTTTAGTTACAACACTAGTGTATTCACTAACTAAAGATGTTCATTTAGAAATAAATAATGAAAACACAATGTCTGATTCAATTCACTGACGTTTGATGTTCGTATTCCTCACAGGAAGTGACATCCTTTTTTTTAGGTGAGGAAATCAAAATAAGGTAGATCTTTGCAGCCACTGTTAATATAAAGAAAATTGATAACAGTTTTTCTAATACTGGCTTTCAACAGGTACACTTTGTTTCATTGCTAATGCTCACTGTCTCCTAGGAGATGGATCACATTTTCAAAAGATATGTGAAACTAAAAATCAACACAAAATTTTTTGACTGAATTGGTATGGTTTTTTTATATCAACCTTCCTCTCAAGCAAAGCAAGGAATATGGATTACAAGAGCAACACAGACATGGAAATCAAAAATTATTAGTCCAATCATCTGGTTTGCATTTAATTGAAAGAAAGAATACCAGGATAGCAGGAAGTTCAAGAAGAGGGAGAACAAACAAAAAAATAACAAAAAAAACAAACCAAACCAAACCAGGAAAAAAAAAAAAACACACAAAAAAAAAAAAAAAAAAAAAAACACAAAACCAACCAACAAAAAAAAAAAAAGACAACTTCATAAAGTAAAAGCAATTAATAATTAAAGACAATATTTACCAAACTCTAATTGGTACCATGGGGTAAGTGAATAGGACCATGAATTAGTGCCACTGAAACAGCAGGCTCTTGTGACCTTGGCAGAGTCCAGTTGCTTCAGGTCTGTTCCACAGCATCAAACAGCTGCATTTGGATCTCCTGCAACTGTGGCCCCCCCAGCCACCCACCTTTCCCTGGGCTAGAAAATTCTCAGGATGGCTTGTCAGAGGACCTGGAAGACACTTGTAGAGAGGAGATGAAAAAACTGTGATTCTCAAAGCCTAGCATCCCAAGAAAGCTGCTTGGAAAACATCAAAGAGAGCAGGATAGGTTATTTTATATTTTTTGTTTTTACAGGAGTCAGTGGACTCCAGAGCATTCTCACGCCACATTTCTGTTTGCAAATCAATGTTTTCCAGTGAAAAATGTCTTCATTTGGGGAATTCCTGGCTAGGATTATATAAGAAAAACAGGCACCTTAAGTATTAGCTGCTTCATTCACTTTCTGATAAAAAATATTTTGAGATGCTCGAAGAATGAAGACAAGCAGTTATCAACTGCAGTGATGTATTATTATCATTATTATGTCTTTGAAAAAGTTTATGCAAAGAAATACAATTTTTCTCCTTTTTGCACTGAAGTAATTTTTTGCTAAATATGTTTTTCCTCCCGAAGAATGATGTTTTTTAAAATGTGGTATTTTTCTTCTGGTGTTTATGTTGTGCCCTCTTTTCCTCTCTGACTCACATATGCACAAACAAAGCCATGTGCACATAAATGCTTATGTACACTCTTGAATGCTCTTCCAGAGGTTTAAATGACAGCCAGTCTTGTTCCAAAATCCACAATTTTATAAGAACAATACATTTTCTTTTTCCCCACAGCACTAAATGACTCAAGAGAGGGCTTGCTTCAACATAGCTGTCATTGCACTGCCTTGCATTTCTGCCCACTTGCCTCGCTTGCAAAGAGGAGGGTGACAAGAACTCAGGAAAGATGACTGGGTGGTGGTGGTTGGTTTCTATTTGGAGGAAACTATTTGGAAAACTGTGGAGTTCTTTCATCTGTCAATGATATAACAGAGTCTGACATGCCTAGCAGTAGGCAGAAGCAGCTGTCAGTAGTAGTATAATTTATTAGAATCTCTTCTTGAGTAAGAGGGCTGACAGACTAACATGGGAGGAAAGGGGAAATATGCCAAGTTATCGCCTTGCACCTCAGGCTCATACTGCTGATAGCCCACTGTGGAGTGTACACAGCATTAAATATGTATTGATTAATTCTGTGGCACAGTCCACTGACTGCACTGACAAGGAAAATGGCAGAGGCATTGCTTCATCTTCTAGCTGAGAGTCCCACGCCCAACATGCTGTCTTCCAGAATCCTCACCAGGAATAGCTAGTTGTCCACAAACAAGATGGCCTGGAAGAAGAAAAACATTTTGTGCATGTTGTATTAAAAAAAAGAGAATTAAAAAAAAAAAAGACATGGTGGATAAAAAAAGTATTTTAAAAATCAGGAACTAGAAATTGTTACTTAATAATTATACAATGAAAAATCAATTTTTATCTTTTTTAGTTCTTACTACTGCTTTTGAAAGTGCTAGAAGGAACATGACTCAGGTGTACTCCTCAGAGTGCCCCCACACAGTACCACACATGGGGTCCAATTCAATTTGGACTTGTGGCTGCTACTAAGTACTGTTTTAAAAGTCAACTTTACAATCACTTTTAAAAAGCCAACATTTCCTCACCTTAGTTCCTGCAATATATCAGTTGTCTCTGTGGATGCCTTTTTTGGGGAGAGGTTTTTCAGGGATTTTTATGGGGCTTTTTTACTTTTGTAGTTCATGAACAAAAAGTGACTATAGTAATTTCATGGTTACAACTGGTAAATAAAAAAAAAGTCTTATTGGTGAATTCTGTGTTATACTAAGGGACAATCAAAATACAAAATCCAGGCAGTTTTTAAGAACTTGTACTTCCAAGTATCATGATGATGATTACATGCAAGAGCTGCTTCACTACTTCAGGTTCATTATCTTTAAGGGTTTATTGTGAACCTTTTAAAAGTCTTTGCCATGCAACAGAGAAATAGAAACTGAATTAACAATTGCCTCAGCTTGATAATGAAGCCAAAGAACAATTCCTAATTCAATCTATTGTTAATTGATACTGTGCTATAAATGTTGGAGAGAAAGGTAGTAGTGATTTAAGGGAAGGCTTAAGCAGTAATGGTGTTGATCAGATTTTCCATGATCCTACAAAAAGAGTGAAGTCTTATCCTGAAGTATTTTTTAATTCTCTCTTTTTAATCCTCTCAGCTGGTGGAAATTCTGCGTCTTTAATAAGAACTGCACAAATCATTATTTAATGCAGATAAGATCTGAAAAATGTATTTCAGAGTACTGCAAAGATTTTGCAAAGATTTGCATGCAAAAATTTTGCTGGACTTAATAGACAAGTAACTGCAACTTACACTTGCTGAACTTGCAGAAATAAGCATATATATTAACATTTCTGCACTGGACTCAGTCTTCCCCTCCACCCTCTCCCAGTGATAGAAAAACAAAGGTACTATTTAAACTTTTCAATTAAGTACATGGGTAAACCTGTTTATAATTTAATTTTAATTTCTTTTTCAAACAACAAAAATGTGAGTAATTTTGAATGTTTTGCTTATATTTTGGACTTCAACTTCATATTTATGTAAACTTTGGAGATTACATTAAACTTTCCTGGGACCATGTTGTTCCATAAGTAATAATTTTACTGTCTTGCAACTTCCTTTGGAGTAGTCTGTACTGGTGACCACCTCAATCCCTTTTTTAGTGGGAAAGAATGCCAAAAGGAACAGGAGAGCCTGCAGGGTCAACATATGTCTTAAAGACTGGTGCTATCAGTGGGATTTTGTTTTTTTTCAGTCATGGGGTGGTTTATAGGACACTAAGCCTGCTGGAGACAGATGGGTTTCACCTGTCTAAAAGGGGGAAAAGGACTCCAGCCCATGAGCTGGCAGGGCTGATTCAAAGAGCTTTTAACTAGGTTTAGAGCAGGATGAGTTTAAGACAAGGCTTGCTAGAGAGGAGCCTGGGGATGGCATGCTGGTGTTGGGAGGTGAAATAAACAGCCCAGCTGAAGTGCACCTATACCAATGAATGCAGTATTGAGAAAAAACAGGAGCAGCTGGAAGCCGCTGTGCAGCAAGAAAATGATAACATAGTCACCATTACAGAAACTGGAGTGCTGCAGTGAATGGCTCTGAGCTCTTCAGCGGGCATTGGGGAGGTGGGAGAGGGGGTGGATTGGCTCTGTACATTAGGGAATGTTTCAACTGTACAGAGCTCCAGGACAATGATGATAAGGTTGAGTGCCTGTGAATAAGAATCAGGGGAAAGCTTAACAAGGCCACTGTCGTAGTGGAAGTCTGTTGTAAACCTCCCAACCAAGATGAGGAGGCAGATGTATTCTAAGAGTAGCTGTCTGACATTTCACTGTTGCAAGCCCTTGTTCTTGTGGGAGATTTTATCTTGCCAGATAAAACTGGAAACTCAACACGCTGCCATGTGGATGAGGGAAAGACTGTGAATGTAATCTACCTGGACTTTACCAAATCCTTTGATATCAACTCCCACAGCATTCTTCTGGAAAAGCTGGAAGCTCATGGCTTAGACAGGTGCACACTTTGCTGGGTTAAGAGCTGGCTGGATGGCTGAGCCCAGAAACTGGTGGGGAACAATGCCACATACATCTGGTGGCCACTCAGTAGTGGGTTTTTCTAGGGCTCAATATTGGGGCTGGTCACGGGTCTAGAGAGTAAGTCCTATGAGGAATGTCTGATGGACATGGGGTTGTTTAGCCTGGAAAAAGGGACACTCAGGGCAAACCTCATTGCTTTCTACAACTACCTGAAAGGAAGTTACAGTAAGGTGGAGACTGTCCCATTTTATTATGCAACCAGCAACAGGACAAGAGGAAATTGCCTCAAGCTGCACCAGGGGAGGTGCAGGTTTGGTATCAGGAAGAATTTCTTCCCTGGAAAGATGATTAAGCATGGGAGCAGGCTGCCCAGGGAAATGTTGGCTTCACAGTCCCTGGAGTAATTCAAGAAATGACTTGACATGGCATTTAGTGCTATCCTCCAGTTGATGTGGTGCTCTTCGGTCAAAGATTGGACTCAATAATCTTAGATTATTTTGTGATTCAGTAGGGTTGTGATTCAAGTTGCTGCTGAACCTTTGACCTGATATATTCTCTCAGTTCCTGTATTTCTCAATATTAGTTACATAGGAAATGCCCTAAATATGTGCAGAGTGCTGCAGAGACCAGAAGGTACACTTGCTGGCTACTGCAGGGACCAGGAGGTTTAATCCAGTGACTGCAGAGTCCATGGGATCTGAGGTTCACTCCTTGTGCTCTCACAGGTATGAGCCACACAATAGAAAGACTTATTGCATGTGTGCCTGCAACTGGGGGGCATGCGCATTGTATATATTTATATATATGTATATATATGTGTGTGTGTGTGTATGTATCTTTTGCTAATGGCCTTTTATGCTGAGAGACTGGAACAGGGGAGGCTGTTGGTGGTGTCTGCATTTGGGCAAGAGCTGTATTTTCAGTCTGTGTTGACCTATGCAGCCAAACAGGTGTATATGTACTGTGTGCGTGTGTGCCTGTTGGGAACACACACTCAGCTTCATTCCTAACTAGACCTGGGGACATGGAGCCTTGCCTCTGTTGGTGTACCAGGTTCAGCAGCTTCTAACAGTTAAGACCCATGGGACAAATGTACAATTTAAATGTCATTACCTTCCTTCAAAGGAAAAGCAAAACTATTTCTTGCAAATTGGTTTTACATGGATGCTGAGAAATGTTTGCTTAACCAGAAAATCTCTTTTGTAAATAATGACTTCAGAGACCTTGAGGCAATTTATAGCTGGCTGAAGTGCACATAAAAACAGGGAGAGGGGTTTTAAATTTAAAGCATGATGCTAACTCTCCAGGGACTCAGTCTATAAAGGTATTTACCAATGAAGTTTTCCTTAGAGATGTCAATGTAGACATCAATTATTGGGGAAGGCAGAGTGTATATGTTCTACCATTGATAAGACTGATTCCTTAGGGTGAGTAGGTATTTCTCTTGGGTAGATTCATTTTTGAAGACAGCATTTAAACAGTCAGGTAAAATGAGGTCTCATTGAAGCAGTGTCTACCTGCTGCCCAATTTAATTTCTCAGAGCTTCATATGGAGCTTACGATCAGCAGCTATTTGACCTCAGAGTTACAAGAACTGGCCTTTGTAAGAGGATGCTCACTTGTTTGATCCATTTTTTGTCATCTTCATGATAACTAACTCAAATATAGTCTTCCTGGTAAGGTCTCCCTGTGCAGTTCAAGAATCAATGTGTACGCAAACACTCCTTTCTTTTATATCCTTCCTGTTGTTTCCCTACCTCTGTAACTAATTCACACTCAAACTGCTCATTGTGTATAAAGAAAATTTAAGAGAAAGTTCCAAGCTGTCAGAGATGCTTTGATACTCAAGGGATTCCTTAATCGCCATCTGATTCCTCTGAGATACAGGCAAATAAACTACATCTCAAGTACAATACAACATCATTCCCAGTTGTATATATTATTTTATGAGCTTACACCAAGTGTGACAATTTCACTGCATATAAAAAAGTCATGACTGAATAGCCCTTGAGACCCACCCTACATTTTCCTTTCATGAAATTATTGCAATGAGACTACACAGCTATATTCTCTTCAGCCTTTCCAAAAAAAGGATTTTTAAAGGATGATTTCAACCACAGAAAGTCTCTGCACAGCACTACTTTATTAGTTCTCTACCACATTTTTATCAGCTTCCTCCTGAGAGCAACTCTATTACCATTTCTCTTTGGAGAAACACAACCTTTCCTTACAATCCTAAGGTCACACGGTGCAGCTGAGCACTCAGCTGTTAGGTGGTGTCAATACCTGAGTCAATATCTTGATTGTGAAATAACCTTACCTTTAGTGATTGGTTGGTTTGACAGAGCTTCCTTTTCCAGTCAGTTTTGGGTACATCCCCATAAATGTAGGGAAGCTTGTAGACTTCTTCTCATGCTTAATTGCAGATAAGGTGCAATTTGTTTCAGTAGGATAGGACCAGGGATTTCCGAAGTGGAAGGAAGGGCTAAGTATCTGTAAGGGTGAGCACCTCTAAGTGACATGCCTTGTGTTCCCCCTCTCTGGCTGTCTGCCCACACAGCTGCTACCAGAGGTGGGATATATTTCCACTTGGTACTCCTTTCATAGCTCCTTTCCATGAATGTTGTTACACCACTGTTGAGTTTTATCGCCTGTGTTCATAGTCTGTGCTGTCTTTGTTGTTAGCTCTAGATTTTTTTGCAGTCTCTTGGCTGTCTGATACCTTTAGGCCACGTATATTTCTCCCTTGTTGCTTTTGATCAGGTAGCTTTTACTGTTCTGTAGCTATTACTGTCAATATACTAAACTGAAGATGAGGATAGAGAAGGAAAAAGAGGGAATTATAAACTTTTAAATCCTGTGAGATATACCGTAAAATTTGTGTTTAGGATTCAGAACATTTTTGACCTTCTAATATCTTCTGAGGAATTAAAAACAAGCCCAGTCCTCCTTCTGCTACTACAGTATACTTAGCCAGTAGTGAATGTATGGAATTTCAACAAATTCTTTGATCCCCACTTTTCTTCTTTCTTTATTTCTCAGAATAAGACTATCTTATTTGGGATACACTATCTTCATTAACTCAAGGTATTGTAATATTGGTGAATTCTTCCAGGTTTAAATTAACATTTTCCTACGTCTCTGTGCTTTTAAATTTAAGATCTTTGCTAATCTATTTGTTAGATAGTTCCCAATCTTTTTTCAGGTCCTAAATTTCTACTCTAAATCAGAGGGTTTTATTTAAACTCTTTTCTTTTCCTTCTAGAGGGTCTGAACTGGAGTTTGCAGCTCTTGATAAAATAATTCACTATCCTCTTCACTTTTGCAATCTAGAAACTGTATACAAATTAGTGTTTAGGGTTTAAATACTGTCCTTGAAGTAATGCCTGTATTTTCTGTAATGAGTAATTCCAGATTTTCTACCTAACAGCTTCATGAGGTGAAGTGATACACTTCTGTATCGATCCATGAACATAATTTCCTCTTTTTTTGCAGTTTCCTAAGTAATATTATTAAAGTGTGCTCCAATAGTCCAGTGTATATATATTTAAAAGAACCCTCATTTTAAAAGATCTCTCATTGATAATATATATGAACAGCAATTTTATGCAGGTCTATTTTCTGTTTTCACTTGACTGCTTTGATGTTTTTTACATTTTTCAGATTGTTTGTAACAGTGGTAACAGAACACTTCAAACTCCATGAAGAGTAAGCCTGAGGGCCTAGTGGCAGCAAGCTTGTGAACTAAAATTAGCACACTGGGAAGTGCATGCTTGCCATCATTTAAAACTATGGTGAACCCTTAAAAGTCGATATCAATACATAAGACATTTGTAAAGGCATTACTACATTTTAAATCAAACCCAGTAAAATATTACTAGTGTAATTATGCAGTCTTTCAAGACATGAAATTTCAGTTCAAAAGAAGTTATTAGTAAATTCGAAAAACCATGCTTAAATCTAGATCAATTATAATTTCATTTCTGTTCTTTTTTTTCCCAATTATTGTTTTTGTCCTTCACTAATACCTAAAATAAATAAAATAAAACAATATTTTAATCAGTGTAGTCAGACATTTTTTCATTATTGCTTTACATAATTTTTCTATCAAAAATATATGCATTTTTTTTCAGTGCACAGCATATATAATCATTGTACTAATGTTGCATCTTCAGCCAATTATTATTTTTAATTTTTATCCATTCAAGCAGAATAATTTGTATATCAAATTGAGTCTAAATTTTAAGATATGTGTTCATGGTTCATAAAAATACATTACAAAGCATTTTTAGATCACCTAAGGTGATGTTCTATATATCAAAGTCCCATTGACCTCCAATATACAAAGGTCCCTAACCTGTTCACATATATCACTTTACTTTATATTCCTTTTAGAAAACAAAAGTATCAGCAGTATGCTGTAGATCAACCAAATGAAAGATCAAGGTTGCACCAATCGCCCAAAATCTATGTTAGAGTTTTTTTTTTTTGTATGAGATATGCCAAAATGAACACATTCTCTGTTGTAGAGAACTTCTTAATTACAACTAAAAGATCACTTCAGAACCATAAACTAACTGATTAATGTGAGCCTTGGTATGTAAGCAAGAATAGGTTTCTGAGAAGCTGGATTGTCTAGATACTATCATGTGTTCGATACCTCTAGCAAATATTTTCTCTCTGATTGTGACTAGTCTCTGATATTAAAGACAATGGAGAAAACAAAATTAAATAAGATCTATTTGACCAACTTTTCATCAAGAGAAAAAGCATTTCTCAAACTTACAGGCAGGTAGAGAAAACCTTTAAACAGGAAATTTATTTACAATAATTATATTTATTCAAATCAGTGAATATCTGATTCATCAGTACAAACATACACAACTGAAGATAAGAGGGTGATCACAACCAAGGACCCAAATCCTTTTGACCTTTAAATATTTTAGTTCCCAAAGTGTTGTATTGTGTTCTCGATGTTTTGCTATACCACTTTTGTATTGGTTCTTGTGCCTTGGTCCATCCCAGTTTCCCCCCGTTGCAATGGTTCTGTCCATGTTGCCCCCTCCCCTACCTTTGTGTCAATCCTCTGCCTCCTCCCCTCGACTCAGCAACAATTGCTGAGTCATTCCCTCAGCCCCTCCCTGGTGCCCTATCCGTCACTCGGCAGTCCGCCTTTCTCCCTAGAAGCTTCTACCAAGGGCGTCGAGTGACTGGTTCAGGCATCGGGGTCCCTCCCTCAAAAGGCCCTTAGTGGCTTCCCCAAAAGCCCGTCTCCCCAGTTTCCACACCCCCATGACCATCCATTGGTCCTTTGTTGGACCCCTCCTCAGTTCCCTCCTCCCTTGAAAAGATGCTGCACTGCAGGGCTCCGGGTCCCCGGACGAAGGACGACCTGGGTTTCAGAGCCCTTCTAATAAACCTGGATTAACACCCTCGTCCGGAGTCCGCTCCCTCTTTCGCCTGCGTCGCTCCATTGCCTCACCCCAACAAGGCAAAAGCCTTAGATGCTCTCCTGACTCCCCGGGAGAACGGGAGAGTGTCCCCCTGCTGTCTGCCGAGCCGCCGCTGGCCGGGGTTCTCTGATAAGGGGTTTAGAAAGGCACGGCGACACCAAAGTGCAGTGAAACTTACTTTTAAATAAAGAAATTTAATCTCCTTGGACAACATCAGCTGAAAGTAAGACCAGTTCCAAACACTCTATTTAATATCTAATTACCTCACAGCTAGGAAATTACATCTTATTTCAAGGTTGAGTTTGTCTAATTTTAGTTTTCAGCCCCTGGAACTTGTTACATATTTGTCATCAGCTGTGAAGGACTCCTGTTCACAAATATTTTTTGCCATGTGTTCCTTTGTTTAGAGATTGAGTCATGTCTTGAACTTCTGTTTGGTAAGGGGAAACATTTTAAGATGTAAAAGGTTTATTTTTCAGCCCAAGGACCCTCTAAATCTGATATTCCATATTTCATTTAAAGAATAGACATAAAAATTAGATACAACATGGTATTTCTAATTGGTGTAATTGCTTTGGTACAAAATGACGAAAGCAGGAGCACATTTTACTCCTACTTTTCTGTATCCAGGAATCTCATTAATCCTCATAACATTAAAGTAGAAACTCATGCTGAGATTGTTGGGTCTCTTAGTCACTGGCTTCCAAGATAGTATTTCATGTTGTCCTTATTTAATTTTCCTCAGTGGAATAGTTTGTATTTAGTTCTTGATTACATATTTTGTTAGAACATAATCAGCCCGCTGCATCTGAGAACCAGGATAGTCAGTCAAAAGGTATCACACTGATCTGACAGAAAAGCATGAGTTTCTTGAACTATCATAAGCAAGTAGAAGATGGCAACTCCTGGAAAACCAGATGTCCCTTTCATTTTCTCCACCATGGTCAATATATATATTTGAAAATCCTTATAAAATGCATGGAAAGAGCTGGGTCCATACTAAAGCAATAATGGGTCCAGTAAATTTATCAGGGAGCCTTGTAATCCTAAAATCACAGAATGGTTTAGGTGGTAAGGAATGTCTGGAGGTCATCTGGTCTAACCCTCCTACAACAGGCTCACCTTGAGCTGGTTGCCCTGGATCATGTGCAAATGGATTTTGAATATCTACACAGAGATACACACACCTTGCAACCTCCCTTGGCAACTTGTTCCAGTGCTCAGTCACCCTCACAGTGAAAAAAGTGTTGCTTGATGTTCAGACAGTACTTTCTGCATTTCACTTTATGTCCATTGCCTCTGTCACTGGGTGCTATTGAGAAAAGCCTGGCTCTGTCTGCTTTGCATCATTCCTTCAGGTGTCGATATCTATCCATTGATAAAATTCCCACTGAACTTTCTTTTCTCCAGGTTCAACACTCCCAGCTTTCTCAGTGTTTTGTCACAGGGACATGCCCCAGTGCCTTCATCATTTTAGTGGTCCTTGTTGAACTCTATTCAGTATGGGCATATCTTGTGCTATGGAGTCCAGAACTGGCCACAGCACTCCAGGTGTAGCCTCACCAGTTCTGAGTAGAAGGGAAGGATTGGTTCCCTTAGCCTGCCAGTAAATCTCCTCCTAATGCATCCCAGGATAGTCTTTCTGCAGCAGGACCACATTGCTGGCTTGTGGATTGCTGGATCATTTTTCTGAAAAGGTATTTCCAGACAGTTGGCCCCCGACATATTTTTTTTTCTGGGGTTCTTCCTCCTCAGGTGCAAAACTATGCAATTCCCCTTTGCTGAACTTCTTGGACTTCCTATCAGCCCATTTCTCCACCTGTCGAGGTCCTACCTCATCGCAGCACAGCCCTCTGGTGTGTCAGCCACTCCTCAGTTTCATGTTAATAACTAATTGGAAACTTCAAGGAGATGGATGGTTTTAAGTATCACACCTCTACAAGCTTTAGCTATCAAACTGGTAAGAAACACTCTGTAAGGGATAAAGAGGTCCGGAGTTCTGTGAAAAACCTTTCTTGAAATTAGTTATCTATGTCAGGTGATTTCTTAATTATTAAAAAAAAACATGGTGGAAAGATGCCACTTTCTCCCATTTTTTCTGATCTCATGCTTAAGAGTTGCTAGAAAAGCCATTTACTTATGGAACTTAATAAATGAGAGGTGTTGAAAAGTGAAGAATTTATGAGTGCTAATTCTTCCTTTTTCCCTCTGTGTATGTCCTAAGCCAAAGCTGTCATGTATAGAAGTGTCCTTTCCCATTAAAGAGTCATCAAATGACTTCAGAAAGAAAAAATGATAGGGACAAGACCAAAGAGCAAGAAAGAACAATTATTAGGGGAAGGTGAAAGTGATACATGTCTGAAAATTAATCTAATGACACAAAATTCTTCAGTATTAAATTTAGACCCTCTCTTACTGTTGTTCCATGGTGTAAAGGCTAATGAAGCTCTGAATTTTAGCTGGGCATAAATATGTACTTATAAATATGTATGTATGGGGTTCTACTGTCTCTGGTGGTTCGTTTAAAGGAATGTCAAACTTAGGTCCCATGGAGAAGCAAACTAAACATTACTCTTTGCTCATATTTGGGGGGTACTAAACCATGGCTTCTAACAGGACAAACATAAAATATAGACATATCTTTTGCAAGGTTTTATTACTTCAGCTGTAATTTAACAACACTGATTGTAACTTACAGCTTTCCTATTCTTTCCTCATGACTTGTCTTAAAGTTGGGAATGATTTTTTTTATTTTAATTTTTGGGTTTTTTTTTAGTCAAGGATAATTCTCATCTGCTACTTGATTTTCAAAAATAAAAGGGATAGCTAGGAGAAATGCATCAACAAGCAAATACTTAGCAAGCTTCTCTGCATTTCAGCTTCAGAACTGGTGTCTACCCAAACCCTAAATATTCTGATGTCAATAAAACTATTAAATCCCTTCTGGAAATTGCTGCAGTGAAAAGCAATGCTACTGGTACATTTGTGTATAATAAGGGGGCAGAACACCAACACTATGACATTTTGCAATTAAAACAATAAGTCACATAAGTCAAAAGACCTTCTTCTTGGTCACTCATTTCTTTTTAACCTGGTTGAATTTAAAATGAGGTAAGCATGTGACAATGAGGCAGGATGGAACTGCTTTTGATGATACTTTGTATTGACCTTTTCATCAGAGATCTGAAAATCTGTAGATCCTGAGAGAATTACTCATTTGTATTGTAAAGAAAATGTGGTAGTGACTGCAATATAGAGTTTTTTTGCACTGACATTTAAAGTATTGTGTAGTCTGACTGACATTTTTGTCTAAGTATATATATAAATTAATTAATTAAATTACATGAGTATTTTGAAGAGTGATTTTGAGTGAAAAAACACAATTGACAGCTTGTGGGGGAAATCATGAGATCAAATCAAATTTAGGAAAACTCGGTAACAAATATCTAATAAAATTAAATATAGATTTGAATAAAGCCTAGGTATACAAATATTTTGTACAGATTTAAGTGTACTGATCTGTGCTAAAAAAATCCTAAATGGTAAACATTACGTGAATCTATACGAAATATGAAAAATAGTTCTTTGCTAACAAACAACATACCTTGAAACAGATGCAAACACAAAGAAAATATTGTTCTTTACAGCATAAGCATGAACTTAATTTCTTAATCAATAGTTCCAGGTATTTAACACCATGACTCCATTTAATTACTCTCAATCTGAACTAAATATAACTGAAATAGTGTTCAAGTTTAAAATAATTTTTTAATATTTCATGAAATATTGTTGTACCTGATTAAAGTAATATAAACTATTTCTTCTTTTAATATAATTTGATTGACAAAGTATTTTGTACTTGCTATCTCTGAAAAGCTAAGCATTTCATATGACCAGTTCAGGGTTTTCTGTTTGTCTATTTGTTAATAATATTGACAGATATTAATCTGGGAGCCTTTCTGTGAACAGCAACTAATTTCATCATTGTCCTGGAAAAGTTAAAGATTAAAGATGATTTAAAATAAAATTTAGAAAACAAAAGTGTAGCCTAACTTTGAGAACAATTATGACAGAACGATTATAGCTTTTTTTCTATGCCTTCAGCTCACATTTTTCTGTTCTTGTTCATTTCTTTGTTTACAAGGCCATACACAGAGAGTTATTCTCGTAAATCTGCCTCCAATACTTGATTTTTAGCTACTGAGTAGACATAGATGCTATTTACTTCAGTGTTGCTATTCAACATTTCTGAAATGACATTCTTGTTAAATTACTAGGAATTTTAGATTGGATGTATTGTGCAAGTGTGGCCTTCATAGATACATCTTCTCTACTAAGAAGTGTCAGGAGCAGGCAAAATGACTGATAATTGGGAAAGCATGTATGTAGTGAAACAAGTTAAATGAAAGAAAACACAAAGCAGAAACCCAGAGTCAATGTATCAAAATAACAAATGGCAGAGAGAAGCTGAAATGAGGGAAGGTGAGAGTGACAATCTAGGTCATAGAGAGACATGTGATGCACCCTGCAGTTAAGAATAAATTAGACAAAGGTGAAAATCATGGGAATAACATCCACTAAACATTGGTTGATAAGACATCACCTGCCTCCACTTTAACATGACACTTATAGCCCTAAGCTATTATAATACAAAATGCTTACAATGGGTTTTACACATAGTGGAGAAGGAATATGGAAATCCTCTGGGTTACTGGTATGTAGGTAGAAGCCAAAAGTGAGAAATGAAATACAAGATTTTTCCTCTTGGCTTAGAGATGTAGGCAGGGCAGAGGATGCTACCAGAGGTGTGGGAAGAGTGGAAGAAACTGCAGTCTGGTTTATTTTTTCACAAATTTCTGTTGCTTTGCCAATACCATATTTGTTCTATCAAGTTTCTGTTCCTTCCAGAGTGGATTTAAACTCTTTTACCCAGTAAAATAAGAATTTTTTTTCTTTCCTCTAAACTGTTTTTCATTAGTACTTCTGAAAACAGATTTTCCAAATTGCAAAGATAAACAGATATGTTTCACAATATAGTCCTGGATTAATTTCTCCTTAAATTTTCAAAATAAAAGTTTAGGAAACACTAATTGAAAATGAAACCGTTAAAGGAGAATGAAAAGTTATCTTAAGAGACATGTAGACTGATGTGATTCCATTTATTTGTGGAATACCTTTTGTATAAGCCAAATGCCAGCCCTTATTAGTTGTAATTTCTTTTCATCACAAATAGAATCTTGTTTGTTTGGGTTTTTTTGGCAATGTTTGAGGTCTTGTTTATAATTTTTAAATTTGTTGAAAGGAATCTGTGAGCTAGAGAAGAGAAAATACTTGTGGGATACTTCTTTAATTTGTTGACTGAAGGCTTCTTGCAGACTATTGAATACCAGTAGTTACAGTAGCTATACAAGGGCTTGTTCCTCAACTGGGATTTGAAAGCAAATGACCTGGAAGGCATCTTTCAAGGTCATCTAGTCCCACCCCTCTGCAATGAACAGGTGAGTGTGTTTATGCTAATACTGCCTTACTCACCTTGCTAGGAGAAAAAGAACAAGTAATTTAATACTAAGCCTTTGACATAATTATTGAAATATATTTAAAATAGATTCTGCTATTTCTGTAAATTTAAATTTTTATTTATATTTTTAATAAATAAGTAAATCTGAACTATTTGCAAGAATCACTACTTACCTTCAATTATTTATTTTTCAGTTACTTTCCCTCTTATATTACCCTTTCTTTGTGTTTCTCACTGTTCATCTCCCTGCCATGCAGCTATGTTGATTGTACTGCATAACAGTACAGTTACTGAAGAATTTTTCTTTGATCCTTTTAACACAGTAGAAAAATGCACATTCCTTCCTAGCAGCATAATTGCCTTTTTTTTTTTCTCAGCTCAGTATGAAAAGTAAAGCTCCTGTAGTTTGAGCAGTTGACAAAATAAAGACAAAAAGTCTATACATCTTTTTCATTTTTCATCACAATATGAGTAATTTTAGCTGAGGAGATCATATACCAACCCTGCAACTGCAGAGTAAACGAGATCCCTCTTAAACAGCATATCCCAGTGGAAACAGAATGTGCCAATTAAATGATCATCCCAATTACAAGAGACTCATGGGGATACATTGTGCTGGTGTGCTTTATAATCGCTTTCATTTCATGGATTGATTAAAACAAGAACAGTATCAGCTTCTCATCTTGATTACCTAATAGAGATGATTTATTTTGTATCCATACAAGGATTCTTTTCTGTATCTGTGAAAAAAACAGTGGAACTGTTTGTACAGTATGTGCCAAAATAAAAAAAAAAAACATTTTTTATTCCTATGTGACTCAGCTGAATTGTTTATGGCTTGATGATGAAAACTCCATTGTCTGAGTAATGTGTTTTACTATCAGGGAAAGAATTAGATATTGAGCTACTGAGCTCCATCTTCATCCCAGAGGAATCAACTGGAAGTATTGACTCTTGAACTGAGAGCAAAGCTCAACACATGTTTTAAACACAGAAGGTGAAATCAATGAGCTGAAATCATCAGACTTCAGTAGAAACAGAATTTTATCCAGAAAAAAAAAAGAAAAATAAAAGAAAAAAAAAAAAAGAAAAGCAATTTTTCACCTACCAGAAATAAAACAATCCATCTTGTCCTTGAGTCAGACACTTGCCTTTGGTAAAACTTGGAAGAACTGCACATTCTTAGGGAAAAAGTTATTTTTTCACTGCTAAAATAGTGGTAAAGAGGAGGATATTCACACAAATATAATGCAGTTTTATTGGATTTTACCTTTTAAAAATCCAAAGAGTTCCCCCCTCCCAAAAAAAAAACCCAAAAGCCAAACAAAAAAAACTCTCACAACACAGATACTTTCATATATTTTCACAATTAGGATAATTCAAGGAGCAAATTTTGTCACAGAACAAGCAAGTGTGGTTGGAGCAAACTAGTTATTTTCTTGACTGCTTCTAGTGGTATGTCACTGACTTTTTAAAATTGGCTGAATCAAACCAAAGAGTGAAGTTATTTTTATCACTCACTTCAGGTGTTTCATTAGAGTGTGATGAACAATATCTGAAAGAAATCCTTGGTTTTTATTGAGTCAATAGGTGACTCCAAGCAGCTAAATTAGATGCCTTACATTTCAGGATGTGATTTTCTTGCTGAGAAACAACAGGGAGGTATGCATCTGTATTTTTTAACTGATTGAACACTAGATACAGCATACCAGAAACTTAAATCCATACATCAGAAGAAACTTCAAAATAAAACCAGTATGGTATTGGTCTCATTTCTCTACCTTCAAAATTAGCCAAGAGCTATTTAGAATTTTCTCCACTCACAACTTGACATTTTTATTTTGTTTTAATGGAATACATAATTTAAATTTCAGGCAGTTTTTATTTTAAATGACCTTTGATCTGGTCATTAAGACCCTTATTAAATCATACCATTAATTCCAAGATCTTCAAGATTTAAAGTAAGAACATATTTTATTAGGTTGAACATGGGTCTTGGACCTTAAGCTTACATTTAGATTTGAATAAATTATGTCAATGTGTACATATGAACATCTATACATATTTTGATAGTAACTTTCAGATGACTGTACATAAAAAACTTTAAAAGGATAACTATCAACAGTAAATATAAACCAATATAAATAAAACAGAACAGACCACTAATGCCTAAAGAAAAAATATTTTCAGTGCCATTTTAAATTTAAATGAGGAAAACTCAATGAATTGTTGCAATAAGGTAGAAGTGATGCATTAAAGGAGAGGTTTTGCAAAGGAGAGGTTATTGTGCTGACATGGCTCAGAATGTGCAGGCTGAATATGCAGTGGGCACGTAGACAAAAGAAAGACAGAGATGAAATTTTTGGATTAAATTCTGCCTACAGAAGTGTCTTTTCATTAACACAGGACTAGCATTCTATCCAAACTCTGCAAAAGCAGAGATCCCATTACCCATCCTCACACATTTACTTGCAGGTAAGGTCCTTCACTGCCACTTAGCTTTATCCCTCCTATATATACCTATAATAGATTGGCAGGAACACTTTATCTTTCTCCTCTTTCTGGATCATCATTAAAGGCTGCTGTAGCTCCTTGCCTAGCTTTCTATCTTTTTCTTAGCTTTTTAAAAGTAAGCTCCTTTAGGAGACCCTCCTGTTATGAGTAGGAATCCAAGAATAACTGCTCTTATGTTTAGCCATCAGCAATTTAATGCTCCTTTCCAGTCCCAGGGGTAACAACCTGTTGCTTTTATATTTTATCTTTCTGTACAACCACTGCTTCTAGGACCATTTTTCTAACATTGCTGCTTATCCTTGTATAGCCTTCTTTGGAATGTAGTATGTTATCAGTTAAACACAGCTCCTGAAATTTCATTTTCTTTTCTCTTCAGGTATCAAAATCTAGTTAAGTAGTCCATTACAAGGGTTTCACCTCCCACAGTAAGTTTCTTGGCTTTCATGACTCTTGAGGGGAAATAGTCAGTGTGATCAATGAAGAATTAAAAGTGCTGCTATTGCTGTTAATGGAAATAGTGAGATGCCTTCCCACACTTCACATTGTCAGTTCACCCTTTGATGTCTAGGACATGCTTCAGGATAAAACCTAAGTTGTAAAGCATTATAATTGACAAACACATTTTAGAGAAATGCATTTATGTTTTCTTAAATTCAGCTTACAATGGTTGATTTCTTTAGATACACAAGAAAGCTGCAAAAAAAAAAAAAAAATATCATTAGAAGGTTACCAGAGACAAACTTTCTAATATCTGCTTCTAACAAAATGCAATTTCTAGGAGTATCTAATGGTTTCCAAATTCCTAAGTCAGGATGCCTGGTGCAAACTTTTCTAAAGATAATCATATTTTTGTATATATAGATCCAACATACTAAATATGCACAGATGTAATTAATTACTCAATACTTCACAGAATCCATTTCTTTTCTTTACAGTTTTTAGTTGTAAACATTTATGTTTCAGAAAGGAATAGCATTGCCTTTTGTTCCTTAGAAGCTAGAGTTTACAAAAATTAGCTCCCTTGCTTAAAGAATGGTGCTTGTAACACCAAGGTCATGGGTTTGATCTCCATATGGGCCATTCACTGAAAAGTTTGACTGGATGATCCTTGTGGGTCTCTTCCAACTCAGAATTTTCTGTGATTCTGTGAAAATAGTTTAAAAGAAAATATTTTAAAATATTGAATAGAGACAGATGTGGTTTGTTTTATTTTTCTGAAAAGAAACACAACTGGAAAAAGTAGTTCTAATTACTTTCAGAGTATGAGTACAGATGGTCTGACATCCAGTTCCAAAATTCTCTCATACATATGCTTAATACTAAACATATGATTTCTCAGATTCTCAAAATTAGACTCTTATTAAAAGTTATTGTGGCTCAAGCTTTGCTAAATCATCAGCAAATTATTAGCAACATACCTGTTGGCTCTCTATACACCCACTTCTCTAATAGCATTCAGTGCCAGCAGGTATGTATAGTATTACTAGATATGTAAATAGATATGGTACTTTTCAATTCAAATGCAAATAGCAAGTCCTGACTATAAGGCAGAGAACTGTAAAACTTTGGGAGAATTTATAAACTAATGTACCATAATTTTACATACTTAGGTGGCAAAAATACATACATTTATTACATTAAAAGTGCTTACTGAGAAAAAAAGCCTACAGCACTTTTATTTTGTAAACTGTTTACCTTATATTCTCCTACTTGCTATTTCCTTACTACAGTAACAACCATTCAAATCTATGACATTTCTGGAAAGGAAAAGAAAGGAAAAAATACAAAATCATTTAAAAACACTGTCTACCCTTTTTCTGTACAGCAATTTGCTTTTTAGCTAGAGGTAGATGAAAACCCAAGAGAAATTGTTTACTTGTGAGGGAAATTTGGGGCTTAATGTAGTGGTTTAGGAATAGTACTACCAATTTAGTTCTTCCACTGAGACCTTCCAAGTTACACTGCTGATCACTCACTCATCACCTGCCCCACCTTGCTTCTTCCTCCTCCTCCACCAGTAGCCAGAGAGGAGAATTGGAGTCACAAAAAGCAAAGATCATGGGTTGAGATAAGAACAATTTCATAGAAACATCAATGAGATGAGAAAATGAGCAGTGAAAACAATATTAATAACAAAAATATAAAAAGGAGAGAATTATTCTCATGCAAAAATGCTCACTGCAGAGCCCAAGACCATGAACAGCGGGCAATGGGTTCCCCACCCTGCCACGCTTTATTCCACTGGAAAGGGTTGCTGTCCTTCCCAGAAGTGAGAAAGAGTCCCTTCTCCCATCCCCACCCCAGCAATGATGTAATGTGGTGTCAATAACACAATATATTGGCCATGTCCTCTCCTGCTGATCTGGGCCAGAACCAGGGCACTTAACAGCAGTAATTTGGTGGCAGGATAAATCAGAAGTATCTCTACTGAAATCCCTTTAATTATGTCTCTTCTATACTGTAGGGAAGCTAAATTATCCCTGTAGAGAGCACAGAACCACCAGCAAGAAAGCAACGCAGAAACACCCTAATGGATGAGTCATGTCAAAAGCATGGCTTGGCAAACTTCAGTTATGGGGCTTGTATAGAACTTGTTCATATGTCTGGAGGTCATTCTTTGTATATAGGCGACTTCTGATCAAAGATAATATGAATGTAAATCGAGTGACTTTTGATTTTCTAACCTATTTAGTACAAAATTAAGAAAGGGTGTTCAAATGTGTTCCCTTTTTATGTTATTTAATATACTTGGATAGAGGCTTTATACAGTCCTGTATCACTAGAACATGCACATACCAAGAGCTCTGGGGTTATTTATAGAAACTGGAGTGAATTCATCCAGATTGGGAAAACTGTATAGCTGATGCAAATACTCCTGCTGAATGGAAGACATAGGGAAAAATCCATGGAAGAGCATCTCACAGCTTGGTGAATAATAGTTAAAACAGGAAAACAAGGCAGTTTCCATTGTGGCTCTCATGAAGAATGTTAAAAAAAAAAAAAAAAATTGTTGCACAATGCTCCTTTTGTGTTGCCCACTGCGGGGAATAAATGCTATTCAGTTTTATGATTGTGACTGTTCATGTAAAAAAAAAAAAAAGTTGCATACAGGAATACTTATACACATTAGCTTTAAATTTTTCATCTGATGTAACCATCCCTTGAGGGATGGTTGATAACACCAAAGGAGTGTTGTGCTGCCAGTCCGAGAAACCTGAATAGGCTGGAGAAATGGACTGGTAGGAATATGATGGAGTTCAGCAGGTGAAAATGCTGACTTCTGCACCTGGGGAGAAATAACCCCATGCACCAGGATAGGCTGGTGACTGACTATTGGAAAGCAGCCTTTAAAAAAAGACACCTGATGGTCTTCATGGACAGCAGATTAAACATAAGCCAGCAACCACGCAGTATCATGGGCTGCATTAGGAAGAACACTGCCAGCACCTCAAGAGAGTGATTGTTCCCTTCTGGGTCAGCTCTGGTGAGACATGTCTGGAGTGTCAGGTCCAGGTCTTGGTTGCCCAGTACGGGAGAGATGCAGAGGTACTGGAGCAAGTCCAGCAAGGATGGTAAAGTGGTTAGATCACTTCTCATATGGGCAAAGACTGACAGACCTGAAACTGTTTAAGCTCAAGCAGAGGAGGTTCATGGAGCATCTTATCAGTGACTATAAATGCCTGATGGAGTCAGTAAAGGAGATGGGCCAGACTTTTCTCAGTGGTCCCTCATGAAAGAATAAAAAGCAATGGGTTTAAAAGAAATATAGGAAATGCCATTTAAACATTAGAAGAAAACTCTCTTTGATGAGGATGGTTAGATACAGCATAGGTTATCCAGAGGGGATGTGTACACATATTCTTTGAGCTATTCAAAACCCAGCAGGACATGTCCTAAGCAACCTGCTGTAGATGGCCCAGCTTGCACTGGGGAGTTGGACTGCCTGACCTCCAGAGGCTGCCTCTGCCCTCCGCTGATCTGTCATTCTGTTATTCTGTGGACAGGTCACAAGGCCTGAAATGTTACTGAAATCACCCATGGAAGTTTTACAGGATGCAAACAAGTAGTTGGAGCTGAATAGTGATTACACAGGCAAAAATAAAAACCAAACAAAACCAACAAACCAAAACCCAAAAAATCCTTAAAAATGTGAGTTTTACAAATTACCATCTCTCCAAGCAAATAATAATATATTTCAGTTTAAAATAACCTCCATCTTGGATATTCCAACCAAGATGAGATTAAATGTTGTCAGTAATCGGTGTTATTGGTTTAGAGAATTTCTTTATCAACAAAAAGTGTGCTAATAATTTTCTGCTACTTTGAAGACAAATATTCATAAGAAGTTGCAGCTTCCTGTATTTGTTCTCCCACTCCTGCTTTGATTTTTTTCCTGACTACTACAGTGCCTATTGAATGGTGGTAAAGCTGGAATTTCAGTTCAAATAGCTGTGCTGGCAACCTGTCTCACTATCACCTGTTCCTGACACACTGAGAGATGAAAGTGATTTATACGGATTTATAATAGAACAAAAAATACAACTACCACAGAAATTGTGCTATGGTTTTTCTATACTTCACCCACCTGCTCAGTAAATGGGAGATAATGCTTTAAGAATTTGATGAATGGAAACCAGGTTCTATTTTAGTCAGACAGGGCTTTTGGGCACCAAATCTATGTCATTCCCAACTGTACACTGTCTGGATGATGGATAATGCCAAGCTACTCGACATATTTTATTCCCCCAGTGTTACAAAACAGCGATGAGAGAATTAGGAAAATGCCCAGAGATTCAAGTTGCAGATTTTCCTTTGAGGACTACACATGCACAAGGAGACAAAGATGCCACTTCGCATTGCTAACTTTATCATTTCACAGGTATCAACTGATTTATCCCAGATGTTGTGCTGATGTCAGCATGACTGCCATGTCTATTCTCTGCTATCTCTCTTGAGGTACATTGGTACAGGATTCTATCATTTATATATAGTTATGAAGACAGTGAAAGGGCTGCTTTTGAACCCACTGATGTATGTCAGAGTCAAAATGAATAATCTTCATAAATTCAGTTAGGAAAAGGCTTTAAAAATAAAAGTCTACTCTCTTTTACCTATCATTTCTGTATATTTTGATGGGGGGAGCTGTTTTTTTATTTTAAAGACTATGGGACAATCAAATCCACTGTACTTTAACATATTAAGGTAAAAAAAATTGCAGGAAGAAAAAGATATTGCAGACTGAAACTATGCAATTTTTTCTAAGTGCAGGAACATTAGGTATGGTATAACAACAAGGAAGTGTTATAATGGTATTTTATACTTTTCATTGTGTAGTTAAAATTTCTAAATTAAGCTGAAACCACAACATACAATAAAGTGTCAAAACAGACATTGTTTAACACTCACATGAAGAAGACTTCTTCCAAAAGAAAACTAAAGTTTCAATGAGATAGGAAAAAGATGTTGAATCATAGAATCATTAAGATAGGAAAAGACCTCCAAGGTCATTGAGCAAATTCCACACCACCAAATAAATCATATCACTAAGCGCCACACCTGGTCATTTCTTGTACACTTCCAAGTATTGTGACTCCAACACTTCCCTGGGCAGCCTATTCCAATGCTTAACCACCCTTTTAGTGAAAAAATTCTTGCTAGTGACCAACCTGAACCTCTTCCGGTGTAGCTTGTTTGCTCTTGTCCTGTCACCGCTTGCCGGAGAGAAGAGGCTGACCTCCACCTTGTTACGAGATCCTTTCAGGTGGTTTTAAATAGTGATAAGGTCTGCCCTGAGTATCCTTTTCTCCAGGCTAAACAACCCCTCAGCTAAACAACCCCTCCCCTCAACCCCAACAGCTCCCTCAGCTGTTCTTCATAGGACTTGTTCTCTAGACTCTTCACCAGTTTTGCTGTCCTCTGGACTCATTCTAGACCCTCAAAGTCCTTATAATGAGGAGCCAAGAACTGGACAGCACTTGAGGTGTGGCCTCACCAGTGACAAGCAAAGAGGGACAATCACTGCCCTGGTCCTGCTGGCCAAACTATTGCTGGTACAGGCCAGGATGCCGTTGGCTTTCTTGGACACCTGGGCACACACTGGCTCCTGTTCAGCCAGCCCCCCGAGGGCTTTTTCCACTGAGCCATTTTCTAGGCACTTTTTCCCCCAAGCTGTAGTGCTGCCTGGGGTTGTTGTGGCCCAAGTGGAGGACCTGGCACTTAGCCTTGTTGAACCTTATACCACTGGCCTTCAGTCATCAATCCAGCCTGTCCAGATGCTTCTGCACGGCTTTCCTGCCCTCCATCAGATCAACACTGCAGCGCAACTTAGTGTTGTCTGTGACCTTTTTGAGGGTACACTTAATCCCCTTATACAGGTCATCAAAAAAGACATTAAAAAGGACTTGCTCTAATACTAAGCCCTGGGGAACCCCAGTAGTGACTGTCTGTCAGCTGGATAAGACTGCATTCACCACCACTCCCCGGGCCCGGACATCCAGCCAGTTTTTAACCCAGTTTTTAAGAGTGCTCCTGTCCAAGCTGTGGGCTGCCAGCTTTTCCAGGAGAATGCTGTGGGAAACAGCTTCAAAGGCTTTAATAAAGTCCAGGTAGACAACATCCACAGCCTTTCCTTCAATCACTAGGCAAGTCATCTGGTCATAAAAGGAGATCAGGTTGGTCAAGAAAGACCTGCCTTTCCTAAACTGATATAGCTGGGCCTGATACTCTGGTTGTCCTGCATGACAGCACTCAAGACAATCTGTTCCATAACTTTCCCTTGAACCAAAGTCAGGCTAACAGGGCTATAGTTACTCTCATCCTCCTTCTGACCCTTCTTGTAGATGGGCATCTCACTGTCTGACCTCCTGTAATCTGGGATATCCTTGATAAACCAAGACTGCTGGTAAATGATGGAGAATGGCTTAGTGAGCTCTTTTCCAGCTCTCTCAGTGCCTTTGGGTAAATCCCATCCAGCCCCATAGACCTGGGGCTGTCCAAGTGGCTCAGCAGGTCACTAACTGCTTCCTCCTGGATTACAGTGGGTCTATTCTGCTTCCCATCCCTGTCTATCAGCTCAGGGTCTGGTCTATCCTCTGGTTGAGGATAACCAGTCTTTCTGTTAAAGACAGAGGCAAAAAAGGCATGAAGTATTTCACCCTTTTCCTCATCCTTGATGAAAGTATTCTCCCTCACAGACTCTCTTTATACTACACAGGGTATACAGATGTAGGGAAAGGTACAGTACAACAATATTTTAATAGGCTGCACTGAAGCATTCACATGGGTTTTAAAGAGAATATATATGAGGAATGTTTTCACATATCAGCTGGCTGTATATCATTACAATAAATTACTGAGAATGTGTGGAATAATTTCTATTAATAAACAAGATCCGATAGGCTTTGAATATTAATTAATTTTTAATCAGAAGTATTTGTCTTTACATTTTGGCATATCTGTTCCTTTCCAGTCTGAGAAATGCCAATAGGCATTTGAATGGCTTTGCTTTGACTTGTTAAAAGAATTGATCTTTACTCATCTATTCAAAGGCAAAGCTGTGAGTAAACTTCATCTCTCTCATATTCTGATATAAATAAAGAATATAAACAGAAGTCTATGCAATCGCAGTATCACTCCACATTCATACTTTGAATGCTATGCCATGATCTTTCTTTGGAATTTATCACTTGAAATAGGCAGCAGATTTTACAGTTCCTTTTGTTTTAGATAATGTCGATGTATTTCTGTTCTTCTTTTACTATCAACTTTATGAATCTGTTTCACCCCTTAAAGGTTAAAAAAAAGTTTAAACAAATTCTATTTCTGAGGGGTTTGTTGCCTGAAACATTTAGCTGTGTCAGTTATGTTACTTAAAAGTAAGTAAATGAGATTTATATAATTATGAAATTTGTAAAACCCAAGAAACTTTTTCTCACTGAAAAGTGTATCACAAAAAAAAAAAGAAAAAAAAAAAAAAAGAAAGAAAAAAAAGGGTAAAAAGGTATTGGTTGGCTTCAAGATAAATTAGTAAGAAGATTGGGTTGAGGTTAAAATGTTGTATATGGTCTGACAATGTACAGGAGAGGAAGAGTTCAATTCTCAATATTCTTTTCTTCCTTTATAGGCTGAACCACATCTGAAGTCCCTTTATTTAGAAAAGTGTGAGGACTTTCCATGGTTCCTTAAAATAATGACAACCTTCTTCCTTCCTGCTTCCAATGAACTATAGAAACAAATCACTTATATTTGATGAGAACAAGAAAGGCCAATGTGCAATGTTTATGGTTTGCCTCTCCCCTTCCAATTACAAATGAGTTGAGAGCTGAGCCTTTATAGGCTTGATTTTAGATAGGAAAAATATCAGACAAACAGAAAATAACTTTATCACATTTTACTATTTGAAGTGTAAGATAATTGGAAGTCTACTTACTTATATTTACTTGGATTTTCAATGGGACAGAAAATTAAAATACTGCCTTTTCTGTCAGTTGTCACCCCATGTTCAACATCCAAAAAGGTAGTTTTTTCTGTAGGGTTCAAGACTTTCTAAGCAACCAGCATTGTTAGTGTGTATGTTAATTTTATGTTGTATGAATCACATGTAAAAATCTATAAAATAGTGAAAAATAACCCAAAACTCACCTGAGGCACACAGTCTTATAGAAAAAATAGATCTAATTGTTTCAAAATAGTGTGTGCATTACCTGAAATGTGAAAAAAGGGAGTATTGTTTTTATGAATTAAAAAAAAAGCAGATGTAAGAGATGTAAAGAGATGATGAAAATTAGTTTCATTAAGTGCGCAGTTTTATGAAAAAAAAAAGCTTTTAAATTTGTCAGGATGGTAATTGAGCTTTTTAAGATACATTTCTGAAGACACAGTTTTTAAAATGCTTTTGGATTTTTTTAAAATTAGGAGTCTGATACATATTTAGGTAAAGGGTTTTGATACAGAAGCAGACTGGAACCAGTGATTTAAAATATATATCTTGTTACAACTGAAAAAAAAGAGGAAAACTTAATACATCTGATATCTTTTTAAGACTGTAAATGCCAGCCTGGCAGATAATCAGGAACAATTTATTGCATTGTCACTGAAGGTAAACGATCTATATTTTACTTCACAATATTGTGACTGCACTTTTATTCTATGGATTGATGCCTTGAGATTCCTGGCTCCACGTGTTAAAATGTGGCTATTGTCTACAATTCTACTGGACATTCTGCAGATTGCTTGATCTGGGTCTCTTTTAGAGTCTGTGTGCTGTTCCCTGGAATGTGATTGCTATTCTGCATAGTGGTTTACCTGACAAATGTGGAAATAGACTAATATTCACAAGAGTAGTATTTCAGTAGTTTATAAAGACATAGATGTTGCATTCCCGATGCTGAAAGATTAGAGCAGATAGACAGAAGGTTGGCAAGATTATGTCTGTATTTCTGTAGATTGTTAATTGTCCCACTACCATATATTTTCATTGCGTAAGGAACTCATTACATCATTGCAAAAGGCTTCTTTTTGTAAATGAAAATACATTCATTTCAAACATTCAGAGACCCAGGAGTGACCCAAGAAACCAAGCTATTTTCCAGGTGCAGAACATGCTTAAAGTAAAATAAGCTCTTCTAAATACTGGAATTCAATACCACATTAGTGTGGGGCTTTCAGTCAGCAAACTTCTGATGCTGATATCCACCTAAATAGTACTGTTTATTTGACAGGAGTTATGTGACAGAGAAATTGGTGACACATACGTAACTGCTTAGATTAGGTGTATTTTGACTAAATACAGATACATATGCTACATTCTTCCTTTGAAAAATAGAAATCTCATCTTTCATTTTCAATACACTGTTTTGAATGTACATTAAAGCTGAACAAATTGCTGGTAAAGTGTAGACCTCAAAGCATTTTTGCATTCCTCTAATTAATCAAACTTTGGTTAAGCAAGAAAGGGGAAAAATGTCTTCAGCAGCTTTCTCAGCCTTTTCAGGAGATTAGTTTCAGAGAATGCTTGGTTTTTTTATCATGCGTAGAAAAAAAATTCCCCCTTCCCTTTTGCATTCTTCCCGTGTTATATTTATATTGTCATTTTAGATGTCTCTAATCATTTATAGGTGCTGAAAATTATCCTAATCTTCCAGAGACTCCTCTGAAACAAGAGGGCAGACAGCTCCAGGTTTTCCTGGTCAGTGTAAGCAGTTTTGCATGTCAGTTTAACGAGACTGAATGATGAGGCACTTCTTGTTGGAGGCCATATGGCTGTTGTTCTACTTGTAGATTAAACAGTGCCTGAAATACTCCTGGGTGCTGAAACTCAATCATCTCTGCAGCTAAACTGCTAAGGACGTCTCATGTTTTCAATCTGTGTAAACCAGAAGTCTCAAAAATGATTTCTGGATGAAGTTTGGGAGCTACAAGACTCTATTGACCATTTCCAATGTATTTAGAATGTAGCCATGCTCTTCTGGAGGCTAAAACATTTCACTAACATAGATACAGACTGCTTTTTACCAGCTGCACTCAGTGCCTGGGGACACAGCAAGGAACATATAAGTTACTACTGTAAAGGTAGCCTGCGGCCCACTTGAGGAAAAGAGGTTTTAGTTTGGGAGTTCTTGTAGTTTAAGTTTTGAAAAAATAGACTATGAGAAAACTGATCTCAAGAGACAGAAGTTAAAGAAAGGCAAGTGAGAAAATTGTATGTAGAGCTGAGCAGTGTGAGTTGAGATGGGTTGGTGAAAAATTGGCTTCAAGGGCTATGGTTCATATAAATGCAGTGTGATTCAGAATTAAATCTGCTCAAGGCCTTTTGCATCTCTCTAGTACGTGGAGCCTTTCAGGACTTTGATTTTGCTCACTAACTCAGTATTTCTAGGTGTTGAGCATGATGGAGAATTTCAAATAATGTTGCAAAGGGTAAGATTCAATTTGAGAGAAAGAGTTCAAGTGGTGATGACAACATTTGTCCTCTTTTATAATCAGTGCGACTCCATCGTACCAAAAAAATCAATAGTCAATCCAGCCATCAGCTGCTAGGGATGAGGTTTCAGCCCCTGATTTAGATATCTTCATGTTAGTGGGCTGAGGTTCAGACAAATGTAAAGACCATGAGAAACTACTAGATTTGGAGTAAGAAACTGATGGGCATAGTAGGGTTAGAAGTTTATGCAAGTTGTAGATAGTGCCATGAGGTATGGCAAATTTCACAGATGGTTCAAGGTGATGGCAACATTTCACAGATAATTTAACAGACTATTGAGGACATTTTTAAGAGGAGGATCTGATAAGACCAGAACTATCTGTTAGCAAAACCACAAAAGAAGAATATTACCTAGATATTCACAATAGATATACCAAAGTCAGTTTCCTCTGGTTCCAAAACTGAGACCAATGGCAAACAAGTAACTCGGAGCAGCTTCTGTATTTAGGAAAAGATGATAGTGGAGAAAGGCAGGGATAAAGGTGGGCAGGAGAAAGAATGGGAGGTGGGCTGGGGTGTAAAAAGGACTAGTCAGGTATGACCAGGCTGCTTGTCTGACCTGTCTGGTTACTGCAGTCTGTCCTGTGACAATCTGTTGAAGGAAGTTTCCCAATCTGATTTCCCAGATAAAGAATATGTAAGTAGACCTATCAAACTAAGTAGCTCTCTTTCCTTTGAGAGTTCTTTATATCACTTTTGGAAAATACAAAATTTTAAAAGGTATTAAGTTTTTTTCAGCTTTTAATCCCTAAAACCTATCAGAAGTGCAAATCATCTCTGCTATTTCATTGTCTTCTTAGAAGTTCTTAGGAGCTTCAGAATAGTAAATTTAAAGTTTCATCTGTTTAAAGGAATACTTACAGTACTAAATGTTTTCTTGAAGTTTTTTTGTCTCCAAAATTTATTTAAGGGCACCAGAATAAAAACCAAACAAAAACCTGCATTTTAAATTCCTAACTGATTTTTTTTACTTTGTAAGTCAAACTTTACTCTCTTGCTGTTATGATATTGTTACTTCACTGGTTTTCTAGTCGCCTAACTATGAAAGCCATGATTTTCTAATTTAAAAGTCAAATAGAAGATAAGAAAATGCCTGTATTTTTCTGTTATTCAGTATAAAGAAGCTGAGAAAGAATAAATCTAATATTTTCCCTTCAGATATCACCTTCCTAAATACTCATTTATTATTTTCAGATTCACTGTGCAAAGAAATGCTCACACTTTTGTTTGTGGAACTAAACCAGACCTCTAAACCTTTAAAATATACACAAGTAGTTCTTTCCACCAGTGACTGTAGTAAGGATGTTGAAAACACAATTTGATTTTATGGTTGGAGGGTTCAGAGACCAAACAAACTAGGTATTATGTTTAGCAATACTAGAAAATAAGTATCAGTCCTAGTCAGCCTGATTTAGTTTCTCACAGTTTTTTAATGAGCTTATTGCAGTCACCTTGGTAGCTCAATTCAGGGTAAGCAAGACACTGAACTCTCTCAGGGGACTGTCTCAGGAGCCTACACTTTCAGTCACTTAACTCAGTCAACACAAAATGCAAGGAACACAGATATACTTGAATGTACCATCTGCTCACTGCATACATGGGATTTTACAATGTACAATCTTGTCCCAGCAAGAGATGCCTCCCAAATATGGATGGAATCCCTCTGAATACAAAAGCTGGAGTGATGGGGGCACCTCCATTAGCAGAGGGTGGCCTGAGTTCCTCCCTGTCCCTTCTCTACAGGTTCCTGTGTGTTTTACCTGAAGTCAATGTCATGACCTGATCTGTCTACTGCACGAGAAAGAAAATCCTTTCTGACTAAAAGTGAATGTTCACCTTCAGAAGCAACAAACGTTTTCCTCAAAGTGGCTCTTGGCTGCATACTAAATAAATGTTACCACTTCAAGGAGTAACTACTAAGGACAGCCTAGGAGAGATTTCAGCAGTGCTTCCATGAGCTCCTGGTAGGTTGCTAAGACATCTCTGAGCAGAAGACCTTAGGAAAAAGGTAGTGAGAACTACAAACAACTCCAAACCTCTTATAAGAGGTTCTGCAGAACTCTGCTCTGCAGAATTATATTTGTCTCAAATTTATTTATCTATTTTTCTCCTCATGGAACTTGAGAATTTATATTTTGTCCATTTATTGGGCCATTTCATAATTTCACAAGTAAGTATGGATTCATTTTCCCCTCCATTTATTCAATAAAGCTAGGAAAAGAAGTCCTTGCTTTGGAATCAATCTAATATTTTTTTCTCATTTTCTATGTCAGCTAGGTTAGCTTAAAATCTGAAATTTTCTCTGTCTACATGACTTACAGTGAAAGTGCTGGAATCCAACAGATTTCAGGTTTCTCTCAGGAGACACCTGCTTGACAGAGCTTTTGTTGCTAATGATAGAATTTAAATGTCTGACTGCTTTCTGCATGTAGCTTTGCTGATTGCACTTTGAAACCCTTTTATAAAGAGAAAGTACTTGCAAAAGTGTGTTCCTCTTTCCTCCCCATACACACATTCCTTGAAATATGCATAGTGCTGGGAAAGACATAAATATCTAGTACTGATGGGGGAAAATAAACAACTACAAAATTATGGTTTTAGATAATAAATGGCTACATAATAATTTAGAAGTGAATTTTGGATTAGGTTTGGAGTTTTTTCTATTGTGACGAAAGGAGCTGACATATTGCATTTCAATCACACCAGTCCAATATTTGCAGATTATGTCTGCATTATCTCTGAAGATGTCTCTGTGTTTTTAAGGACTGAGAACGTCGGGTAAAAAAGCCTGAGGTTGGCAGAAAAGTCAGTCTGAAGCACTTTGGATTTTTTCCCAGATCCGCTGTATCTCTTTCATGCTTTATAGTGACATCAGCATTTTACACCTCAATATTTATTCTAAGAAGGAAATAATTCTCAAAGCAAAATAAACAATGATATCATTAAACTAGCAGTTTTGCCAAGGAAGACAAATAAGAAATCCCTATATACAGTACATATAGCATGGGCTGAAAGAAATATCTGTTAATCAAAAGACATTTCCTTTTTTTTCTTTTATTGAGGAGGAGGGGGTAGAAGAGGACATTGTTAGAAATTTTATCATTTTTTAAAAATACAAGGTTTCACACTGTGCTTACTGAGTTCTGATAAGAAGTTCCCAAATATGTTGCAAGCTGGCAAAATGTAAAGCAGTGAGTTCTCATCTTGTTCAAAGGCTGTTATTTTCTGGTAATGCATATATCAGATCTCCTGCTGGCATTCAAGAATCTAACCACCAAAAAAAGGGAGATAAAACTAAAGAATGCACAAACTTCAGTGTCTTTATAGATGTGCGTCATAGAAATATTGTCAATAAAGTAGCTGGGGTAGAATTCGGTTTAGTGGACATCTGACAAGTTTTGCTAGGGAGAACCATGAACTACACAATCTAGGTGTGTCCAGTATTTATATCAGAGTCCTCCAAAGAGCTCTCAGAAGAATATATGAGTCAGCAGTCCTACATCTTCCTCAAGGATTTCACTGGTGCTGCAGTGTGATGATGAATTGCTTGAAATCCTGTCTAAAATATGACAAAACCAACTTCCTGAGGATCTCTAAATTCTCTTCGTTAGTGTACTTGTACTGCAGATGCTCCTTTTGATGGTGTCTATATTTATAAGTTGTTGAATGAATCCTGGTTTGGAGTTTCAGTTTATCCTCCTATTTTATCAGCTCCTTATTAAATTTTTAGTCTTAATTTATTTAATTCACCTGGTAAAGAAAATTTTTTTTCATATGTAGAGTTTTCACTTCTGATTTTATTTTGAAGAATTTATATAAGTGTTACATTATTCAACCCTGAAAGCATTAACACAGTAACTATGGAAGGGCAGCCCAGTTTCTGTTATAATAGTAACTTCAGAGATAGATCAGGGCAGATATTTTGTTTCTATACAGAACAAAACTATGGATATACAGGAAAAAATTACTAAGGTAACATAATTTTTATGATTTATAAACACACTTACAGTTCCAGTTCTTATTCCAACATATAAGTTTCTCTCTATCTCTTTCTCTTTTCTTCAAATATATGTTGCTAAAGAAGTTAAATAGTTACTGAACTGGAAGGAAGTAAATTTAGATTGCAAAAGAAGATATAAGAAAAAATAGCATGTCTTCAGATAAAGGGCTGCTTTGAAGTCGACATATGTTCACAAAAATAATTTCACATGCCTCCATATCCTTACAAAGTCTTCCTCCCAGATAAACCAGGTAGTCTCATAGACTGGTTAAGTGAAATAATGCCTCAGAATTTTACCAATGCCTTTAATGTGATCATTCTACTCGATATCTGAGATAGCCATATTTCTTTAACTGTAAAGGGAGTGCTTCAGTTCAGTGTCTCAAATTTAAAGATCCAATTGTTATTGCTTAACATAAGTACACAATTAAAACTGTTTGGAGGTTATTTTACCTCTATGAATGCTGGGAATTGTACAGCAATATAAAGGTCACTTTAATGACTTGTATTTCTTTTTATATCATTTTGATCTTATCTAAACAAACTTATTTTTCCTTGTGTCTCCTGATTATGCTGTCTTGAAACTCTAGTTTTCCTTATACCTTTGTCTGGACTGTGATATTCCAGGCTATTGAACTCTTCTGTATTCAAACACTTCTGTATTCAAATTACATCACTTTCCTGGTATCCTTCAGCAGGGATTTAGAGTAAGGTACAGAAAACACATCTGTTCTTTTAAAAGGGGAAGAAGATTTTGATAATCATTAAACTACATAGTCCTGTAGATCCAGGGAGTCCAAAGTGAAAACTAAGGCATAATACTCCCAAAACACATGAATTATCTATAATGGAATGAGAGCATCCAGCACAGGGCAAACAAAGGAAGTTGTACCTCAGCAACCAGATTTTTTCCAGTGATGGGTATGTGGTCAGACAGAGGGCAATCTTTTGAAGGGTTTTTAATAAGGGTATTTATTTGGGATGAGAGTTTCTTGGAATTACATGAATAAATTCAAAAGTCAAATACTTTTATGTTTTGTACATTTGCTTGGTTTGGCAGTCTTGTTATTTTCTTGGTAAAATATTTTCTTCAGGATGTTCAGGCAGGTGAAGACAAATCCTAAACTGTTTTGTAGTCATTACTGCAAAGTTACCTAGACCACAAAATTATCATGACAGCACAGAAATAGTCATTAAACTTGTGTCCTGGTTTAGAGAAAATTTGGGAGAAAACCTCCAAAGGAGTTCTTCTAGAAAGCAGATTCAAGCGGCTCCTCCCCCATCTGTTTCGGGAAAAGATTTCCTTGGAGAAAAGTGGAAAAAAAATGTTTATTCAATAGACAAAGCATTCACAAGCCCAAAAATGAACAATATTCAACAATAAAACCCCTGGCCACTCTGAAGAGATGACAAACTGAGAAAGTCCCCCTTGTGGACTGCAGCTCGGCTCACTCAGTTATCAGTCCCTCTGGTGCTGCGAATGCCGCGGCTCAGGCCCAGCCCGGTGGGCCACAGGTGCGAGCTGCCAGTGCTCCTCTGGGTGTTCAGTCCCGAACAGGTTTAAACAGTCCAAAAAAAACAAAAACCACAGTCTAGGGAACTTCTCTGTCTCAGCTATCTAACCAAAAGCAAAGGAGAGCTCTGTCCTGCTGTCCACTGCAGTGGACAACACAGTCCAGGAGAAGGATGCGGGGGAGCAAATGCAGCTTCTGAAAACAAACTGTGCTTCTTCTCCCCCTCTTTCACTCTCAGAACCAGTATTAAAAGTACAAAACTTATTTCTGGTCTAAACAGATGAATGGGGATACAAGCATCATAAAGTCACCCCAGGACAACTTGAAATTCAGACAGACATAGAGACATATACCTTAGCAAACAGTGCTGAAATTAATTCATAAACCAGAGGTAATATGGAGTACCAGAAAAGGTAATAAGGAAGAAGAAAATAAAGACAGAATATGGTTTCTTATTATTTTCATTCCATGATTATCCTCATACAAAAGTCAGTTGAAGATGACCAGAATGAGTTCAACTGTGGTATTCTCCAAGAATAAACTGTTCCCCTAACAGTGACCTCTTCGTATGGGTGTTGGCCAGCTCAAAATGAGGAGTCGGTTCAGGAAACAAATAGGAATATTGTTTTCTCTCCTTGAGTGATGGGCATTACATGGCTGATGTCAGTAAAACACAATAGGTTAAACTGGGTATCGTTTCTTGTGGTGTTTACAGCCCTGCAGGTGAGGAAGTGCATGTGCTGGAAAACCAGCCTTCTGATAGGTTTGGATCATATGCATGATAAGGACATTCTGTGCTCTTTGTTCTGATTGCCTCTGTACCCTTGCATGACTGAGAAAATAACATTGAATAGTCAGGATACCTCAGTATTACCTACTACCTTGCTTAGATGGAAAAAATATTAATGCATTAGAAAACAGCTGGGGGAAAGCATAGTTATGTAGTTATCCTATGGAAATGTATTCTTGTTTGATTTTTATTTTCTAATGCTGTCCTAATTGATTTAGCATAATCAACATATTTATTTTCCATGCACAGTCATATCAGACACAAATATTTCTTCAAATACTGATATATATAGCATTTATGGGTAAGGTAAGCATAAAACCAACTCTTCACAGGTGCTTTTCTGTCTTTCTCCAGCTAAGAAGCTCTGTCCTGAGGGAATGTCTTTAAAGTACTCCAGAAGCAGATAAACTGATAGTGAAACTTTCTTTTGGTTAAGAATTTTGTGTAATATAAATATAAAGCTGCAGTCACTTTAGTCACAATGATTCTTGATTAAAAACTTTTGTCAATCATAAAATTAAAATTCATACAGAAGTCTCAGGATGAACGTTCTTAATTATTTGCTTTTTTTTTTCTCAGCCAAAATTAAATTAGAATTTCTATTTTATTGTAATTTACATCACTAGAATTTCTCTCTTATACATGATTCAGAAAATTTATGAAGGCTAAATTCAACCAGACTCTATATGCTGCTGTTCTGTGAGGTTCTGCAGTATAATAGTTCATTCCAAGACATCAGATATATATTTGCTTTCATTAAGGGTAGCTGAAAAGTTGAGGTTTCAAACAACCTATCACTTAGTTGAATAAATGGTGTTGGTTTAATATCCAGAGTACAGGTAATTTTGTTCTGGGAAATTAAACCTCTGTGTCTGAGGCTTGAGTTCTAATTTTAATTCTTCTGTGTGCTTTGGGATTTGGACTAAAATGACATTTTATACCAATACTACAAACTCTCAGCTAATAGTGATGAGATAAAGAAAAGTGTGATTCTCCTGAGAAGAAATTTGCTTCACAAATCTTAGGGGAACTTTGGACTTGAAGTGTGCTGACAAGATCAAGGCAGAATTTCATCTGGAGCTTGGACACCAAGGTGACAGATTTATCTGTTGGGAAGTGGGACTGAAAAGTCCAGGTTCCATTGGCTGGACTCCTTTATTTACTTTGTCTGATGGTGAGGAATATTCACTTCACTGCTATTTGCACTGCTAAGAAGATGTTGAAAAAAGCCAGGACAACTCATGCTGTTTGTAGAGGTTGTTGCTGACATTAAGAAAGTCCCTATTTCTCAAATGGCCTTGAACCAGAAATGTTAACCAGAAAAAAATGTAAGGTCCATACAGTACTGTACACTGTTTAGACACATAGAGTCAGAGAATCAAAATCATGGTGTATTCTGCAAAGAACAGGAACCAGCTAATATGGAGTGAAAAAAAATTCCAATAACTGAAAGTTACAGGAAGGAAATGGAATGAATCTGTTTAACTATCAGAGAAGTCAGTCTGACACATGAACAAGCTGTGTGAGGGCAATCTTTGACAGGTCACTGAGAATTGACTACAGCACAGAAGAATTTCACAGGGTATTTGCTTTACCCTTTGCCATACCATCCGTTTAACAGAGTGGTATTTGCTTTACCCTTTAACATGCCATCCATTTATTTTACACATCAAGATGGCTATTGAGTAAACTGGCACCTAAAGACTAAGATGATGAGAAATAAGAGTGTAGAAATTGTAACTTCACTGTCTGCAAGCAGTTATCTGTGCTATGGAAGAGCAAGGCACGGTTTTATCTGCAAACTCACAGGGAGGGCTCCTATGGCTTTTTCCTTACAGGCAAAGTATCTCACCTCACTTTTTTTTATTTCACAGGGAGAACAGGATGAAAGTTCACTGCTCTCATCCTCCCATTTGATGTCAGGAACTGGTGTCTATTAAATTGGCATTAAAAAGGCACTTAATACAGAAGACTGTATTAAAAAAGATAGTAATGCTCAGGTCTAAAATATATTAAAAAAAAAAGCATTCAGTTCCATCAGTCAAAATTATTCCTAACTTAGGCATCTAAATTTGAGAACATCAAAACTTAGATGGGCTTTTTCAACAGGAGTAAATTCTTAGAATCATAGAAAAGTTTATGTGGGAAGGAACAGTAAAAATCATCTATTCTACCCAAATAAATACCCTAATCTCCCTGCCTTGGGCAGAAAATCATCCACCAGACCAGATTGCTCAAAGCCCTGTCCAGCCTGAACACTTAAAGGGATGGGGCACAACTTGTCTGAGCAACCTGTTCTAGAGCTTCACAAAGCCCGCAGTAAAGATTTGCTTCCTAAAATGATTCTTTCAGTTTAAAGCCACTCCTCCTTGTTCTATCACTACATGCCCTTGCAAAAAGTCCCTCTCCAGCTTTCTTTTAGACGCCCTTTAGGTGTTTGGTAAAATAAAGGGAGATGGTGTTCCCCAAGGCAGACACACTGTAGTAAACTCCATCCAAGAGCAGAAAGTCTGAAGCTCCGACCCTCTGGAGACCTTCACAGCATTTGTTCCTCTAGAAAAGATAAAAGTTAAGCAGTTACTAATGATCCTGGTGGTTATCACTTTGAAAAGGACAGTTTCCCTACCACAATATGACATAATGTTGATAGAATTATTACAAAAGACATTCCATATGAATACAATGAACACAAGATATGTCTTTTGACCAAATTTTGACAAATTTTACAGATTATTCTAGATGTCTTTGTGAGAAAGAATCTCTTTTGGGATGTATATATATATATATATCTGTCATCACCCAGGATCTTGATTTTTTTTTTTTTGAAAATTGCAGGTATTCATCTGCTAGAAAGCAATTAAATTGCTTTTAAATTTAGATATTTATATTTCCAGTACCTAGTAGCTGCTTAAAATATATATATGGGTCAGTGTCTTATTTTTATGTCCAAGCTTAGCAGTAGAGCTCACGTCACTGCAGAGTTATCAAATCAATGCTGTTATCAATTTGGCCTAGACCTTTCAATCAGGCCTGCTTGTACACATTTTGGTACTTTCAATGCTCCACTGAGTCATGAGTGAAGGGCATAATCTATATTTTTCTATTGTCTTGACTGTCTATGTACTTTATTTCCTAGAAGTTTGATTAGATGCATATATATATATCTACTGGAAAATGAAAACTTGCTATGCTTTAAAGATGCATAAATATGAATTTCCAATTTTATTAGCAATTCATTAAAGTAAGGATTGATTAATAATTGAATGCAAAAAATATTTCTGTGGAGTAGAAGATTGCATTAACAATTGTATCAAACAGATTATTAATAATATTGTGGCATTTCATTTTGTTTATAAAATGATATAAAACTAATGCTTGTTGTTGTATCCTTGCATGTAGTGCAGTACAATGTTAAATGGCCTCATACCATTTGAGTTGCAAACATTAATTTTTCAATGTCAGCTTTATCTTTAGGGACTACCTTTAATTTCTGTTGCCTCTTTCAGCCAGTATAATTCAGAAGATTTACAAATTCACTTTCATATGTACACACATTTAATTCTAATGGTGAGTTAAGTTATGGCAAGATATTCTGTAGAAATAAGTGGAGGGAATAAAACATTTGTTCAGTGATTATATGCTTGCAATAATACTCTTTATAGTAAAATACCATGGGAAAAAGAAAAGGAAAAACAATATTGTCTTTTGATTATACTTAATAAAAAAAAGTATTTGTTGGTGAGACATTTAAATAATCAGAGGTGGAGGCAATGGTAATCTCAGGAGAATGATAGTGTTCATTCAATTGGTGGTTGTAGGATTGGCAGTGGAGGAATAGCATTTTTTTTAACTTTAATCAAGACCACTGAGATGGTGAAAAAGACTTGTGATTCGAGGGGTACAAGAGACCGAGATGTTGAAAGGGACTGTAAAGACAAATGCTTCAAGAGGAAATTTGGTGACAGCAAAGATGTTTGGAGAAAGGAAGAAGGAATTATTCTTACAATGAAAAGGAACCTGAGTAATGCTGTGTTGATCCTACAAGTCAGTCGGAAATCACTGAACTCACAGGATATGACGGAAAAGTTTTTGAGATGTTCAAGACCAGGTTGAATGGGACTCTGAATGACCTGATCTAGTGCGTGGCATTCCTGCCCATGACAGAGGGGTTGGAACTAGGTGATATCTGTAGTTCTTTCCAATTCAAGTCATTCTGGGATTCTATGATTCTAACAAAAAATATTCCTGCATATTTAAAAAAATATTTTCAAAATGTATGAGCAGTAATATAATTTATTCATGCTCTATATGCTATGTGCATACAATAAATATATGGTAAGAATCAGATCTCATTAAATTAAACCTTCAAATCTAGTAACCAAAAGATGTAAAGGAGGACTGAAGCTAAATTATTTAAAGTACTTTATCAGAAAATTATTAAAACTGTAGCTTTTTGTGATTTTAGCTACACTTTTACGAAACCTGTTTTTGTGATGGTTTAATGCAGAGCTTGTTGTGTTTCTGTATTACACAAAGGGCTGCATAAGCAGGTTCTTCCACATTAACCAATCATGATAAAATGCCTGAGCTGCTCCTCATATGGCTTCTCCTCCAGGCCCTTTGCCACTTTTGTTGCTCTCCTTTGGATGCTCTCTAATACTTAAGTATCTTTTTAATACGGTGGCACCCAAAACTGCCCCCAGCACTCGAGGTGAGGCTGCCCCAATGCAGAGCAGAGCAGGACAATCCCCTCCCTTGCCCGGCTGGTGATGCTGGGCCTGATGCCCCCAGGACAGGGTTGGCCCTCCTGGGTCCCAGGGCACTGCTGACTCGTGTTCAACTCTCTGTCAACCAGGACCCTCAGATTCCTTTCCACAGCACTGCTTTCCAGCATCTCATTCTCCAGTCTGTACATTCATCCAGGGTTGCCTATTCCAGGTGCAGAATCTGGCACTTTCTCTTGTTGAATTTTGTATAGTTGGTGATTGTCCAGCCCTCTAACTTGTTGAGGTCTCTCTGCAGGTCATCCCTGCCTTTGAGGGAATTATCAGCTCCTCCCAGATTTGTATCTTCTGCAAACTTGCTTAGTATCCTTTCAAGTCCATGTATGAAGTCATTGAAGAGCACAGTACCCAAGGTAGAGCCCTGTGGAACCCCAGTAGTGACAGTTTGCCAGTCTGATGTCACCCCATTCTCCACAATTCTTTACACCTGACCCCTGAGCCAGTTGCCCACCCATTTCATATTGTGTTTATTCAGGTTTGGACATTTTGTCCAGAAGGATCCTATGAGAGACATGATGAGGAAGCAATCTTTGCAGAAGTAAACCAGCAGTATATATTGTAACTTAAATTTGTCTGTTTGTACTTTAAACAAATTGAAAAGCAGATCTCTGCAAAAGTTGAATTAAAACCTCAAAATGTTTCTTTCCTAAAAAGTCTTATCTTAGTTTTTATGAGCAAGAATCTGCAGGCAACAGCTAAAACCCCAGGCATTGGATGCCACATTGCAGAGAGGTTCAAGGAGAGTTTCCTTGTCTCTTGACAACTGCTGTCTATTTAATCTTTATATAGTGGTTATAGCATGGATTTGTTTTATTTTGTTTTGTTCATCCTGGGCTCATCTTCTTGGTGATATACCAGACATGCAGGTATGACAAATTCTTTTCTCTCATGGCCATCCCAATATCCTAGGTAAAGGACACTGGTTGGTCATCAACCTAAAGTATACCATTACGAAGAAGTATTGCAAAAGGATTTTTTACCACAAAATTTGAGTGACTTCATGCATAACCTATCCTATTCATAAGTCACACTGCCAGAAAGTTCCCTATTTACTCACCTGTTCTTTACTGTAATTATCATAGGTTTTAATGTTTGAAAAGGGACATGAGAAATCCAGTCCTATGGCCGGCAATGAAATTCTGTCAATGGTCTCTGAAGCAAAAGGGATTTCTTACTCTGGCATGAACAAGATGAATAAACCTTGCAATTACTTTGAATGTAACTGGTTCCTCTAAGAGGAACTTAGTAGACAAAAAAATAGTTATATGAAAACCACTATTTCCAGCATCAACAAGGGACTGTTCCTATAGGACCTTTATTTAGCTGACATATATTCTTCTAAACCCTGGAACACACAGTTGCTTCTTACAAACATTGTACAACACAGTAGTCAGCAACAGGCAGAAATCAACAGGAATTGCTTAGTATTTGTCTAAAGTTTGTTCCAAAGTAAGTTATTCTTCATGGATTACTTGTACTAATGTTTGAATACCAGCTTTATAACCTGCCAAAGCCATACATTGCATTTTAACCATTCCAAGTTTTTTGTGAAATGAAAGACAGAATTCAAATTTTGATTTTTAAGCCTGACTAGTTCTTTGTAATATATGATGCTGTCACTAAAAAGTCAAAATCTGACATAAATTAACAGACATACAGATATCTGAAAGCTAGAGAAACTCAGACTCTAGTGCTTGCTAACATACTGTAAATTTTGAGGTTTTAGAAGTGATTGAAGGAAATATATTTGTTGGGAATTCAACAGAAATAACTCTGGTAGTTGGAATTTCTTTCTACTAAACCACCTATTTATTCACCTATTTTTTTCTCTCTAGAAAGTTCTGTAACTAATGTCTGTCTACTTTAAAGTCTTTCATAGTTTCACATATCCAAAATGCACAAAAGATTTTCACACCCTGAGGAATATGCATTTCAATGGGGTGCAATGGGGATTTAACACCCCAAACTGTTCAGCTCATAGCTCTTGTGGAAGAAAAAATGTACAAATCCAAATATGCAGGCAAAGGAATTAAGAAGCTCCATACAGTGAATACAAATGCTTTTGCAGAGAAGTATCATACAGGAAACTCTTGAAAGAACCAGAATATTTAACATAAATCCCATTGCTTACTACATCAGCAAGGCTTTCACTTGTAAGCAATTATATTGTACCAGTTCCCCACACAGGCCACTGAGGGACAGAATTTTTTACAGATATCTATTTGGATATTGAGCCATTGCTACTTTTCGGACATGGTTATCCAGACAATTTCTTATCCAATGAATAGTCCGTCCATTAAACCCATATCACTCCAATTTAGCAATTCAAATGTTGTGTGGGAATCATGTCCAAGGCCTTGCAGAAGTCAAGGTAGACAACATTAGTTGCTCAATGAACAATGCAGTCACTGCATCATAAAATGATGATCAGATTAGTCAGGCACAATTTGCATTTTTTGAAACCATGTTGGCTATTTCTAATCACTTTCCTGTCCCACACATACTTTGACATACTTCCAGGAGGATCTTTTCCATGTTCTTTTCAGGCAAAGAGGTGTCTCTGACTGGTCAATAGTATTCAGGAGCCTCCTTTCCTCCTTTTTTTAAAAATGGGCAGGATATTTCTCTTTTTTCCAGTTACTGGTGACCTTCCTGACTGCTGTTTTGAATACAGTGGTGAGCAACATAGCAACTATATCAGCCAGTTCCCTCAAGACCTTGGGATACATCTCATCAGATCTTATGGACTTGTCCATGTACAGGTTCCTCAGAAAAACAGATAAAATAAATTAAATATGGATTAAAAATGCATAAATGAAATACAGATACAGATAAATATACTTACTAAAATAAACCATTTAAGAATTATTTTTAATATCTTTAGTAAATGAATGTGCTGACTGAAAAATAAGAGCAGTATTGCTTCAAATATGTACTTCAGGCCCATACTATGCCATGAAATAGCCTTATTTTGGAAATTTTTGAATACATAGAAATTCCAGAGACTGCCAGTTATATGAGAAACTCAAAAAAAAATTAAATCAAGCTTGTAGAATCTCTGTATTTTCTTTGAAAATTAGTAGAGTTGTTTAGATGCTTATTTACAGGTTTAAATTTGTTCAGACTCCATCTTTTGATCTTAGTGCCACGTTTGAGACCCCACCGAAAATTAGTTGTCTAGAGAAGAGTGACATTCATGGCCTGATCCATCCATGACATTCTGCTACTGTCTATGTGTCAGATTTAATGGCTTGTGACAGGTCAATTAAAGTTAAGGAACTCAAGGTTTGTATGACAGATTGGTTGTTTACGAAGTGAATTTATATGTGTACATAATGTAATAATTTGCATAGTTAATTTATTGTTGTTGTGAGCATTACATTTGCTTGTGTAAATTATACCAGTTTGCTGTTCAGATAAAAATGGATATTGATGGATTTGTTTTGACTATGCACAGGTTGGCTTTGACTAGAAATTCATCTGGATGCAATTCTTCCCTGTCTGGTGTCAGATGGCAGAGTACATCTGCACATCAGATCTGAAAGCCAAAGTCAGTGAAAGCAGGCAAAACTGCTCAGGTCTTGGTACTGGCAGAGTTCAAACTTCTGTTCACTGCTTGGGAAGGATGAGTGAGAGATTTGACTGACCACCTCCACAGCTCAGTGCTCAGGGTTGTCACCAATAGATGTTGAGCAGTTAGTATGGGCATATATTCATTCAATTTATTATATTCAGTTTTATAAATATGTATTTCAGGTAAAAGAGTTTCCTCAGAAAATGTTTAAAGCAGTGTAGGCCAAAATACTGAAGTTAAGTCCAATTTCCTGGAGTGTGGGAAACTGAAATTTAAGTGTGTTTTACAAAAGATAATTTTTAAATTTCTGTCTGTTTTTCTTCTGTAGCCATCGTAATCACTATATCAATGGACAAATAGAGGAATGCATCTGGACATTTTGTCTTCTTTCTTTTATTCCTGTCATATACCTTCTAAGTTTATATATTTAATGTTGATATGGGATTATCTCTTTTTCTCTTGAACAATTAGGCTTCTGTGTTCCTTTTAGGTGTACTTTTCAGCATTTATATTTAGATATCTTAGATAATTCTTTATTTAACTTTGCCCAGGTATTTATGAATATTTCCTGAGCCTATATGAACTTCTGAGAGACCTATAAATCTCTTGTGAAATAAAGAAGAGATTGTGGGGGGCAGTTTTGGAAAAACAGGCAGAAAATTTGGTAGATTTTTAATTATATTGGTTTACAATTGGCGTAAGCTAAATTAACTCTGCCTGCTGCTGAAAGGGAATCTGAACTGTTCTCATTCTTGTATCAACACTTGCAATCAGGTGAGTCAGATCATTTATCTTTGGTGTTGGTTATTGTTTTCCCCCATGACTAGTTTCCAATCATAGCTAATCTTGACCCCATGATTCTAGTGTTGGCTGAAGGGTGGCAGCAAAAACTGTAGCTGAGAAAGTTAAGAATGTTACTTGGAAAAAACACAACTTTGTGTTGGCTGAAACAGATCATAAATTAATACTCTAGGATGTACACAGGATTTCTCTTTCATGCCCAAATAACTCTAGCTAAGCCAAAATTCTAATCTGTGTACCAGAAGAGTATATCCTGTTCACTTGAGACACAATTTAATGTTCCCAAGTCTTTGTTACGCCTTTATTATACAGGTGTAATGAAATATACATTGGTCACCACCTTGAGGCTACTCAGAGAATGAAGCAATACAATGTGTGGATCATGCTTGTTAACTGCAGTTTTCATGTTGTGACTACATCACATCACTTTCTGAAAAGTAATGGCTTTCAAAAAGCTTCTGCAGGCTATGCAGGGTCTTTGTATTAACCTATAATATACCTATTATGTCTCAGCTCCTCTGTTTTGCTTACTCTCTCATGAATATAATCTTGCAGACTATGCCAGTGGCAACTTCTGAGCTGGTGTTTCTTTTTTAAAGTGGGAGGCAATTACTGACAGGATGTAATCTGTTGGATTTCATTCCTTACTGTGACTCATTAAAGCGTACTTTACCTTCTGCGAATGCTAGAAAGGCTAACCCTTCCCCCACATGCCCTTTAAAAAAAATTAAAATATTAGCTAGTGGCTATCTGGCAAGTAATGCAAGGTAAACCGCCATTTCTAACTCATCTTGCTGTACATTTTAATTAATGAGATTGTGCCAGACAGATGAGAGTCTGCAAAAATTAGCACTTGCATGAAAAATACATAGTCTATTTGCTTTAAGATGAAGAAACAACAATTAGATTTGGCTCAATTTTTTTCTGTAATAAAAAGAAAATTATATTATATATGTTTAAATATAAGCCTGTTTGTTTTCCATCTCTTACAATATCTTCTGTTCTTATTCATACAAATGCAAATAGACAGTAACTTCTGTGGAGAGAGGGCGATAGGTAAGAATCTGCCTATATGTAGTAAAATTGCATACATTTCCTAATGTGTTTAAATAAAGGAATATATCATGCATGTCAGCGAAAACAGCCTATTACACTTCAGGCAAATGAAATGCTAAGTACTGCGAAGTGACACTTCAAAAAGGCACCTTCAAAAGGCTACAATCAATTTCATAGATTCTTTAATTTTGCCAAATACAAAACATAATTATATAAATTTTTTAAAACCTGCAGATTTTAATAAGCTGTCAGTAATCTTCTTCTTACTATTTTTAAAGTTGATCTGTTTCGTTGAAATAACTAAATATAAAAAATGCTTTCAAAATGAATGAAAAAACATGTTTGTTTCCAACTATATGTGGGATTTTCAGCATGACATGGTAGAGGCTTTTCCCAGAACTTTATTTTAATGCTTATTATTGTTATTATTATTATTAAGCAAACATTTTACCCACTAAAACATAAATAAATGTACATAAATACATAGCAAGAATGTAAATAACCATTCAATGATGAGTCTATAGGATTTAATCCTGGGACCATTATAATTTTCCCATTGCTAAATATTATAAACACTCCCTAAGCTCAAAAGGAGAGAGTTGTTTAAGTGAACCATATGGTATTTCTATAAAATAACAACAAAATAGCACCTAGAAACAAGGTTTCTGAATTTTATTTAAGATTAGGAAGGGATTTAGAGAAGCATGGAGAAATGTGTATAAATACCTTTACTCTGATTGGAGAGTAAAGAAGGTATTCAGTGACAGAGCAAGAGGTGATGGGCACAAACCGTAACACAAGAAAGTCCATTTAAATGAAGAGAGTATGTTTTCACTGTAAGATTGATTGAACACTGGAACAGGTTGCTCAGGAACATGCCACAGAGTCCTCATCCTTGGAGATGTTCAAAACCCAACTGAACATGTTCCTGAGCAAGCTGCTCTAGCTGACCCTATTTTCAGTATGAGGGTATTGAACTACAGAGTCTCCATAAAACTTCCTGAGTTTCTACTATTCTGTAATGCTGTGCCTTTTTTCTTTCTGCCTCTGTAAAGAGAAATTATGTGGCTGTCATTCGAGACAGATGCAGAAATTTTCACTGAAGGATTTAGGGAGCGATTTTCCAAAGCATGATTTGTTTCCACTTTTCACCATTTACCTCACCAACGCACAGCTAAATACATTAAGGAAATACATGTAATTATAGTCACAAACCCATCCACTGACGCCAGCAGCTCTGCAGTGTAAGTTTCTCATGTTCATTAACGTAACACAAATTTAATTGGTTTTGTAGATG
>WBNO01007192.1:0-58469 GCA_013400575.1 Peucedramus taeniatus | reverse complement strand
TGGAAAGTTATGTTTTCCCAAAACTATGAAATTTATATTTTTCTTTTTTACTTCTATGTTTTTTTTTTTTCTATTAAAAACCTCCTCATTCAAGCATTATTAAAAAAAAAAAAAAAAAAAAACCCCCCCCCCCCCCCCCCCCGCCCACTTTTCCAGCTTCCATTAACTAAAAATAACAATATTGCTAACATTTTTCACTGGAAACTGATTAAGCATCAGAAAATTCAGAACCATTTATATAAGTATTTAGCCATAAATTATGAAAAACCTCTTCTGTTTCTAAAAAAAAAAAAAAATTGTCTTTGGATTTCTTTTCAAAATAAATAACCTACATGATGAAGTCATTAGAAACCAAACTGAAGCAAAACCAGGACAGCCAACAAATTCCTAATAATACTCCAAACTGATATTAGTGTTTATACTTTTTCTGAGAACCATGGTAAAATAGTGCACATATCTACTTGTCTCACATCATCTCCATATAATTTATTTGTTACGAAACCATTTTAAAGTCAAGAGAAAGTTAAGTTTGAGTTCATCTTGGGCACCACAGAGTGACACCAACCTGCTATCCCTTTACCCCCCCCATCATTCACCATCTATTTATTTGCAAGACAGCTTGTAACTACGGAATGATGTCTTTTATAGGTACCGTGCTTGATTTTTACCCAGTCTCTCAACCCATTCATGGCTGTTACTCAGAGGCAGCTCTTCACAGTCTGTCCTTTCCTTAACATAGAGAGCAACATCTCCACCCCTCCTTCCCAGGCTATCTCTTCTGAAAATCTTGTGGCCCTAAATTGCCGTGCTCCCGTCATGTAACTCATTCCACCATGTTCCTGTGATAGCAAATAGCAAACTCATAGTAAAATCAATTTCCTAATTTCACCATGGTTCCCAACTCTTATTCATAACCCATCTGCATGCACTGGTGTAGTGGCACTTCAGCTGGGCTGTTGGCCTCTTCACTTTTTGGGAGGCATGGTCTCTAGTTCCTCTGGGAATTAGATTAACAGGCATTTCCATGATATTCCCTAAAGTGCTGTTGTTTGCTTGTTCCTTACTGATGCCCAGTAGAGCATCTCCTCTGGGGCAAGAATTAGATTCTTAACAGAATCTGTCATCTGCTTTCTGATTACCAAATACATAACAGTTTTGGTGACATGACTGGGTCTTTATTTTAATTAGTAACCTTGACTCCTTCTCCCCCTTATGGACGCACAATTTTTTGTTGACTGTATAATATTTTATCATCAATACAGATTCACACAGAAGAAACTCCATAAATACCATGTACTTAATATCCAAATATTCCTTCAACCATGTGACATCCTGAAACCTACCCTTTTCACACAGGTAACAGAAAATAAAAGAAAATGTCACATTTGTGGCATGGTCTATAAGAACATAGAATTTTTATCAGAGATTTTGCATCTTGAATGTCCCCTGAATTTTCAAGCCTTCTTTTAAAAATTCCTAATTTTAATCATAACAGAGTAGTAGAAAATTGTTGACAGTTGTAGAAACAGGTTTTAGACCAAAAAACCTGTCTAATTATATACCAGGTTCATACACATACTCTATTTTCCTCTTGTCCTATTTATTCTTTTCATAACAAAGTGACATTCTATTTAGATAAAAAATTTAGAAGCTGTTTATTTACATTAAATATTTAAATCAATCTGTATCAAGCAAACTTGACCTTCCATTTTACTGAACATCTACAATTTAAATGGAGTTGTTGGTGCGCAATATCTTTGTTGTGGTTCAATATCTTTGAAAGCCGTGTTATATATCAGATTAGGCATTCATGTTGAAGGATCTGAATTAATAAGTGACTGTTATTGACTTTTCCTCCTTCTTTAGTACTTATTGTTTGCATTTTCATTATAAATTTCTTATTGCAAAAGATATTGCAGATTCTGTTGCTTTGTAATGGAACCAGCTTCTTGTTTTGTTATTCCTTAAAATATTGTCTGTCAGTACCAGCATTTATAAACTTTTTGAATATTTTGATCTTGTTAAGATAGTTATACTATTATTTCTTTTTTCTTACAGTTACTATATTTAGTTTGCCTGAGTAGCTAAAAGGAAGAGATTGCAAGATCAGAAAAATATTTTTTCAAGACCTTTGTTTTAGAAACTGCAACAGAATGATTGCCAAAACATTTTAATGCATAGCAATATGGTCCTTTAATTTTTAGTCTGAAGTTGAACACTAGGTGAATTTTCTAGAAAAGCTGATCTTCAGCCAGAGACAAATTACAAAAATGTTATGTAACCCTTTATGCAATGATTAAGCTATACTTGAATCCAGTATGAAATAATCTTGTTATGATGATAATAGTGGAGAGAAATGTAAGCACAAAAACAGTTTCTGAAAAAAGTAACTGAAAGCTCTGAGACGTGAATATGTAGAGATGAATTAAATGGGACTGCCAGAATAAATGCTTTCACATTCCTTTTATTCCAGTGGCAAAAGTGTAACAGAAAATAACAGAAAATTACTTAGCCTGCACAAGCAAAACAGAAAAGTCTGAAATATTGCAGTTCTTACCAATAGCATCTTTCCAGTGCATACCCAACCACCATCACAGTAAACAAGCTTTTGAGAATCCAACAGTGTATGGCCAAGTATAGACATGATTTTATGGGCACAGATTTACATAAGATTATAGTATAAAGAATCCAACTCATATTTAAGTGTTATAGAATAAGTATGAAAATTAGTATTTGGTATTTGACTTATTCATAAAATACTGAATGGAGGATTTTTACAAGGGTGAACTGAAACATGAGAATACTTAGTTTTGAACTAAGTTGCGAATTAAACGTAATGGCTTGATTTTGAGTAATGATTCACAACATACATTTTTATTTCCACATATATACAGTATATAAAAAGTTGGTTTCAGCTACATAAAATTCAAAGTTTTACAAAAGCTCAGACTTTTTGCTTTCTCAGTCTTTAGAGAAAATGTTTCAATTTGAGATGTAACAAAGGCACATTACAAAGTAATCAATCACAAGAATGTAGATTTCCAGATTTGACTCTATATTCACATCTCTTGTACTAAATGTTTATTCTGTGCTTACTATTATAGGAAATCACTGACTGGTGCTAACTGAAGGTACCTAATGAACAGCAGAGTACAATTCTAACTATAAGTAAAAGGAAAGTTGTTTGAGATACAGGAAAAAAACAAACCCCAACAAACTAACCAACGGAAAAAAACTCCCAAATTTCCCAAACCAAAAAACTGAGAAACAAGATATAAAAGAAAATGAAAGAATAAATCAAATTGAGATCTAAGTGACATAAGAATTTCAGAAAGGGTCCTAAATATTGCAAAAAGTGAAGTCCAAGAAGGCAAATAAGGCAATGCTTCCATCCTCATGCAGGCATAAGGGTATTCCTTGCAAAAAAATTTACAGTGCCCATATTAGCGCTGTACTATTGGCAAAGAGAAAGCTATATTTTAAATTTACAATCATTAAACAATCTTTCATTGTGTCTTTAGGGTATCATAAATATTATTTTAATAGATTTTTTACATGTAATTGAAGAAACAGTGGTTCAAAAAGGATAAATTTCCATGCAGCTCTCTTTTTAGTTTATTTCCCAAGTTGACTATGCTGCCAGAAAAAGTTCACCTAAGTTATATTCTTGTTATGAGAGTCAGTCTTAAGAAAAGGATGCTTTTGTACTAAATTTAACCTTTATTATCCGTTCCATCATCATGAGTGTTTCCAGTTCTGTAGTCATCTGTACTGAAGGTCAGACATAAATCAAAAAAATTGGCTATGAAAATTTCACCCCATTCCCTATGGGCTGATCAATATTCTTATCACAAGCAATGCTATTTCTATACCCTTCCCAGGCATTAAAATTGCCCAAACTGGTAACATTTTTGATCTACAGACAGAATCTGCAGTATTATCCTGGTTCTGGAATGGTATCCCCCAATATAGCACTCCCACTAAAACCACACCACTGCTCATTCCCCCTCCTCCTCCAAGTGAAAGCACAAAAGGCAAAGATCACAGGTTGAGATACAAACACAACTGAAATAAAAAATGAGGGAAAACAAAAACAGTGACAGCAACAATATTAATACAAAAGGTTTAAGACAAAGAAATTATTTGCATGGAAAGCCTACAACAATAAACACTGACCTGCTTTATCCACCACCTTTTCTCCTGACCAGTCAGAACACTCTTCTCCTCAGAAGTGAGAGTCCCTTTCCCCTGCCCCCATTATTGGCATGAGGTGGTAATTGAATAATATCAGGATCCTGGCCACTCGTGGCTATTGTAAAAAATTAACCATATCCTGGCCAAAACCAGGTCAAATATTCAGAAATAATTTTATCTTATTAATTATTAAAATAAGAATAAGGAAAGGATGCACATAAGGTGCAGGGGTTTAGTGGCTGAGATTTTATGGGACAATGGAAAAATGCTTGAAACAGTCAATTGATTTTTTGCAATCCTTTGAAATTCCCAGAGTCTAGTTGTTTAATTAGTACAGACCATTGCTTCTCTTTGTACTAAAATTACACCATTCCTTCTTTTATTATTGGTAACATATATGTTGCTCTCATTTATGAAGAGATTGTTAAAATAGTCTTAATATATTTTATTTCTCTCCTATTATTGAAAGAAGATTTTGCATTTTTATTTCCAGCCAGGTCTGGTAATTATGGAAAAAATATAACCAACCTTTTCTTTACCTAGTGATCTGGAAAAGCAGGTCTTCTCATTCACAGACAACATTTTGGCAACAGTGAAGTTTCAAAATAGTGATATCAGAAACAAAATATTTTCATTTTAACCTGATTAATCTAGCACACTTCCTTTTACCTAAAATTAATTATTAAATAATAGAAAAAATATTAACCAATATTTTACAAGAACAAGGGAGATCTCAAGTGGGTCTGTGGAGCAAGACTCACTTTACACTAAGTGATCCAAAGCTAGTTGATACAACATATATAGAAGGAATTTTATTCTGTAGTATAAAGCTGATAGCCATGTGCAGAAGTTTCTACATAAGAAAAAAGTGTTATCAAATGCAGGGGAAGAATAGAAAGATATGGATACCTAATGATTCCTTAGTTCATCCACTTCCCACCAGATAATGAATGCAACAATCAGAGTTTTACAGTTTATTTAATTAAATATTGATGATGAACCCAAATGTAAGGTGATAAGAACACAAATTATTTGGGAAAAATGCTAAGATTTATAGGTAAAGTGCACTTCCCAATGATTTCTTAAGCATCCATCTTCCACTGCACAGCCAGACAAATAAAATAAGAGTCCAGTGAAATAGTTCTTGATTGCCAGTGGTCTAAACAATTTTCCCGCTGACAAAAGGTGGACCTTCACTGTAAAAATGAAAGGTCAAATTTCCCAAGAAGAAATGGTATTCATGCACTGGAAGGACATCCCTAAATTGGAAGAAAAAGGTTTCTTTTCATCTACTTGTCATACTGTAACAAGTCATATACTATCTCATGGGTAAATCCAGCTCATATACCGAGAGAGGCCTTAGCACATAATGTCAGTAAGGTTAAAAAGACAGAAAACTTGGTTTTTACAGATGTGTTTTCCTTGAGTCCTGCCATACACTTCGCAGACCCTTTCTGCTACCTAATTTATTTCCTTTGCTTCTAACATCCAAGCAAAAGGTCTAAAACATATAGCTGTACTTGTGTGCTGATGGTCTTGAATAACATTTGCTCATGATACTGCAAGCCATGTAACTGCACCATGGAGAATACCAGGAATCAGTCCTGCATGTTTAACCAAAACTCAGTGGTGTTTCTTAGAGCCTGATATACATTATCAAAGTGCTTATGCTCCACTTATGCTGCTAGCTGTGGTCAGCTGCAGTCACCACCCACGTGGTTAAATTGTGTGCTCCTTCAATATGAATATTGCTGTTTTCCCACGGGTGATTTCTATTTTCTTAAATATGGAAACATTAAAATATTTTTGAGCATATATTTTCAGAAAGAAAATGGCCTTTAATATTTTACTTCAGATGTAGATTAGTCTTCTTGTAAAACTTATCACTGTTTTTTCCAGGCATTTTTCAAGTAATCCCTAGTAAAATTTTCCACACATAATTTTTACTGTCTAATTGTCTGATTCCTCAAGGTATAAAAGCAACATGGAAATAGTAAAAGAATATATATATATAATGTGTGTGTATAATTTTCTATATTTATTATTTATAAATATATAAACATATGGATATATTTTTAATATGCATCTTTTAATAAATATGTAACATTTAACTGCTTTTTATTAAATAATTTTAAAAATAACGGTGTGAAATGTACATGTTTTTCACATTTTGTATTCAGCTAATGAAAAATGCTTAAAGCAATGGCATTACTGGTATGCTTAGAGTTTGCAGAACTGGAAGTCAGAGAGCTAGAAGTACTTTCCCCAGCTCCCAAAGTAGTGGTTTTCTAAATTAGTCAAGTAATTTAAAGCCTCAGATTTCTGATCTTTTTACTGGTTTTGTTGGGTTTAGTTTATTGTTTGGGTTTTTTTTTTGGTTGGGTTTTTCATAGAGTTACTGTAGCATGTAAGAACAGACATTAATTCCCTCTATTGTACGTATTTGTAAGTCTTTGTTATTATTTGCACAGCATTATTCCTCATTTCTATTTTTATCATTTTTGTTTCACCCCTTTATTTTCATTTTTACTACTAGGTATTCCATTACTTCCAGCAGCAGTAATTTCTCACATGCATTTTGACAAGCTACTAACTATAATCTAGAAGTTACAGCAAAGAAGTGTCAATAAGTAAATGAGAATAAACTAGTTTATTTAAAAACAAGAAAAAAAAGTATATTAAAATAACCTTGTTTTCCATTTTCTACAGAAAATGAAATTTATTGTTTTCTTTAAGAATCCCAGATAATCAGAAAAATATTTCATTGTACTCACTCCTTAATATTTTCATAGCAACAATGCCCCAAAGCTCCAAAAAAAAAAAAAGAAAAAAAGAAGATTTTGTTGGGCTAGATGGAAATATATTTAAAAGATCAAATTCAGGCCAGATATTGCAAATTTTGATGAAATCCTGTAATGTTATATTTGCCTTAGGTCTTACTCAGTTAGCAAAAGCATCAGCCTTGCTAATAAAAATGATGCTTTGAAAACAGCGTAAGTATTTGTACTCTTCAAAGTGTACATAAAAAGTCACATTATCAGAGCCATCATTGCAAATTCTGTACACACTTGTCAAAAACTGCGAAAAATGGAAACTAGTATTTACCCTGTTTCCTTTGAAAACAAGACCATAACAAGAAAGAACGTGCAGTTTTAAGTGAATTTAATGATTCTGAACTAACTTTGGGCTTAACACTAGAAACAATATTGTCCTTTTTGCTTGTTTGAAACATCTTTTGGTTTTAAATGCAGATTAAATTCCAAGTATAGTTTCAGTTGTTACAGCTTGACAGTTTTTTGAAACAAACTTAGAAGAGGAAATCTTGAATGTCTGATGAATCACAGTTTCTAATAATTTTCTAAGGGAAAGTTATGAAAGTATTCAAATAGGGCATAATATAGGAACTGATAAAAAAATCTTGCTTAAAAAAATGCAACTCCCCACAAAATCTCCAGAATGACTGCTTAAAGTTGATTCAGTAGAGATTAATTTAGATTTTAAATTCAAGTTAGAGGGTTGGGGAAGAAGAGAGATTTTTAGAGATAACATTTCTTCATCTCCATGTGTGTTGTGGTTCGACACTGGCCAGATGCCAGGCACCCATAAAAGCTGCTCACTCACCCTCCCCTGCAACTGGACAGAGGAGAGGAAATATAACAAAGTGTTCATGAATTGAGATAAGGACTGGGCAAAAACACTCATCAATTACCATAAAGGGCAAAACTGACTCAACTTAGAGATATAAAGCGAAAGTATAACCAACAAGATCAGAGTAGGAAAATGAGAAGTAAAATAAGTCCTTAAAACACCTTTTTCTCCCACCCTCCCGACCCCTCTCACCTTCCCACTGATAGTGGAGGGAGACAGGGAATGGGAGTTCTGGTGGTAACCTGTGGCTTTTCTCACTGCTCAGGGAAAGGAGTCATTCTCCTGCTGCACTGTGGGGTCCCTCCCACGAGAGACAGTTCTCCATGAACTTCTTTAACATGGCTCCATCTCACAAGCAACAGTCCTCCCAAAACTGCTGCAAACTTAGTCCATCCCACAGACAGCAGCACTTCTCAATCTGCTCTAGTAGTGTAGGAATGTGCTCCCTGTTGATGGAGTGACCAAATGACCCTTTGTCTCCTTAAAAAGGAAAAAAGCCCAGAAGCTTCTTTCCTCAATTGGTAAAGAAGACACCTCATAGGACCTGGGGGACTTCACCTCAAACTTAAGGATAGCCAATTGAACAGAAGCCAAAAAGTACCACCTAAGCAATTTATTAGAAAAAGAAGAAGAACAAAGAGACTAATCGCTTTGGTGGGGTGTTTTACCAGGAGCAAAAAACTCTTGCACCTGGCTCAGGTTTTCTCTGTAAAGAGCTTTGTTATTTTGCCTTTTAGTAAAACTTTTCTATTTCCAACACTACCACAGGAGCCATCCTGCTGATTTTATGCCTTTCTGAGGCAGTTGAGCTTTCTTGGGTGTGATATATTTCTGCCAGAGCTTATAAGACCTGGCTCGAGGAGATACATATATCATACTAGGGGTCACATCCATGGCATGCAGTCCTCCAAGGACAGGCTGCTCCAGTCTGGGAGCAGGGCTCCCGCTCTCTTCCAGTTCACCAACTGATCACAGCCTCCTCCAGGCATCCATCTGCTCCGGCATGAGCACCTGCCCCCACGGGCTGCGGGTCTGGGATCTCCCACAAGCAAGTGGATCCCCATGGGCTGTGGTGGATCTCTGCATTCCCCATGGATCCCCACAGCCTGCAGAGGACTCCCAGCTCCAGTGCCTGGAGCACCTCCTGCCCCTCCTTCTCCACTGACCTTGGTGTCTCCATGTTGTTTTCCTTCCCGTGTTCTCACTCCACTCTTCTCTAGCTGGAAAATTATAACCGTGCCACAAACTTTGTTTTGATTTCTTCTAAATATGTTGTGACAGAGGCATTACCACCATCTTGAATTCACCCAGCCTTGGCCAGAGGCAAATCCATCTTAAGAGTCATCAGGGATTGGTTCTGCCGGACATGGTGGAAGCTTCTAGTAGCTTCTCACAGAAGCCACCTCTGTGCCTCCCCTACTACCAAAAACCTGTCTGTGCAAAACCAACACAAAGCACCTTAGCTTAGCTTCTAGGAGGATCTTTTCTGTGATCTTCCCAGGCACAAAGGTGAGACTCACAGGTCAGTAGTTTTCAGAGTCCTCCTTTCTACCCTTTTAAAAGATGGATACAATGTTTCCCTTTTTCCAGTCTTCTGGGCCCGCACCTGATTGCCAAGAGTTTTCAAATATCACAGACAGTGACTTGGCAATAGCATCAGCCAATTCTCTCAGGACTCTGAGATGTATTGCATAGAGTCCCCTAAAGTACTTTCAGGTTCCTCAGGTGGTCATGAGCCTCAGGAGGTCATGATATTAGAGTGCAAAGGATTTTTTTCTCCCAGTCCCCATCCAGCTGCCCACCTCCTTGAGCATTATGCAAAAGCAATCTCTCAAAGTAAGTAGAAGTAATGCATTGAGGGAATGACATCTGGACAATAGAATATGGAAAAAAAAAACCAATATTTGTATAAAAAGCAGTATTTATATAATGTTTTATAAACCTTAGAAAGAATCATACCATTTCAAGACTTAAAACATAATTGTTTGAGATCCATTTATCCTTTTCATAGTTCTGCCAAGACTAGGGAAATACATGCCAAAGCCTTAAGCTTTTGTCAAGAGGATATGGACTTCTGTCTGTTAGGATCTGCCTAATTTTTATTTCAATAGAAGGATAAGGGGTTTGAGAACATACACTGAAAAATCACTATCAAGAGTCGGAAACTGCCTAAGTTAGATAGTGAGAAATGCTGACAAAAAGGTGATAAAAAGGTACCTTTAGTCACTTTGCTGTCATCTTCAAAAGAAATGGATCACTGATATAAGTCATAATCTTTGCAGTCATCCAGTGATAGGATCCATTCCCATCTTTAAACTGTCTTTTCAGTGGTTGCCACAACTGTTCAGACTACAGGGGAGTTTGGATTATTTTTTATCTTTTGCGTAACTTGATAAGATCTCATCTTCTGTCTCTCAAGTATAGTATATGCTTTCAGTAACCCAAGAATATCTTCAGGCATCAACATAGTACACAGCTGTACAGAATGGCATGTGGAAAAACTATGTTTGTGCAACTTTGCCCATGTGGTCTGGAAATCAACTTTTCTGCTGTGAACAGAGGTGTGATAATTTGTGTAATGACTTCCATGAATGACACTTCCAGGTAGCAGCTGAAATTGCTCACCCCACTTCTCTTCCTGCAAAAGCTTCTGCTACATTAGTCCAGGTCTAGACCTCCTAAGAAAAGAAAGCTTCCCCTTCAAACAAATTGAAGACATATGTTTCTCCAAAATTCTTTGAATTGGATTTACATGAGCCCAGCGCTTCCCTTGAACTGTCCTTCTCCCCTTCTATTTGCATACCAGTGAAGAAACACAGGAGTGACTTCATAACACAATGTCAAGAAACTCACCTGCAAGTGAATATTTCTACTCTATTCCTTCCTGAAGTGAATACTTAAATATCTGATGATATATATGCACTGGGTTAATGACTAAAATCCACGTCCTCATTTCAGACTGAAGTGTCTAATTATAATGCTATATAGTGTCTTCTTTTTGCTTGTTAAATGAATATTGAATTAGCTTTTCTTCTGAAAGAATAAAAGTAAGCACTCTTCCCACTCTCCGACTGCTTTGGGATATTAGTTTATAATTTAGAATATATATGTCTGGCAAAAAGAGGATTTCTCTAGGCAGAAGATCATCTGTTTCTCCAGATGCTTTCTAACCACTGAACTATTGGATTAAAGAAGAAGTGCAGAGAAGTGGAAATAGGGCATTTTACATTCCTGCATTTATATGCTGAGTTCATCTGACAGTGGTTCCTGAGAAAGCCTATGAGATCAATTTTTGGAAGTAAAAATGTCAAAACAATGCTCAAATCTGATCAGACTTAGGCAGACTGATCTCATAAGTCTCTTCTTACAGTCAAAATTGTGAGATGAATTTAAGGTGGGATAGAAAATAGACGGAAAATTCAAGGGACTCATGATTTGTTCAATATTCATATGTCACACCACTGACAGACAGCAAAGTGCTGGGTCTAGCACAGTTTTAGTTTATTAATTATTCTGGAAGGGGGACAGAATGCAGTCTCATCAAGTTCGTGGAGATCCCACCAAACTGGGAGGGATCTCTCAGTGTCCAGGTCATTGAAACATAAATTATTCTATACTCTAATTCTATGAGTCCAGAAAACAATGAATGATGGCATCGTGAAGAGTCTTAAGGAAAGGTCTGACAGAATTGATTTGTCATTTGGCAATGGCTGCATGTAGAAATCCCAGTACCAATTATAAAGGAATGAAATAATTTTCACTAATTTATAAGAAAATAGCACTTAATTTTGCACTTAATAGCAAAAATATTTGTTTTATAAAAAAATAATTTACTAATATTAATATAAATACAGCGCTCCCATAGTAACAAAAAAAAAAAAAACTGAATTATAGTTTATTTCTATTATTTGATGGTATGTCCTACAGATCAAAGTAAATGTGAAACTTCTCAAAAAATGGCTTGGAAAGTAAAATCAACCATTATACTCCCTTTTAGCATGGCATAACAATTTGCATGTTGTCCAAACAAAATGTTAGCTATTTTATTTAAATCTTCACATTAATTACTTCCAATTTCAGTAGGTGAAAAATCACAATTCATTCTGCTCCAGAAATGTGAATTTTTAGTTTGCTGTGTGGAGAAATTGGAAGGTGTCTAGAAAACTCCTTACTGAAGAGTTCAAAAGTAAGAAGTGTTCCATTTTATTCTTCTAGCATTAAAATTTTAAGTAATCATAAATTAAATCAACTTTCCAAATTGAAGTTTAACTTTTATGTTTTTCCGTATCAAGGAACATGTAAACAATTGTGAAATAGATTAATTGATAGGTAGAACTAGATATTAATCTAGTTTTAACCTATTAAACTAGATGCTGAAGTTCCAAACTCTAAAGAATTTCCCTCTTTAGAAGCTCTAACACAGCATTTTAGAAATCTTTTTGTTAAAAAGTACATTCTCTATGACATATGAAATGTAGCTTATGTGGTTATTTTGCTAACTTAAATTTTTAGTTTAGGTCTGTGGATTTACTACAGCATCCTTAAAAAGAGAGAAATCACTAAACAGATGCTCTTTGCCGAATATGTTGGAAAAATGTTAGCAATTCAGAAACACCTAAAGGCAGCTAATAATCCAAGCATTTTTAATAGCAATGAATAATTCCACATCTGATTAAATGCAGCAGGGACACCTCTATCATATTTTCAGTGTGTGTAATTTCAAACAACAAATTAGCTAAAACAAAAACATTCTGATGAGCAGAAATAATTTATACATTAGAGGCTTTCTCTGCTGTATCTTCGCAATTCAGATAAATTGCTGTGTAAAACTGTGCCGCTGGGGTGTTATGCATCCATCTGACAATACATGGGTTAGAGAAGGGTAAACCTTATGAGGAAAATTACAGAAATTAAACCTTTGGTATGTCAACAGAAAACAAAAATAGAATTAAAACATAAGCATTTTTTTTTATTTCAGAGACCTACTCAGTATTATTGCTGTTGCTTTCATAAGAGACAGAAGCCCCTACTGCACTTCTATGTTATTGTGTTAGCAAAGCTAGTTACTAAATCAAATATATTCTTTGGGCTTTTTTTCTGGAGTGCTAGAGTTGCAAAAAGCTGTGGGGCCACTTGTGATGTGTTCAAGAATTTTCCCTAGGATCCATGAAAGTGGAAATTTTTTCACAAAATCAACTGAAAAACCCCAAACATAGCTATTGCTTGCTTTCTATAGCTATTATAATACAGGAACCAATGAACACTTACAGCTAAAATAAAAAGTAATTTTCTTCATACCTAAAATAAAGTCAAACAAGATCCACTACTTCACAAATGTCTAAATTATTTTTAATTTTCTCTCCATAGGTAGGAGCCCAACTATAAAACATCTCACATCCTTTGTTGTCTGTACTTGTAGCAATCTAGTGGCCCAGAATCTTTACAAGAAATCTGTTTCTTATCACTTAGATCATCCAGATAAGATTTGAAAGTTTCAATCAATTTCTTTCAAAATTCTGAGCTTTTTGAAATTCTTCTATACCTGACAGGAATGTGGTTTTAATTTTTTTTTTTTTCTTTAAAGAAATTCTGCAATGTGTTATTGGAAAGCATCAGCTGTAAGGTACTTCTATACCAGTAAGCATGACTGTAGTACTGATTAATTTCATTACTACACATAAGTCTATTTCTGGGCATTCTTATTGTTCTGAAATAAATACAGGTAGAGCACCATTGCTACTGGAAGAGAATCAACATCTTGTTTATCTAAGAATCGCATTAACAGGCTTCCTTAATGTGTCTGAGCAGATATTCTCAGGAAAAAGTTTAATCATAAAAGAATGTAGTTATAACCAACATCATAAATTTAGTTCAGTACCATCAGTGACGCTGAAAAAAAGCAAGGATGAAAGTGAAAACAAAAGGAACATATGAAGTTTCGTCCTAGTGTTTAAGAAAAAGAAGACTTTTTACACCAGACCACTGTGGGAGTCTTAACTTATTTTGCCAGGGTCGGGACGGTATTTCTTGTTTGGACTCAGATGTTTATTAGTTCTTATCTATATCACAGTCTCACAAACCGTGCCTTCTACTGCACTTCACTCTAACAAACTAAAAATGGAGCCTTATCTCTCTCTCTCTCTACAAGGCCTTTTAAGGATTAACTGTCCAATTAAGAAATGACGCCTAAATTATTTTTACTTTTGACTCAATAACCCACCACCCGTGGCCCACAATGTACTCTTTTTTTATCCAATTACACAATACCACCCAAACCCACGAAGAAGAAGGTAAAGAAGGACTAGCCTCCACCCTAAAACCTCCATCTTGGTTTATATATTCTAAAACCTCAAACTCTAAGTTTTCCATCATGTGATATTGCATACTTCTATTCAAACTACAACACCCATAATCCCAGTTCCATCATTCAATTTTGGAAGCCTTTTCCATGCCCTCAGGTCAAATGCAGTGTTCTCTTGGGGGTCAGTGCCTGTCAGCACAGAAAGTCTAAAATTCTCAGCCAGGTTCTCAGCCAGGGTTCCAACAGATCATGACCCCAAAAAATGGGTCAGAGCTGGAATTGTTCAGACCTTGAAACTATTAGAGAGGACTTTCAAAAGAAAAAGAAACAAGAATACAATTTTGTGCAAAACATTAAGATGTCTGAAAAATTAAACTTTAAAAAAAATATTTTAAGCTGAAATACATGGGAATGTATCACCTTTTGAAAAGTGTGACTACCGGCTACATGTGGCTACAAATAAGTGGCCAAAAAGTAGAAAAATAATTGTTTCTCCTACATTTTTCCTGTGTGCGTGTGTATATATGCCTGTAAAACCTTAATGCTATTCTGCTGACTTCAGTTTCTCAGTATAGATATCACTCTAAGTATCTTCTGTGTTTGACTATAACAGATGTCACCACCTAGATGTACTCAGACCATAAGGCATATTTTCTGCAGTTCTTGTGTTTGCATGGTCAGAAGACACCTTAGTATATGAAAGGTATTAGCTACATCTACTTTGCTGGTAAAACTCATAATTATATTTTCATTTACTGATTTCTCTTTTTATGTTTCCAGGACAGCAGCTAAAAAATGTATGTATTCTGTTCCACATGAGCAAGCAGATATGTCACACACTAGACACTACAAGTTGTTTGATTTATATATGCAAATCCCAAATACATAATGGTAAAAGCAGTCTGCTTTTGTTTTGATAAGCTTAGTGACTCACACCAATAAAACATAAGACCCAAGTGCTAAGACAATTTTAAAATTTCATTCATAAAGTTGTATTTTCTTCTAAAATAAACTACCCTCTGATAGGATCATCCCATTGGGCATTACAACATTTATTTTACCTAGTGTACAAATCATTCAAACATCCCCACTTCTTAAGCTTGGTTGAATTGGAACATTGCTTGGGGTTCATAGTCTCTTCAAGACAGAATGTGAAATGATCAGATAAAAGACTCTCAAAAACAAAACTGAAAAGCCAGAAAAACTAGAAAATAAACTAGCAACCAAACAGAAAGAGAATGAAAGGAAAAATGTAAGGACAATGGCAATTCAAAACAGATTACCTCATTCCTCTGAAAGACTGAAACAAGTACCAGCAAACATGGGGAGATAGGATAGTCTCAAGAGTATAGTAATGGTTCTGGACCTTAGGTAGCTTTGAGCAACAGAAAAACAATCATGGCAGAAGAATATCAGCCTTGTTCTCACTACAGATACAATTTTACATTCAATAATTTTTGTAAGTTTTATCATGCAGAGTGTAAGCAGATTTACTTTCTTACCACCCTTTATGCGATACATTCCCTGACCTCATAAATTAGGCAGTTTGATTTTTTTTTAGTTACCCATCTCTACTGAATTTCAGAAGAGTGTTAGTAGTCCATAATACCCACATTAAAAGATGGAAAGAGCTGGCCTCACCTTTATCATCAACTAAGCTTTCATGTAAATATGATCTTACCTGCTATGCTTAGGGATTAACCAAATTTAATGTTCTGACAGGTTCTACAGTGCCATTCTCCATAGAAGTTACTAGATGGGGAAATGTCCTGCTTAGAGGCTTTGAACAAATTTAGGGGTAAGGTGATCATCAGCCTACTCAGTCTCTGCCAGATGTTTTTCACTTCAAACACACCCATGACATAGCTTAAGGGCCCCAGGAGCTTTGGAGATGTAACCTTAACTGCATAGAATATTTTGAACACAGAAAGTGGATAATGACAAGATAAGAAAGTGTAGGAATATTGAGGTGGGACACATTGTTATGCCCAAAGGATGGTCTCTCAACAAAATTTGCTATTGTAGGCCTTGCTTCCATTTCCTTTTAGGCTCATTAGAGATATATTTTACTGTAGTAACAAGATACACCTCAAAATGATGTAAGGTTCTAAACTTTAGAATACATTAGTGTTTATCAGTCAAGACTTTGATGCCCATATGTTTCAAAGGGTTTGTGTTATTTCATTCCCCATGAAATGCTGAGGTTAACAAAAAAAAAAAACAGACAGTATATTTCTACATAAATTTTAAAACTGCTGGAAAGAGTAGACTATTATTTCCCAACTCCAACTACTTTAGAGGTCAGCATCTGCTCATTCAAATCATACTAGAGGTTGGCACAACTCCATCACAGAAATGTTGTATTGGCAGTGCCTATCACATACTAGTCTTGACAATAGAAAAGTTAGCAAGACCGGAATGTCACAGTTATTGACAAATATTCATCAAGTAATGTCTCTCTTGATTGCTATTAACAAAGGGCAAGGTAAGTCTAGGAGTTTCTGCTAACTGTGCTTGAATCAACTTTTCAGCTGTAGAAGGAGGACTTTCAGGAGGACTTAATTGTTTTAGCCACTTAGCAGTCCAGACAGATGTGCTAAAAGATATACCTTGTTTTCAAAATGCTTTCTCCATCTCTTTCCTGAGCAACCAAGCAGAGTAATGACTACACACATACCTCCTAATTCCAGCTTGTTGGAAGCTTAAGCAACTGCACATTCTTATAGATATTTTTTCCTCATATCATCATGGACAATCTGATTACAGGCAAGTCAACAACTATCGATATTTTAACACATGCAAGCTAACATTAATGACTGTGCTATGCATAACTTAATAAATCATTATATTTCTCTTGAAATACAAAATGATTCTTCCAATAATATTTTTGAGACTCAGATAATACAAATTTATGCTAAGATTAGTCTTTGTTTATAGATCCAAAGGAAACAGGGTTTTTTCCACATTAGTTCTTGCATAAGTATTTGAAAACCTGCATGTTTCAGTTATTCCCTCCAGTAGTATCCAAGCTTGCAAATTTATCTAATAATAATACACATTATAGTTATTTTCTGTTATTTTCCTCCTACCTCAGAATGGTCTCCCCTTTTGTGTTTACTACAATTAACTTGGCCCTGTCTTTAGAAGTTTCAGTGAAATCCAGTTACATTTTTTAGTTTTGTCCAACATTCAGTAATTGTTGGGAGAGGAAAATTTGTTGTTATGAAGACTTCCAAGAGGGAGAAAAAGGTGTTTCACAGCAACTTATGTTAGTCGCATTTTTCTTATTATATGTATCTGTTCCTAATATAAATTAAAAATGCTCTAGATTTGCAAATTTGTTTTTCTGCATTAGTGATGATACTTGATTTTGAATCTATATTCAATACTGTCCTTTTACCACCTCTATTATGCAATGGACCAACAAGACATCAAAAAGGTGTGAGAATATGCAAGAATATGTAACCTACATATAGCTTCAAGCAGCCTACCAGCTACAATCTGATCTTCACTGGATAAAAATCAGTTGACTTGAAAAATCCTATGCAATTTGTACCAGCTAAAGTTATGATCCTTGTTTTTCATCGTGCTTGCAAAGATTACAAAATTTAGTGTTACATATCAACCTGAAGGTTGAAGTAGATTATCAAAATTTTACATATTACCCTGGGAAACTTACTTTCTAGAATGGTAAGACAGACCATGTAAGGGAAAGCAAAGACAAATGGCCATAATCATAAAATGGTGCTAAGCCTACTTCACTGATTCACACAATATATCTGTTAAATAACATTCCTTCTTAATAAATAATATTGTATATAAAGCAAAATGCTAATTAATCTTACTGTCTATGCCTTTTATATGTATTTGAAATTACAGGTTAAAATATATTTACATCCTATTACAACTATGTTTATTAAGGAAAAATATGCTTTAATGTGAAAAATTTAATTTAATGTGAAAAAGCAGACTGCTGGAGTATATACCCTAAATATTCTGAACCATCAATAATTAGTAGTCATTGATAATCATTGTAGCAGAGCATTCATTTCATGAATGGCTTATTTCATGAAAGGCAGGATTTAACTGTGACTGTAAGCACACTAAGGAGAGAAGGAGCAAAAATGACAGCAAACTAAACTCTTAAATATCTAGAACACTATTATTCACATACATCAAAACTCATGTCATGCCTACTATAATTGGACTAAAATCCTTACTTAGTCATAAATTCTGAGCAGATTAGGAACCTATAAGAATTGGACTCTCGCCAGCATTAAACATGGATGAAAGCAAACACCAGTTTGCAGTGTGCAGGCTGCTTTTAACTGTAATGTCTCAGAAATATCTATTACAATTTTTAACATCTACAGAGGGTTAGAAAACCTTTCACAGAGTGCTGACAAAAATAATCTGAACCTCTCTTGAACATCAGATTACAAAAAGGTAGGACTGATGAGTAATTTCAGCCTGCAGGGAGCATCAAAACATTTCAAAGTGAAATGGAAAGAAAGATCAAGAGAATATCTGAATATTATTAGAATTAGAGAAGAAATTTCTTTGGATTTCTGTGAGGCCAAATTCAATGTCCAGAACACGGTCAGGGCAATTCCAAACACAAATACAGAGAGAGTGGAGAATAGATTAAGACCAGCCCTGAGGACAAGGACTTCTGTGGAGGGAGTAGGGAATGAGAAGCTCAACATGATCCAGCAATGTGCACTTGCAGCCTAGAAAGTCAACCTGTCCTGGGCTGCATCAAAGGTGGCTTGGCAGAGGAATGTGATTCCTCCCCTCTAATTTGCTCTCCTGATAACCCAGCTGGAGTTCTTTTTTCAGCTATAGGGCCCCCGATGTTGGAAGGACATGAACCTGTGGGACAGAGGCAGGACACAAAGATGGTCAGAGGGCTGGAGCACCTCCCACATGAAGGCAGGCTGAGAGTTGGGATTGCTCAGCTTGAAGTTACCTTGTGGCAGCCTTCCACTACCTGAAGTGGACCTACAAGAAAGCAGGAGAGGTACTTTTTGCTAGGACATGTATTGATAGGACCAGAGGGTATGGCTGTAAGCTGAAAAAAGTACGTTTAGATCAGATATTGGGAAGAAATCTTTTACTGTGTGGGTGGTGAGGCACTGGAACAGATTGGCCAGAGAAGCTGTGGGTGTCCTGTTCTTGGAAATGTTCAAGGCCAGATTGAATAGGGCTATGAGTCACTTGATCTAGTGGAAGATGTCCTTGCCCCTAGCAGGCAGGTTGGGACTAGATGATTCTTAATGTTCCCTCCAACCCACAACCTTCTACAGTTTTGTAAAATAATGTTCACCTGTATGAAGATTTATCATATATAAACATATACTTCTATGCATTACTTAACAACTAAAAAGAGGAAGTATTCATTACATGGAAGTTACTTGGACAAAGAGCAAGTACAAACACTACCATGTGAATGCAGATGCAGTCTATAGAGTAACATCCTTTTTTCAACAGCAGCTATTTCTTCTGCTATAGATGCCTTTGTTTCTATGAAACACTTGTAACATATTTCTATGTGTCCCCATCATGACAATTTAGAATATATTTATTGCTTATATAGATCTTGCCTATCAAGTAGTAGATCTCATAAATATATTTATTCAGCTTTTCTTTAAAAATATCTGAGATAGTTTTCATGTAGCTTGTTCAGCCACCATGTCAATATAGTACAAATGCCATGACAGTGCTGTAATACAGCTTTCTGGGATTGCCTCATTTGCTGCTTGGAATATTGTGCTACCATACTTATACTGATAGCTGTACCTGAGAGATCTCATTTATGTCTGGTTCTGTCCACACAATATGCATTTTCTCAATCTCTATGTAGACAATACCCTCAGAGATACATCTTAATTGAGGCAGGGTACAGTGTATGCTGAATTTAAGTATTCACAGACACCTATTCCCCCAGTAATACTGCAGTGTAGTTCTAAAAAGCAATTTATTAAAGCCTTCGAAAAAGGAAAAATATAGGCAAGTTAATATTCCAAAAAACCCATTCCTGTGACCCAGCCTTATGTAATGTAACTGTTCCTTGGGGATTATGAATTATTCTTCATGAATTCACTGACTTCTGATACTGTGGTTTTCAGTAGAAATCCCTTTTTTATACCCAAGATCTCTTTAATAATAAACAATTTCCCATCTAAAAAAGAAATAATATATGTTTTAAAACACTATGACTATAACCCAGACATCTCCACATGATAGTGTAATATAATTTGAAATGGAAATAGAGAAAAAAAAAAAAACATGCACATCTTGCATTCATCAATAAACTTTACTATACAGAACAGTTTGTATATACAATAATTATACTAGCTTGCCAAGAAAGACATCTTTCCTAAAAAGTGATTAAGTAAGGACATTTAATGGAAAAACACTGAAGCAATTTCTATAATTCCATTATTGCTAGTAAGAATATGTACTGTATACTTACCTTCCACAGCAAACTTCTTGTCTCTATTATGTTGTATGTTGAAAGTTTTAAAAGGTCAGTCTGTGTTCATGCTCATTTGTCTTCATTCTCATTTACTTCTTTTCTTTATGTTCTGCAAAAAGAGTCTTCAAATGTTTTCCTTATTTATTTGCTTTACACCATCAATTCCACAAGAAAAAGTCAAGTGTCAAGATAGTAGATAAACAAAGGTGACTGGAGCAGAACATTATCCAAGACTGGTAAAATACAAGTCTCTGTTGAGGTAATAAAAGCCCTAAAAATGGTATGCAGCTGGCATAATGTCTAGAAAAACTAAAGAAACAGAGGGTTATAGCTATTCTTCAATAGCTCCTCTCCACACCATTCCATTTCTACACTTTTCCCCTGTTCCAATGTGGGTCCTTCATGGGTAGTGGCTCTGACAGGACCCTGCTCTGGATCTCCATGGGTCACAGCTTTCTCCAGCCTGTTCTGGTGTGCAGAGCTGCAAATGAACTGCAAATGGCTTTCTGCTTCACCATGGTCCTCCATGGGCTGCAGGGCAACAACTGCCTTCACCCTGGTCTTTTCCATGGTCTGCAGGGGAATCTTGGCCCTGAAGCTAGGAGTGTCTCATCCCTCTATTTCTCCTTTGACCTTGGTATGTACAGGGCTGTTTCTCACTTTTTTTTCACTCTCTCACAGCTGGTTTCTTAAAAATATTATCACAGAGGCATTGGAAGTATTACTTGATCTCAGCTGTGTCCTGCAGAAGATCCACTGGATCTGACTTCAGCCAGATGGAACCAGCTGTACCTGGGATGGGGCAGCCCCTCTCCTCTTTTCTCAGATGCCATCCCTGACCTGCTGCCACTGCCAACTCTTGGATAAATAAACTGAATAAAAAGGCAAGGAACAAAGACCACAGTTCAGCAACAGAATCTGTTGAGGAGTTCTGCTATTTCAGAGGGGTCAGGCCTATGACAGAGCTTTCCTTATTCCTATTACATTGTTTTTAGGCTTAATTACATGTTACCAGGAGAAGGGATGAACAGTAGTACAGTTATTCAACTTCTTTGACAAGATTCAATTAGGGACTCCCCAGTAATGGCTGTAAAGCCCCAGAACTCTGTCACCGAGTCCTTTAAAGGGGCTTATGTTTTTGCAGGTTTTTTACATACCAGAGATTAGAGGCAAGGAAGAAACTTGACACTTGACAAGTTATTCTCAAGAAATCAAAACAACAAAAACTTAACCAGCAAACTTCAGAAAATCAGGGAACTCTGGCAAAAGTTTAAAGCAATATTCAATCAACATCAAGCATTTCAAATATCATTAACTTAGCAAGCTCTAAGCCCATTCAACTTAGCAAATTCCAACCTATCTGAATTTGTTATTCAAATTTCATGAAGAAGGAGTTAGAAGACAGATAGAAAAGAACAAATATAGCTACCTCTCATGTTTCAGCTGATATAAAATCCAAGGGAAGGTAGGCTCAAGACATGTGCTTGTACTGTTCTTTGACTTAAGTACCCTTTGGTTTTCCTGGGTCCTTTCCTCAGGTGGGACTTCTGTTCTGGTGTCCAGTCAGGAGCTGGGTTAGAGGCTCCAGGGGCAGGTGAGGAGCATTGCCAGCTGTGTGCCAGGGCTTGGTGACCACTGCAGAGGCTGGGATGCAAACCCTGGTGGGACAAGGTGTGCAGAGAAGGGCATCACTTCACGGAAGCAAGACACAACCTGTCCTTTCCCCTCACACACATGCCCAAAATTGTTTGAGCATTAAAATATAAACCGTCTGCATTCAGGTGTGCACAATAAACACTATCTTTTTGTGAAATTTGTCTTTTGCCAAGTCTTGCATTTCTGATATTTGGTATCACAGCTAATTGATCTCAGAAGCATTTCAGCTCTCTGTGAAGCTCATAGGGGTTGGAGCTGTTTAAACAAGGAAGATGTTGAGATATTTTCTAAATTTTGTTTTTTAAAACAAAGGTTTCCTTCCTTCCTTCCTTCCTTCCTTCCTTCCTTCCTTCCTTCCTTCCTTCCCCGAAAATGACTCAATCACTCTTTTCTTAGGCAAGCTTTACCTGAAGTTCATCTTCCTATGAACTGAAAGGATCCAGCATGCAAAGTAATTTCATGCCTTCAACAGAAATAGAAATGAAACTATTTTAAGAACTGAGCAGGAGGCTGCAATGGTAATGTCCAATTGCACAGAGTTCAGCCAGGATTCTTTCTTCATACTAAGAACTAGACTGGGCAGCACAAAGAGAAGACAAATGTTTCTTTTAGTTCGGTTCATAAAGCTGTAGTTATAAAGTAAGTATGCCTGATTTATATTTAATCAACTGAATTTAATTATTTCAGTCAAGAGTCAATGATATGGCTGGAGGTTTTAAATAAGCTTATGCTTTTAAAATAAAACTGAAGGATGCTAGATATTGGTTGTCTGTAAGGATACTAAGTTTGAACATACATTTCAGTCATATACAGGAATATTTATTATACATTATAGTGGATGATAGTCAATGCAAATTTGACGCATTTAGTCATCTAAATTTTGGATTTAAGCAATTCAAGTCAGTCGCCTTGGTAAAAGTTATTCTCATTTGAGATTATATCTGACAGAATCTACAGAAGATTGATGCTGTCCTGGATTGCCAGCTGAAGTCCAGTACTTTCAAAGACAATAGATGCCTACCATTTGTTAACAAGGTCTGAATCTAAACAGGAATCAGAGCCTTGAGCAAGCCAGTTCATGTCAGTTGCTTTTATACAAATATAAATTGCCATTGTAACAGCAGCAGAGTATTCAAGCCATTTAGATAGATAAATGAAGATATAAGTCAAATATGGTACAAGAAAGAGATGCACACTATGGAGATGCCTAAAATTTTTGACCTGCAGTTACAGATCAGATAAGAACAACTTGTGAACATTTAAATAGTGCCACAAGTCTGTGTTTGATAAGCTGAACTATCCCATGCAAAGCAATTGAGCTCATTTTAAAATACACATTATCACTTCAAATTCCACACTTGATTAGGTGCTGTGTGTGCCAATGGGATCAACCAGCTGAGGAAATACTTTAAGGGCCTTCACCAGTTGGTTCTTCAAGGAGATGAGAAGGGCATCTCTACACAAAGGACAAATTACCTATTTTAACTAACAATGCCGCTTTAAAGCCTATTCTGAGTGACATACATCATCACTTAAGGTGAGACTTTACCAGTTACTGCAGAATTTATACAGTTAGATGTATGTCTATTATAGATAAGCTAAGCAATGTTTAAGTGAAATTTGATCAGCTGTTGTACATGTTGATGCAGAGTCTGAATTCTCAAGTTGTTTTTCAGGCCATGATGTTGTTCCTTAGTGCTGCACTATCACTTGTCGAGGTTAGATTAGAATTTTCCTTTCCACTTCTTTCTTCTCCCCATACTTCTACACAGTCATTTTTCACAGTTCTTTTTCATAAGATCTCAGATGTTATGCAGAAGTTATCGCTATCTGGTCTGGAACTGTATCACAGACACCAAGTGCAGGTGACCCTGAATTCTGTCTTAATTACTGTGGCCTTCAATACCGCCTTAATCCCGTTAATATTATCCCTGCTTTAATACTATGAGTGACAAAAAATGTAACAACAGAGAAGACAATTAGCCTTCAGAAGAACTAGCTGCTAATTCAGGAAAGTGAATGGGACTTAGTGGAATTATGGCAAAGGATTTATGTCCCTGATATAAATACAGCATGATCCTAAGAATTGGGAATAAAAGAAAATCCCAGGATATCAGGAGTGAAAACATTTAATCCTTAGGCTTTTCTTCTAAGTAATTTAAAAATTCTTCTTTCTTTTGTAGTGTCTCATGTAAATTGCTCAAGAAGAATGACTGATATTCAGTCTTCTAAAAGATGCTTAGGAACTGTAAAGAACATTTATTTTCAACTATGATCTCTCTCTTGGCTCTGTAGTTTCATTCAGAGCTATTCCCTTTTTAATCTATGATAAGATATCAGCAAGACTGATCCCATAGAGATGGTGAGTTTCAAAACATAGTCCATAACAGCTAGTGTTGGGGCACCCAGTTTTAGGTACAGGCACTGGTGCAAAATAACAGAAGGAAGCACAAATGCTTCAGTCTTTTCATTTGGACTGTGTAGGAAGACTGATCAATTACCTACACTGTACAAGTCACAACTCAGTGTTCTAATTAAAAAAACACAAAAAATCAGGTAGACAAAAGCAGGAATTAGACTGAAGCATATGCTAATGTTCATCAAGGGCAAGTCTCTTTTTAATACCTCTTGCCAGATTCCTTCTCCTTACTCATTTTCTAATTAGGCATCTATCACAAAGAATAATGTTTGTAAATTTCCATGGTGCCAGGAAAGCATCAGTGAAGAAGACACAGAGAAACATATTGTCACACTATGCAAAAAGTCAATAATCTCAGAAAATATGTTGGGGGAAAAAAGCAAATTCAAAGAAAAGACACAAGTTAATATTCTCTCTCTATATGACCTGGAGACCATAGGGGCACTAGAACAAGGAAGTATGGGAAGCAGTGAACACAGGATCTTGTCTTTGTAGAAACCCTTAATGGTTAAACATTGAAAATATTAATTCTAAAGAGTCTTGTCTATTTACAAGAATGGTAGTTTATATAACAGAAAATTTTGATAACAAATGCTGTATCACCTAATAAGAATCCCACAAGTACTCTTACCGCATTCTAAAATATTATTTTGTACCCAAGCTAACGATTATTTTTCCTCTCTGTATGTTTCATGCTATTCTTTGATCCTTATATTGTAAATTCCTGAAGACAAACATGGACAATTTGTTTCTTTGATGTCTTTACCCACCTAGAGAAACAAGCTGACATTTCCAGTAACCAGCAACCTGTATTTTCCATTCTAATACACACAGTCAGAATATAGTGTTTAAGTGACTCAGTAAAGAGATCAGCATTTCATTTTGTAGCAGGTGCTGATTTTAATGATTCTATTGGTTGATCTATACCTTTGCAGTGAAAGTAATATCAGTGTCCTGCTACACTGTTATAGTTAATGAGATAGTTCAACTCTACATCTGTTTAATGCACTTTGGAAACTGCAAATTGTGGGGCTGAGGAGCAGAATCACAAGACACAAAAAGATTGAGTGTTTGTATTATTGTTGAGGTTTCTTGCCATCTGAATTTTAGAGATTTTTTTGGGATTCTTATTATTCATCAGTTTCGTATCTCAATCAAGTACATGCTTCACATTTTAATATACTCTTGTACCTAAGTTTCATAGTATGTATGAACTATGTTAGTTTCCAAAGATATAGACTGTTCATCTAGTCCATTTAGAATAAGTCAATTTTAATTTGTATTAAACAGGTCTTTGATAATGAGATTCGCTTCAACATGTCTTTCCATATCCCTGCAGTCCTGTAGTGCCTGACAAGGATATTTTTGGCAATTATGATTTAATTAAATATTCCCTAAAGAGCTGTTATATAAAGCAAAGTCATATAAAAAACTGACAGCCATTTAAAGTCAATACTCTTAGAAGGCATAATTCCCACAATTCTCATCAAAGTCTTGGAAGAAGGCTTTGATTTAGCATGGATTCAAATGTGGGATGGAAAGTTAAACTTCGTTGTTGTTTTCACAGTCTCCAGAAATGTCATTTATAAAACATAGCAGGAGCTTACCATTATTAACAAATTTATGCGTAAAGAAAGTTTATCTTTCAAATGCATTTGTATTCAGCACAACATTTTTTTAGGATAGGAACTATAATATCTGCTTGTTGCTCAACCTACACCTACTAAAAATATTCTTAGTTGAAAATTGTTACCATTTTTCACTGGAAATACATTTTTAGAGCATGAAAGAGAAGATAGAGAAGAATGAGTACGAAGTATCTGTCTCATGTAAGGGTGTGATAATCTAAAAGTGACAAAAACACCTCTAAATTTTAGTTAATTCTAAGGAGCAGTCCCAAATGATGACTAGCCTTTGCTTTTTCTTTATTTCCAGTAAAGGTTGTCGTTTTACCTCATCTCTTCCTATTTCCTGATCCATTTTGTAATTTCAATTTCCTTATACTGATACATATACTTTTAAAAAGATAAAAATTATCTGAAACTCTAAAATGAAGAATGCTGTATGTATTTCTCTTTAGTGTGTAAACACAAACAATATCAGCAAAAATAAATGTGGAGAAAACCTAACTGAAAAGAAAAAGCAAATTTATTGTCTTAAATTGTGGGCATATTTTCGTATTATGTTAGGACTTTCTGCTAAGGAAAATTATGCTTTGATTTAATATCAGCCTTTGACATTTCCCATTGTTAAACTTTTTCCATCTTTCAAAATGTGATGTTAATTTCAAAGACACTAAACTAGAAGGATCACTAAAATTTGAGGAAGTTCTCAAGAAGACAAAAAAAGTCTTTGCTGTTGAAGTCTAGAAAAACTTGCCTATCAGGAAATTGTCTAATTCCTTCTCAACATTCTTGTGTTGGAGTATTGGCAGGTTCCTTGACATTAGTTGGTAATCCTTCCCAAACTTTTGGGTTCCATTTTGCTGAACCCTTGATACAGAATTTCCTGATGATGACTTAAAGAGATGAGTTGCATAAAAAAAGCATTTTTCAATCTTCTTCAAATTTTCTGTCTTACAATGCAACTGAGCAACCACAACTTCTTATCAACGATTTTGAATAATGCTATTTCACCTCCTCATCTACACCATACACCAAAAATTCCTGTTTTCTCTTCCTTACCTGCTGCTCTAGCCTTTACAGGATCACTGCAATTTTAGCTACCACTTCAAACAGAAAATTGCAACATTACATTTACCGGGGATCTGTATATGTTGTTCTTATTTAGAGCAGGTGAAAAATGTGAATTCATCCATTAACTAAAAAGGGGCAGGAAACATTCAATATCCACACTGACATATCAAAACCCACAGTGCTATATGAACAGATAGGAGTCTCAGCTGTGAGAGAAAAACTAACTCATTATCACCATTTCAAGATGAATAAGGCTTAGTATCAGCTGCTTCATTTTCAAAAAAGACACACTGAACTCAAATGAGAAGGAAATGGAAGAGAAACAGTATCAGTAATATTTTCCCACATAGAATCTGCAAGTTGCATTTAACAGCGCTGCTAATTCTAACATAGAAAGGGGAAGGCTTGGGACAATACCCAAAGCCTGGCAAACCATTACATGTCATGTTAACACCAAAATATGAACTAGAGATATTTGGCAGCTTCTTACATTCCTGTCTATGAAATGTTGCTACCTTAACTCCTGTGCCATAGGTGGACTTGAGGAAGAAGCGGGGACTTGCAAAGGTAACCAGCCACATGGAATACTATTGAAACTTCTGTATCTGAATGTGCATTGCATCCTACATATCAAACGCGAAATAAGAGAAGTGAGAAACTGGGATAACAGACAATAAGGTCCGGGATTGTGGATGGCTCCCAATATCAGGAAATATCATTACTTGATGGCATGGAAAAGACATCAAGATTAATAATGTTACTATTGGTATTTACATCATTTTGTGGTGGTGATGAGAGCTGATTACAGGTAAGTATGAAGTATTTCCAATGCCAAAAGGAGAGCAATTTTATTCATAAATTGTTTAAAGAATTCAATATTTTAGTATAAGCATTTGAATAATAGAAGTGTGATCCATCTGTCAAGATGCTGAGTTTCCAGAGAGGAATGTAAGATATGTCTGTGCAGACATCTTTAACTGAGATAGTTACTGAGTTTCCTGCCAGCAGAGAGAAATGGGTACATTTGGGAAATAATTCAAGTCAGCTTAATAAAAATGTTTAAACTGGGTCAGAGTAACTGTCACCCGAACATAGTCTCATTTTACATAAGCTTTTTTTGCATGATTATTTTAAATAAAGTACTGCTGGCTAGAGAGGAGAGAGAGGAGAAAACTGATTTGATTTTTGTGACCCCTCAGTTCCACAATTGTGAGTAATCACTTGGAGTTGTCTGCAAGCTATGGTAATTTTGCATGAGTTACTCAAGGGATAATGGACATTCTTACTGTACTGGTATATTTTATATGTAAAAGAGACAGAGATTCAGAATAAACTCTGGGTCAGGTGAAAAATTTAGGAATATTTGACAATAACATTACATTATGATAACAAAACATAGGTCTACAGTCTGTGGCTTCCACAGGTCCTTTAGGTCAGAATTTGACATTTACAGAATTTCATTAACCATATTTGTATGTTCCAATTTTACTTGCATCAGTTCCTTTGCTCTGGAAATCCATGGCTTATCAGTTTTTTTGGTGTGTTTTTTGAGGTTTTGCTTAAAAATTAAGCCTAGGAATGCTTTAAGAACAACTGCAAGCCTCTATCAGTATTTAAATGCTGTTAGCTTCAGCAGTTGAAAATAGTCCCAGTGAACATGTGGATGATGACAGACACAAGACAATCCTATCTCCAAGAGCTGAATTTTTATCCTGCTTGCCAAAGGGGAGTCTGCATTGGCAGCTTTTCTACTCCAGTGCAGGTGTTTTCCCCTCTGCCCACGGCTGTTGTGCATGACAGATGGATCAATAATGCAAAAAAAGAAAATTCTGAACTTAGAATTTAAAAATATTTGATGGTGATTTCTGAACAGAAAACCAGTTTGTTTATATTATTTTGATTATCTGCAGTTGCTTTATTTTTCTGTTTAAGGATTTTAAGTTAGGAATAATCCTATGTTACAATATAGGCTCAAAAGAGGGACACTTCAAACACTGAGGAGCTGTTGTGCAAGATCACTTTGCTCAAATTAAGATGTACACCATCTGGCAGGTGTCTTGTACCTGTCGTTGAGGATGGAGATCAAAATAAAGACTCTTTTTGAGCAAGGTTATAATATGCATATCTGTAAGTCTTAACTGTTTGGTATTTAGAGGTGTTGTTTTTCACAGATAGCCTCTTGTATCTTGTCATTTTCATCAGCCCAAATTCTGAGATCTCATCCCAAAGAAAATATACAAAAAATGTTTTATTTAGTACGTGTGAATCTAATAAAACTTCTGTGGGTCAGAGCCTTGTTATGTACTTTTTCCACATTTTTAATGACTGAAATCTATTTTTCACCTGTCCTATTGCCAGTGTAGAAGATCTCTTTTCCATCTTTCTAATCAGCTCCCAGGGACAGTTGGAGACATTATAAACAAAGGTCTCACTGGAAGTTTTCAGTTATGGACTGACTCCATGAGGTAGAAAAAAAAAAAGAATTAACAATTTTGAATTAAAAATCCAAAGCTTTACATGCAATTTTCCAATTACTGTTTGATCTTTAATCAACTATCAGGTGAGCATAAAATTGGTATTAACTAACTACTCTCTGAAAATACTAATTAATTGCAATCTTCAGTTGAATACTTTAATTCCAGTGAAATCTCATGTTAACTCACACTCCCATTTCTTTAGCATTCATTGATTGAGCTTTAGTATTATCTAAGTTGTCTATGCCTTCTGAATATACAAGCTTCTTTGGTATGTGTGATGAGACATGTCAAGCAATACATATATGAAATGAAAATGCTTTGATAGTATTTTCCTACACTAATTTCCTTCCTTCCTTCCTTGTCTCCCCTACACACAGAAGTCCAAAAAGAAAGCTCTTCTCCATTGCCTTACTTTTTTCTGCTATATTTTGGTATTTTGTGAATTCGTTTTTTCTTGTTGCATAACAAATTCTATGAGTTTCCCTGAAAACATAGTTAAGACTTTTTGAAATCAAGGGCTCTAAATTTTTATCTCTGTCACACATTTTCTATGTGTCCTGGGCTGAACCAATATTGCTGTTTCTTGTTTTGCCCTAATAAGATTGTCATGCTATTTCTTGTAGACCCACATGTTTTGTTTTATTCTGTTGGTAACATTTCAAGTGCAAACATAGATTCCACATATTCAGCTTGTCCCACCAGTGTCCTGTGTCAAAAGCTGTAGGAAATATTGGAGGTCTGATTCAACACTAAGAAAATTATTGAATACCAGCTCCCTGGGTCATCCTATACAATCTTCCCCCCAAACTCCAACCTGCCATGTCTCAAAAATCATTCTTTGAATCAACAGCAGAAGGAACCTATTTCAGCATGAGTAAATTAATTTGGGTACCTGTTTATCCATGCTGAAGAATTTTATGATATAAGCCTCCAAGTTAAAGTATTATAGACCACCATATTGTTTTTAAAGCTTTCAAATTATGATTGTAATATGTTAATAAATGTAAAGATTAAAGTTCAACCAGAAAATATTTACCCTTTTCAATATGTTTAAAGGTATTGTATGATAAGTTCCTTAAACAATCATGCTGATCTAGCAAAGCTACTTTCTCAGCTTTCTCTGAAATATGATAGCAAATTAACCCTATTGCATTAAGCATTATCTAGCCTTCTCTGAAGCACATATTTTATATGAGTTGTAAAGGCTCCTCCTTCAGGACAAAAGACAATAATATGGGTATTTTTACTAGAGTGTAAGAATACTATTTTTAAAATGATATAACATTAAAGTAAGACTTTTCATAATTATAAAATGATTTAGGGTGAAAATTAATCTGTTTGGTAAAGAAATATCATACATACAATTATGTGGTACTTGAATACCTTGGTTCACTAGTCTGGAAAAATAAATGAAAAAAAAAAGGAAAATATTTTTGAATAAAAAATAAAAATCCAACCAAAAACTTTTAAATACCTTCCAATACTTAAGTTTTTATTTTTCATGTTCTGAAAGTCTCAGGGTAATGTCATTTCAATCAAAGAGGATTCAGGATTGCAAGTTAAAGATGGAGATTTAGAGTGGAAAACAATTTCAATAATTGAAGCTACAATTCATGTAGAACATAGTTGTGAAAACAGTTCTGTTTAAAGATTTTGAAGATTAAACTATTTAAGCTTACTGAAAAATTAATGTGAATTAGAAAGTCATTAAATAACTTGTAATTTAGATTTTCAGGACACATAAAATGTAGGTTTTTTCACAGTGGAGGTGACAAATCACAGTTATTTTGAAACTTTTTACCCAAACAAATTAAGATTTAAATGTAAGTAATTGTCAGGTTGGTAATTATCTGTGCCTTACTCTCTATGAGGGCTGATAATGGTTCTATGCTTCTAATAAGCTTAACTACAACTTTATTAGATTTTTTTTTTCCTGGCTTGTTTTGGTTTTTTGTTTGTTTTGTTTTTTTTTTTTTTTAATAATGGTGATGTCTGTTTTTTGTTTTCATTGGTTGACTTTTTTTAGCATACATTTGTTAAACACTTCTCCATATCCCACCTGCATCTTGGCTTAATGAATCTCAGGCCCTTAAAATTTGGTCTGAATTTGCATGAAAGTTTGCAAGAGAAGAAATGTGATACTTGTCAAACATGGATCCACTGCCTATCTAGATGGTGATGTGCTTGTAACAGGCTCTGCCTGCTCCTTTGCCAGCTACAAATCACTGGTGAAAAATGCAAGTAATTCAAACCATCAGAACCAACTCATGTTGAGGAACTGGCATGTTAAAATCAAGCCTGTATTTCCACTGCTATATTTTTTATTCTTCTTTTAAATAATCATAAAGTCTGATTAGATTCTTAGACATACCTTGTCTAAATATTTATGTAGTAAAGTCTGGCAATTTTTAGTCCACAAAACACTGTATGTTCCTTCAAAAGGAGAAATAAAAATGCCTAAAATAATATTTTATGGGTTTTTATTTTCTGAAATAATACCACACTTAGGTGTGTATAAGTGCTATGTAAAAAAAAAAGTAATATTCAAATAATCATAGTTTAATAATATATATTTAACCAAAATTCTGGCATATTCTCTTCATCTATAAGCAGTGTAAAGAATGCCAGCTGAATAAAGTTTCTATAAAGAAGATATCAGCCATAAAAATCTATGTTCTGTTATTACTGAATAGTAAACTCACTAGTTAGTTCTAACAGATTGACAGTTTCTGCAATGAAATTCAAATGTGGATAAGAAAATACCTCTTTGAAATCTTTAAAGTTGTCCACAAACAGTTGCAAAGCATTGTAAACACACAGGGAACAATGGCATAATGGCAGTTGCTGTGTGAATCTATCCAGAAAGAAAATGCAATCTCTTTAAAGATACTGAAGAATATGTTTAAATAACCATAATACACTGTATTACTTTAATGACGTCTATATTCACATGGCTTTGTATCCAATATCTTGTGGTTATTAAAAATCTGTTCTAACATTCTTCTCTACAAACACAGATTGAAAATGTGATTGAAAATATACTGTCTATATAGTCTATGTAAGTTAAGGTTGTTATCCATATAACCTTTTCCTATATATTTAATCCACTTGACAGCTCTAGTCACAGGTCTATGACTCTTTTACTGTATGCTTCACAGCTTTATATTTCACATTGCACATTAACTGGAAAAATTGATTGATCCAATTGGCAATTCTAGCTACTCCAGGGCAAACTACAAGCCCACAAGGTTATTCTTTTAAAATATATAATATATTGGTATATAATATATGAAAACTGGCTGAACATCCAGACCAAAAAGCGTGATAATCAGTGTCACAAAGGCTAGTTGGAGACAAGTTGGTAACAATGTACCCCATGGGACAATAACACGTTCCATTCTGGTTTCATTTCATTTTAATTTTTCATTAATGATCAGGATGATCAGGATGAGATGGAGTGTGGCCTCTGCAGGTTTGCAGTTGACCCTAAGTGGGAAGAGTGGCTAGTATGTCAGAGGGTCCTGCTGCCATTCAAAGGGACCTTGACAGACTGGAGAAATGGGCTGACAGCAAGATCAGGAAGTCTTACAGCTGGGGAAGAGCAATCCCGTGCACCAGAATATGCTGAGGGTTAACTGGCTTGAAAACTACTTGGCAGAAACAGCCCTGGGCCTCCTGATGGATCCAAGTTGATCATGAGTCAGCAATGTGCCCTTGCCACAGATAAGGTGCTGAGAACTAATTAGTGAGAGATGGCTCCGCATGAATTAATGCAAACTAGACCATATGCCTAAGTCAATAATACAGACACAATAAATGTGAGTTAGACAGGAGGAGAGAGGGAGAAAGGCACAAAAAAGGATGGGGGGAGAGATTGGGAGATCAGGCAGAAGATAGTCACCAACCACAAATCTGTGGTATGCAGTTGATCCTTCTTCACCCTGGTCTTCTTGGTAATGGGGGGTCTCAAGGTAGTTCAAAACTTCACTATTTATACATTTTTGCAAACAGAGGAATTAATGCTTATTTGCTATAGAATTCCCTTACTCTATTGGCTAAGTGATTCCCTTTCTTCTAATGCTAATTAGTCAAATGCTCAGTCTTTCCCTTCTTTTGAGTGTTAGTTGTGAATAGGTGGTTGCAATCTTCCCCTGCCAGAACTACCTTTTACCCAGTCCAAGCTGATTTTAGCACAATTGCAGAGCTGGTTTTCCTGTGGCCATAAATTCTGCCATTATCAGCAATACATTCTTGTTTCTAAGCTTTGTTTACCTCCCCCTAGGCCTGAGATAACATTTGGACAATAGAACCACCTTTATCTTATCTCAAGTTCCCATCACTGGTGGCTTGACAGGGGGTGGGAGTGTTTTGGTGCTCACAGACACCATCTGTCCAGTAACTGTGGACGATTTTTGTTTCATCTGTGATATGTGTAGAACCAGTTGCTTCTTGACACAGTTTGCTACTGTGTGAATTTTCTGTGGATGCATTACCCAGGATGTGCTAACCAGATCTTGCCTCCCCAGGTCTGGAGTTAGCATCACCTTACTGCTCCATTCTGTGCTTACCTCATGGTAAAGTCCTTCTGGGGTATCTGTGTTTGAGATAGGCAATTGTTCTCTCTACATCTTTACAGAAGGCTAATGTTATACTGGGCTGCATTAGGAGTATAGCTGGCAGAGTGCAGGAGGTGATCTTTCCCTCGGCACTGGTGAGGCCACACCTGGAGTTGAAAGAACAAATAATAATAATAAATCATGAGCCTTTTCAGTTTACGTATAACTAATGATTCTCTTGATCCTGAGTTTACAATACACTGCCCTGATCACAATTTTAAAAAAATTTACCTACATAATTTATTTTGCTGATCAAGACATTGAATAAAGCTTCAAGAAAAAAAATATTTTTACTATCACCTTTTGAAATCCTCTACATCAAAGGAGACTGCAAAATTTATGACCTTTAGAATGTATCTGCATAGATAACATGCAGCTAATTTCTTTAAAAAGAAAAAAAAAGCATATGCTCATTTTCTTGCTTCTCTCACATCTGAAGATATTTCATAATAAATCAGAGGTAGAATATTTGTTGCAAGGCTGTTCTTCTTCTCCTTCCTCAGTATTCACCTCTACTATTGTAGGTATCAACTATCTTGTTAAGCTAGTAGGATAAAAACAAATGTATGCAGTCATCTTTTTTTGCTTATGAAAGCATATGAAGAATACAAGTTATACTTAAAGATCAAATTCCTCCTTCTTTAGAAAGATTGGCATTACTAACAATGGTAGTGTTTCTGTTCATAGATCCATTTTGTCTAAAATTGATGTGTCAGGACTAAGAAAAAAGCCAAATATCCCATGAGAAATGTCAGTAACACTTTATTTCTGTAAAAGTGTTCAGTAACACTTTTATTTCTTTTATTCTCATTCTGTCTTAATTGGTTAAATAATATTTTGAAGTGATTTTTAATTCTTTACTGTTCTAGAATTAAAAGCTTCTTTGACACTAATTTTATAGTAAAATCTTTACACAGTAAAATTCTTTGCAGAGTAAATAAAATTTCAGTTCCTCTCCATATATTTATTATTTTCATTAACAGGAGAAAAGAAAACCATGTGAAATTCCTTTTGTGTGATGCTCAAAAGCAGATACTGATCTTAACCAACAAATGCCTCATTTCAAGCATAAGCAATCACCAAGGAAAAAAACTATAGCTGTTTTCCAGAAATGTATTGTGTTTATCTTCATCTAGCCTTAGTAATTTTGTCTTTTCATTTTCACTGAGAAAATATTCTTGATTTCCATTATTCCTGGATATCCCAGCTCATGATATCCCCAGACATGGGTACTGTATACTTTCCTCCTGTGGTGCTTTAAGAACATTTACTTCATCACCCTTTCCCTCTTGCGGCTCCTGATGGCATCCTGTTTTTTTGCATCCTGTTTCCTCACAGATGTTTTCTTAATATCTCAATTTTTTTAAGGCTTCTCATGTTCTCAACTGTCCTTTGTCTTCTATATTCTTCTTTGGATTCCTCTTCTGCATTCTGTAACTGTAAAAAAGTTGCAGGTATCTTCAGTTTATCAGGGTCTTCCATATCTGTTTTCTATGCATATTTATTTCATATTATTTTCTTTTTTTGCAGGACCACTGCAACAGCTTCTGCTGGTGTAAGTGTCTGTTAGGAGTATGCCAAAGGCAAAATGATTTGGACAATATAAATAACCAAGTAAATGCATTTCATGCTGTCAAGGGAAGCCCTCTGTAGGTTAGTTTATGGGTTTTTTTCCCATGGCAAACTGTGCCTTATAGTTGCATGTATTATTATATTTCTCATATGACAAAATTCATATTCATAACAACCTGATTATAGACCAGTCCACTGGGGCCCAGCTTCCATCTCAAAATATAGTGAAGAAGTGAATACTTTTCCTAGAAAAGTTTAGTTTCTTTTACTTCAACTATAAGTTTAGGTGTGGAATTTGCTATTTAAATAAGCAAAAGTTGCAAAAAAAAGCTGTCATATCAACTGAAATATAAAACAACACAACTAGTATATTATTCATGATAAAGTGACTTGTGTGAAAAATTCTACCAATACTACCATTAGTAGTGATGTATAGACTTAAACGATAATGTCTTTGAACTATGTGTGCTGAGAATACATCTGAGGATAAACAGTAACCTGAACAAACCAAGCATGCTAAAACCAGACTTGTTCTGCTGTTCAAGAATTAGTGAGCATAAGCAACTATATAGATGCATGTTAAATTTTGGTAAAATAAAAAAAAAAAAAAACCTACTCTTTTATAGTCCAATTAATAAAATATTGGATTTTAATCCTGCCAATTTGTCAAAAAGAACCAGATAAAAATTGAAACAACAATTCATTCAAAATGACATATGGGCAAAAATGCAAAAATTCTAAAAAATAAAGAAATGCTTGAATATGCCACTGAAAACTAAGAAAAATTTAATTATATAATATTTCATGTACTGCTATAGTACAATAACATTATTAACTACCCAATCCTCTGTGTTTCAAATGTGGAAAAAAATTCCAAGTTATATAAGAAATCACATTGACTGTAGATTCTCAAGAGAGGGAAGGATGAATATATTCAAAATATGAATACACTTTGAAGCATCATGACAGTGAAACACAAATGCATCTATTGAGATTACAAGTTAAGTTCTTTTGATGAACTACCCTTGCATTTCACTTAAGAGGGAATAAGAAATAACAAAAAATGAGCTAGAACTTCTATGTAATCACAGTTCTTTGTGGTAGAAATGAAGAATGCCATTGCTGATCAAAGGGTGCAAAGAAACCAGCCCAAAAGACTGCTGATGCTTGAAGGTTATAAAGCTGCCCAGCTCCAAAGACAGACAATTGAGGTAGACAATAGCAGAAATGTGATCTTACAGCGTATTTCTGGCTGAAAAGGCAACATGTAAAATGATGAGTATCCCATTGTGGCATCTCTAAGCTGAGGATTATCATGACTAAATAATTGATCACTTGTTCATGTTCTCTTTGTAGTGAAAGAATCCATATGAAGTGACAGAATTCCATCAGAAGAGACTAGGAGAAACCCATCACAGATCTATCATAGTGGTGGGTAGACCCTTTATGTATGAGCTTTAATATCTAATAAGTATATTACATCTAAAATTTTCAGAGTGGGTATTTCTTCAATGCATTTCAAGTGTCTGATTAAGAGATACTTCTGTGAAGATAATGCCTTGATCCCTTGAATGATCAGCAAAGAGGAGACAAACCAGAGTGGAATAAATTAGTATATTGGAAGAAGGATAACTCTGCTTTCAGGAAAACCTTAGACAACTAAAATCTAGTAGAACTGACACATAAGATATGACTGAGACTTCTTTTGAGAGTTTTTATTACCACTTCAGTGTTTGCCTCAGACTTCCTAAATTACGATTAGGTGCATATACTCCTTAGTGAATTTTAGCCTTATGGCATTAATTAATATACAGATCCTTCACAAAAAATTCAATACACAGAAAAATTCTAGGGTGTGTTCATCCAGCACTTCTACCTGTAGCAGACAGTGTTCTCTCTAAATTTCCAAGGGTGCTTCAGGTACATGATTCCAAGCACCCGTGTAGTAAATTGTGTTCAAAAGCTATTTCTGTATTCTCTTAGAACCATTCTGATGCTGTCCTTTACCCACTTTACACATATACTTCCAATATATCTCAAGGTGTGATGGCTATAAAGTGTGCACTTCAGAATGGCCAGTCTAAACAAGGAGACACCTCATCAGTCACGCATGAAAATGCCAGCCAGAACCTTATTCTCTTCATTCTCAGTCTGGAGATGCCAGAAGGGGGAAGGTGAGTTGAGCACCATGTATTTTTATAGAAACAATATACAAGGCTTAAAATTCTGCTTGTCAGTTAGGTAGAAATCTACGTGTGAACCAACATGCAAAAGTATGAAAGTTAATGGAACAGAAAATGGAGCTGCAAGACATTAATGCAGAAAATGCCTATATTTAACATTCTGTTCTCATCTGCTTCAGTACTACAGAATTTTACCTCTAACTTTGAATTACAAATCTCAAACGTAAAATTGCACAATATCAATTGAACTACAAAGGAACAACCCTTTAAAAGCCATTATATTTTCATTTTTAGGTAATTTTTCAGAACACATTCAGTCAATGGCTTTGTTTACATTTTTCACACTGTGAAAGTAGTGATTAAAGCCACAGACAAAAGAAATATATTAAATTTCATTATGTTATGCCTCTTTTCGAATCTGCAACATTATAGCATATAGGCTAAGCTGAATGTGTGCCAAAAAGCATTTAGGATCCATTTTTCTTAACGTTGCATGAGGACTTAATGAGGCAATATTGACTACCTCAGCTGTAAAAATCAATGCTGACTGATTAAAAACCCACTTAGAGCTACCACCAATAAATCCAAATACCATCCCAAAAAATTTTTTTAAATTTAACATTTTTTACAGGAGGGAACTATTCTCTCCTCTCTTTGGCTCTCTTTTTAAATTGATTAGTCTTCAGGGCAGAAAAATGTACAGAAATTTAAGGAGCTACTACAAGAAAAATTGTTATAAATGGAAAAATGTCAAGGAAAAATCTCAAAGAAAAATTGACAAAATAAAAAGTGAAGATTAATCCATTAGTGAGAGACACAGAGAAGTGCACACTGAAGTGATAAGTGAAATTTTGTATCAAATGTGATCAGTTACCAGTTATAAAATTTGGAGGGTTTTCATGAACTTCTCACTTTTCCAAAAGTCCTTCCTGGATTCTTTTTCTGAATGGTTCTTTAAATTGTAACTATAAAATTATATGTTTCTGAGGACTGTACTGAAAAGTTATGATCATTGCCCATTTTAAAAGGAAACTACAGGAGTGCTTCCAGTGCCAAAGCGACTACAGAACAAAACATAAAAAAATATATTGTGAAGAGAATATTAAATATTGCACCTCTTAGATTTTTATCCATATTTTGCTTACAGTATAAATGATAGCAGTCATATTTTGAGGTAAATGAAATATTGTCTTAACAAAATAAAGATTTTTAGGCTGCCAACTAATGGGCTTTTTTATACCACACCAAGGGGGAAATGAGAGAAAATGATAGTTCTATCCCATGGAGGTAGTCCTTGGTGCAGACAGAAAACAGGATAAAATCAGTCATCACTACAACAATTGCCTCATTTGAAAAGGATCAGTCAAAAAGCAACAGGCTGTCGTTCAGGCAAGATCTTTTTCACTGTAACTTGCATTTCTATATATTTGCATTGCAGGTGTTTGAATTTAAACCTGTTTCCTTAGAGACTTCTTATATATGCCAGCTCTAATGAGAAGTTTCAGTGGGTAATTACTTAATTTCTGTAGTGAGGAACAACATAAATGAGTGAAAACTGGCCAAAGGGGCTTTCCAAGACTCTCAGAAAGGGAATCTTCAGCACTTAAGACAGCATACTGTGTTTCATCAAAAAGAGTGCGACCAGAAAATCAAAAAGGGTGATTTTTTCCATTTATACAGCACTTGCAAAGCAGCTGAAGAATCAGACACCATTTTGGGCCACCCTGTACGAGGCAGGTGCTGGCAATCTGAAGAAAGTCCAGTGAAGAGCTTCCAAGGTGGTAAGGGGGTCTGGAACACATGCCATAAAGGCACTGATTCAGCCATGAAATTAAACCTGCCTTAAGCAAGAGGTCAGACCCGATGAGTTTTGGAGGTCTCTTTCAGGAGGAATTTTATCATGATCCTATTATTTGTAACATGAAAATCAGATTTCAGATCTTTGCAGGCCTTCCAGAGGAAAATATATAGTACCTTGGAGAGAATACATGCAGGTAAACCTTTCAATAACCTGTCTGTAGGATAATTCTCCTTTATTACAGGCAAGCATTACCAGTTTAGGAAGACTGCAAGTACTGCATTTTGTGTAGTTCATGCTTGTGAAATACTTGTACAAATCATTTAGACATACTGAAGGAGACTCAGTTCTCCTATGTTCCCAGCATTGACAAGTGCTCACATATTTCTCATCTGACTTTCATTGTGGCTCTTATTTCCTTTTTGTCACTCACTTTCTTATCCAGCTTAGCCATGCTGGCAACTTTGACAGCCTGATTGCATCCAGTCCAAGTTGAGCAAGTGAAGCTTATCAGAAGTTACTCTTTTTTTTTGTGCCTCTGATCACGGAACTTGAACTTTTGTCCCTTTATCTTTTATCAAAACAAACTTTCAAATCCTTTGAAGAACAGCAGCCTCTAGAGTTCTGGTATCAGCCTTCCTCAATCACACATGGCTACAACTATTTTCTCACTGCTCCTTTGTGCATAGTGTGGGAAAGCACTGCTTGAATGAGACAAATAGAAAAATGCTACAATACCCCTTTACAGCAAAACCATGAAAAAGGAAGAGTCTGCTGAGACTCATGCACTTGAAAGGATGTCCTTGAATGATTTAAGAATGGTCTGACATTATGGATACAGCACAATTCAAAGATGAATTGAAGTTAGGTATTTAATGCAAGCTGTATCAGGACTGTGAATAGACTTTTTGGCTGAAATCTTGTCTCATTTGGAGTGTTCTTGCTGTTTAAAATTGGATATTAGGCATAACATTTTCTTCTGTTTAGTGTTTCATCTTTCAGAATGTGTTGTCAGGCAGCATCTGTACTTCCAAGGTGAGGGTGAACTGCTGAGGCCTCTTCACTATTTTCACAATGCCCAGCATCTTTAAGTATTGGCCAGTGCCCTCCTGGAAATGTTCTTTATTTTGATGAAGGAAAAAAATTATAATCATGCATGCAGAAGAGAAAGTTAAACCAATCATGTCTGCTAATATGTACTGCACAAAAAATCAAAGCAGAAGCATATTATGGGCATCTAAAACAGGGAATATCACTCAAAGAGCCATAGATGACACAGACTGTAAAGGTACTGAGGGAAAAAAAAAGAATAACAACACTGATTGGCAATCTGTGACATGCCAAGTGAACAGCAGGAGTGTGGGAAACAGAGCATGCTTTTTAGAGAGAATTTACTATGCAGAGGTAGACCTTCCAGCTGAGCAGGAATGGAAGCATGAATGTGGGAGATTGATGCAGAGAGCATTACTGAGGGTTGCTATCAGGTCTGGAAAATAATGGTGAAAAGAAAGTAAGGAATACACAATCTCAGAGGCCTTAGGACAGTTAAATCATTGTTTAAAGTGCATTACCTGTATATATCTATTAAATCAGTATTTTTGTATATTGAACTATAGTGGATATAATACTGACATGAAGGTAAATTGTAAATTGCTTCATGGTGGAAGTCTGTAAATACTGTTCATAAAAAATGACTCATAACAGGATGAAATGTAATAAAGTATTTTGTGGAATCATTTAAGAGAAATAAATGAGTTTTAATCAAGATTAACACATATTCTCTTACTCCTTAAGAAAATACCTTATGCTTTTCATGTATTGTTCATTTTAAAAATTCTCACTTTGTTGATATGCAGCTTTTCATTGGCACTAAATTAAAGTCATAAATTTTTATAGTCTTTATCTGATCATACACTCTGGATTAAACTTAATGGGTCAACATGCATAAGCCATTAACGTATGTGTCTACACTGTTAAATAAAAATTCACTACAGATATATGAGTATGCTGAAGATTTTCAGAGCACTTTAAGGAATGAGAAGAAAAATGAAGCTTTTTCTTCTGCTTTGTGCTATACTGAGATAATCATGCCTCTGTTTAATTTTATTAAACACTTATTAATCCAATTTCACCAGGGTGTCATGAAGACATATCAATACAAGGGACTATGTGAATCCAGTTTTGTTATTACAAAAATTCAAAGCATATCCTAGAAGAATAGATGAAGAACATTTTTCTCTGTTTCAATAGTAGAACTGAAAGCACTGCAACCAGAAGGATCACTACAGAATATTTCACTAGTGAGAAGTGTGCACAGGTTTTTCAGGGTTAAATATATTCACTGCTAGTTACTGTCCCTTCATTCTGTCACAGAATGCTATGAGTCCAGGTCTTGTCTGATTTTGTGGACATCATGGAATGATTTTGTGTCTCTCTGCTTCTCAGGAAAAATTTATTACTGTTGTTATTACTCTTAGACTCAATAGTAGTAGAATTTAACTTGTTGATTACATTAGCAGACATTTGAATGCCTCCAGTAAAATCTTGAAAACCTGTCTTATCAGTTACAGGTATTTAGGGTTATCTGGTTTTGTTTGGTTGGCTTTTTGTTTCCTGATAATGTATTTAAATATTGATAGCTTTTGTTTTAGTGAGAGCTATGTATAGATAATAGATAAAGCATTTTGGAAGCCTACTATTAGATTTTTATTTTAGCAAAAGGTGAATGTGAAACATCTGTGAGTTTATATCCAAAAATGAGTAGCTATTCAACGATAGACTGACATTTGGTGATCTACCTAACTAGCTACACAGTCAAACAATTCATATAGCAAAGTAATGAAACAACAACAGTGATCATAATTTTTACATTTGTGAGACAAACACATGTCCATTTACTGTCAACATTTCAAAGCTGGAAAAAGCTGAGACGAGACATTTCTTATAAGAGATTTCCAGTCTAAACTTTAATACAGTCAAGTTCCTCCTATGATGAAATATATAAGGGAAAATCATTTACCAGAGAGGTAATTCCATGTTCCCTATAACATTATTCACTGAAGGCATCGATGTAGTAATTTCTGCAATGAATCTGACCATTCCCACAATAAATTTAACCACTGCTTAATGTCCAGATGGAGATCAGTGATGAGTTGTGTTCCTTAGGGTTCCATTTTAGGACCAGTACTGTTCAATGTCTTCATCAATGACATAGACAGTGGGATTGAGTGCACCCTCAACAAGTTTGCAGATGATCTCATGTGTAGCAGAGCTGCTGACATGCCAGAGGGACAGGACATCATCTAGAGGGACTTGGAAAGGCTTGAAGGCTTGAGAAGTGGGCCCATGTAAAACTCAAGACGTTCAACAAGGCCAAGTTCAATGTGCTGCACCTGGTTCAGGGCAGCCCCCAGTATCAATCCAGACTGGGGGAAGAGCAGATCAAAAGCAGCCCTGCTGAGAAGGACTTGGTAGTGCTGGTGGATGAAAAGCTGGACATGACCAAGCAATGTGTGCTTGCAGGCAGAAAGCCAGCTTTTTCTTGAGCTGCATCCAAAGGAAAGTGACCAGCAGGTTGAGGGAAGTGATTCCACCCCTCTACACCACCTGGAATACTGAGATCCCCCCCTGGAATACTGCATCCAACTCTGGAATCATTAGTCCAGGAAAGACATGGATCCAAAGGTCATAAGGCTGGAACACCTCTTCAGTTTGAAAAGGCTGAGAGAGTTGGGGTTGTTCAGCCTGGAGAAGAAAAGGTTCCAGGAAGATGGCATTGATGGTTTTTAGTACTTAAAGGGGGTTTACCAGCAAGATAGAGGCAGATCTTTTAATAGGTCCTGTAGTGATAGGATAAAAGGTAATGGTATTTAAAAAAGAGGGTAGATTTAGACTCCAATTTTTTTTTTATGAGAAGAGTGGGAAAACACTGGGACAGGTTTCCCAAGAAGGTGCCACCCCTGCAAATATTCAAGGTCAGGCTGGACAGGCCCCTGAGCAACTGGATCTAGATGAAGGTGTCCCTGGTCATGGCAGGGGGATTGGAAGAGGTGACCTTTAAAGGTCCCTTTCAACCTGAATCATTCCATAATTCTATTATTTAGTTTCAAAAGCACTGGGCTTCTATAACTAGTTCTAAGGCAAATGGCATCTGGGGACAACCAATAATTCCAGAAGAATATAAATCTCGAGGTATGCAATCAATTCAAGAGAAACATCAAACTCTCTTGCCCAGTGTAGGACAATAAAGTCATGTTAACACTGCAACTTCTGCAGTATTCAAGGGATGATGTTAATTAGACTCAGAAAAGGAAGCTATGATTTCCTTACTGAGCACAGTCATTCCTGTACATTTTCAGGGTAATTTTCCCTGTGGCACTCTTTACAACTCCTTCTATTCTAGTTCTTGCCTTTCTTTTCTTTGTCCTCATCTGTAAGGTCACTGAAATAGCAGAGTATTTTGTACATCTCCAGCTCTATTCAATAAATAATAAAAGTCAGAAAATGGACTTTTTTTATACCCATTTGCTGAAGTCCATAAATACTAAGCTTTGTTACAGGAAGTTGTGGATGTTTTTAAGATTAGAGAGAGAGTGAGAGAAAAAAGGGTATCTGCAGTCTGTCACAGAAACTCATATGTAATCAGAACTGAATACTGAATGAAATGAGTAAAATCTATACACTGCCTACTGTCATTGCCTATAATATAATATAATATTATATAATATTATATACTCCTCAATTGTCTTATTGCTTTCAGAAAAGAGGAGGAATGGCTTAAATTTTTGATAATACAATGCAGAAACTTACAATGATAGATATCTAGTTTGGACATCACAAAATGACATAAAAACACAGCTGTCTTAGGATAATGTACAAAGACAGTACTGGGGTTTTTCTTTTCCCATTTATTCATTGTTTTTAGTGTAATGACAGCCTAAAAACTCTGAAAAAAGGTCATTGTTAACTTGCAGCAAGTGCTGCCATTTACTAATAATAAACCCATGTGGACTATATTCAGTAGTCTACCTCCATATATTTATATCCCAGAAAACTCCCAGGCACAACTGCTTTGTATGTCTGTTGGCTTTGTGACCAGAGGTCAAGTCTGAAAGCTGAACCTGAAGGATTTCAAAGAACTCTTCCCCAGGGAACTTAACACCTTAATATTTAGGTCTCTTTCATGAATTAGCATTTAAATGTGGGTCAATAGTTCAAGTCTGAGTCAAGCATGTGCACCATGGAGAACAGGTTCACTATTCCCAGTCATGCTGTTTTGCTTTCGTCCTTCATTGTCCGTTTTAAGCAGTAATGCATACAACAACTCTTCTTGCTGCCTCATGTATCACAGAGTCTAATAAAAAATAGCATTAGAATGTTTATATATGTTAACATCTTAAGTACATGATTACCTAATCTCTGAGAAACTTCTGAGTAGATTAATCCCACACAAGAAGTTTAAGTGGTCTGTCTGTTCTAAAAGAATAATACCCTTTTATGACCAATGATTACTGATCATTATAGGGACATTAGAGGGATACTGCCTTGGGTCCTGGGTAAAATCAGATAAAGGATAGCAATGAAAACAGAGAACAGGCATGAAATGCATGTCAAACATACTTATGTAGCTATTTTCAAATGGAGTGTAGATTAGAAAACCAGTGAAGATACAGCAAGGTGCAGAGTATGTCAGTCAAAAGTACAATCCTCCATTTTTGCCAAAAGACCCACTTTGTACTTGTCTTGGCAAAGTGAAGTACAGATTTTAAGGAACAGTTAAATTTATCCTAGAATAAAGTGCATAAAAATAATTTTTAATTCTGTCCCTATCTGTAAATAATGTTGTTTCAATACTCATACATGTATTCTACAGTCTATTTTCCTAACATGTACCACAAACACTTTATAAAAGTCAATTATTACACTTATTGTCTTCCAGTATAACCACTTTGGAATTTCCTGCTAGGACCAAGTAGAAACGCCACAGCAAAGTTTAGCAAAGGTCACCCCAGCAATGGGAGGGTTTAAGATTTATACTGGCACTTTAAGAACATTAAAAGGAAATGGAGATACAATAATGAAGATGCTTAAGGCAGCAGAGGGGAGCACTGCAAATCCAAGGATCAGGTTGATATATCTTGCACCTAAACAATTGTTTCATCCACTATTTCACCAAAATAATAGGGTTTAAAAAGCCTCAGAATTTTAGACTGCATTTTTATTATTTCTAAAATTAAAATATCAGGAAAAATATTTAGTGAGAAATACTCAGTTGAAAGATCATGATATCAGTAACGATCTCTGGTATTTTCAAGAGGTTTAAATACCTTTTGTTCTAAAAAATTTGTTCAAAACAAACATGAGACAGAAGCCATTTAGTGCAGTTCCCTTCTTATATAATCACCATGCCTGTGAATTTGTTTTACATTTAATTAAATGATTGCACATTAGAGTTAAAATGAAAAGTAATTGCCATTTGATTAATATTAAATTAATGGCCTGAGGGAATTCACCTTTGTTTTGACTATGGTATTATTAAGAAAAAAATAATTTTCAAAAAATGCTTGATTTACTAGGCATAGAAAATGTGAAAAAAATCTCATGTAATTAGATGATCAAAGACAAAGTAGTATTAAATCGAACTGCAAAGCAAGTCAAGTGGGATATGCAGTGATATCAGTCCAATGACATAAACTCACTGTTGCTAGGAGCTTTGCTATCAGCCAGAAATATGCTAAGAAAATTAATTAGAGAAAAACCATTACTGAAGATATAATACCACTGATTGTCATTACCCATCACCTAAAAAAGACTCACATAATTTGATAAATTTTGTTATTAATATGGAAACATGGATTAATGTTTGCACAGTAATGGTATATTTCACCAGTTGCTGTCAGCTGCCTTAAAAAAATTAGTTACAAGCTGGAAATGTAGTAAGTTATGGAAATCACTGTCTAAATTAAGCTAATTTGCAAAGACAAAATATTCAGGTTTTCCACCCTAGTTTGTTTCTTTTCAATGTGAGTGCTGCTTAAATATTTATCTCATTTGGGTGTTTGTTTAATTTGCCTTTGACAAAAGTGTTGACGTACTTGAAATTACTTTATAATAATTCCATCCCTGATGTCTCTTTTGCTGTCTTAGAGCAAGATTTTATAACTATTCAAAGTAACAAAGGGAATAAAATTTATTTCCTATTTCTTCAGAAACCTTGGCTCCTATTGACAGACAAGAGAGTGTAGAAAGTCACCACTAAGACTTAATGGGTTTGCAGCACACTCAACCTGCTTTGGTATAATAAGTGAAATTGTGAGTGGTAACAGTGCACCCACATGATCTGTATGAAGGCTCGTCACAGCCATGGTCTCTGTACTGGAACAAAAACCAAGTCACTAAAGACATGATTCCCAAGAGGGACCCGAGAGGAATAATTAGATCATAAATACCACCACAATTTTTCCAGAGCATGCATCAAGGCATAGTAAGAGCAGTATACAGGTTTTCCTGTAGATTTTTTTCCCATGTATATACCTCATTCTACTTTTTGAACAAAAGAATCATTATTATCTCTCAGAAACTGTATTCTGGGCTACCATTGCAAACACTGTCAGTACGTATCCAAGCTTTTTTGCACTTTCTCCAAGTATTACTGTATGATCCCAGAAAAAGAAATTATAAGTCATCTAGTTAATTCCCTGTAAATCTTGTAGCTCCAACTCCTAGTCAAAACAGGGCTAACTGGAAAATTAAATGAAGTTGTTAAAGATCTTGTCCAGATGAATTTTGAAAACCTCCAAGGATGGAAAGTCTGAAAATGCTTTGAGCAACCTGTTTCATGGTTTAACAACTCTTATTATGAAATTCTCCTTACATTCATTCCAACAGGTTGTGTTTATTGCCTCTGGTAACTTCACTGTGAGCCCCTAAGATGAACCAGGCACTGTCTTCTCCAAGCATCCCCCCAGTCTCCTTAGGTCATGGAAGACTGCAATTGGATCTATCAGGATGTAGCAAGAGGAAGCACGATGCAAGGGCAGCACTAGGGGAGGCACAGGCAGTCATGTCACAGGCAGTGCCCAGCAAGGTAAGCAGAGCACACCTGGTGATGGTAACCAGGTTCAACAAGAGTACCTGTAGCCAAACAAGTTCCTCTTGAAAAAGCAGACCTGAAGCCAATTTGCGAAGTTGAGTTCACAAGTCAAGGTCGGGATAGATTTGGAAATAATTAGCCAGGATGAGAAACCACACAGAAATCCCCAGACAAGGCCATCATGATGAAGCAAGTCTGAAGTCAAACCTGGAAGTCAAATCTGTGAGTTAAAATTAGTGACTGAGGTTCTCTAAAGCTGATACGATAAAGCTTGGGCCCGAACCATACACAAAACCTCAGGTTAGAAACAGCTTTCGCATGAAGAAAGGGAGAAGACTCTGATGAGGCTTTTTAGCAGAGGTATTTGAGGCAGCTAGTCTTCTGATCCTTCTTCCAGATTTTCCTAGGAAGACCTCTAAGGACATCTGAAGCTTCTCAAATATCCCTGATTATCAGGGACCTGGCTTTTGAGTGTAGGCTCCCAAATGCCCTTCACGACTGACAGTGAAAGCTGCTTTCCTGAGCTCCTTAGTGGTAAGGTCTAAGCAGCAGTTCACACCACTACATGAATTTATCAGCTTGGAATTCCACTCACTAGTGCATTCCTACACTTTTTGCTCATTACACAATGAAAACATTTTGAGAGAATGTTTTTGGATTTTTTTCCCCTTGAGGATGTGATGGGATTGATTTTACCTAAAACATAGATAACTTACTTTGAGTTATTCTTCTGGTTGTAGGTACAGATATAGCTATTGCCTCCAAGTGCACTCATGAGTTGATGATTTCCATGTCTGTTTCCTTCTGTCTTCCAAGGAGACCAGTGCTGAGTGTGAGGCATGAGCCTACCTCATGTATTCTCATCCCGGTTTAGCTATTGAGTACTATACTTGATATACAAATATTTATGAGAACACATTGAAGTATCTGCTCTCTCCACAAGGTGAAATTTGACATCATTGAAAAAGCAGATGCTGAATATCTGAATGTTAATTTTGGTTTTCATCATTTACCCCTCTCTACACAGCCAAAGGTTCCAGAGTCACATCTGCTCATCTACTGCCACTCATGGGCTTATTTTGCTTCACAGGATTAGTAAGATTATTTGTGGCTAAGCTAAATGTAGGTAGGACCAGTAGGAATGCTTATCCTATCAGCCAGAAGTGGCATCTCCCAGAGATGTATGTGTTTCATGTTAGCTAGATGTATTGCAAAACTTTTTGAACAGAAGAGTGGTATCCAACTTATACACTTCCAGGGCCAAAGTCTAAATGCCACGGTTTCCTCAAAAAAGGTAGGCATACTCTTTCCAGTTAAAGAACTCCAGGCAGGGAGTATACTTGAATGCTTTGATTTGATCCTGTTGGTTTTTTAAAACAAAAAACCAAACAGCATCTACTTGTAAAAACTTCCATTTTTAAGAGTTTTTCTTTAAAGAACAGAAATGTTTATTAGTGCTTCCCTAAGTTAAAAAAAATTGTAAGAGAAGATAAGAGAAAACTCTTATCTATCTTATGCTTCCCTAAAGTAAAAAAAATCTAGAGAAAACTCTTATCTAGTCTCTTCAAAACTGCTGCAATATTGGAAATCATGGAAAAAACAATACAATATCATATTATTTAGAAAAAAATCTGGTTTTTTACACATACAATTTTTAAAAAAAATACTGCTTATGATGTATTCTCCAATTTAAGTCTAGAAGAAAAAGTTTTTAAACAAAAAAGAAGATTCTTGTAATATGGGACTGGTAATGAACTCAAGATATGCCCTTTTTCCCACTCTTAAGACACCTGCTCAGTGACCCTTGGTTGTTATTTTAAATATATACTTACATAAAAAGATACGCAATCTGTGTTAAGATATGTATTAAAATATAGCATTAACTGTTTTTTTGATCTATTTTATAAATGTAGATACAGTCACTGAAATGGACTTAAACCATCTCAATCTAAATAAATTCAGAAAGTATTATTAGATTTTTCTGTGGCTGGAAAATGAGGCAAAAGTCTGGCATCATCTGTTTTTCTCCCATAGTAGGAGATCTTTCTACTCATGTTTGATGATTACCACAAGAGTGACCAGATGTCTTAATGCTAAATGGAATGTATGCACACATATGTGCTATTAAACTTACATAACAGGAAAAAGGAAGAGATCTGTGGTTAAAAGCACCAGGACAATGGATTTTTAAGATACTTTCTTACAAGTATTAGATAAGTAGAGTGCAGATCACAAAATTATATACCTGTGCATGCACTTTACACAATCATATGTGTTTTTACATCTTATAGATATATGCATTTTTGAAGATTTGTATAGGTGCAATAAATTTCATAGTTAATTAGTAGCAAGCACTAATACTGACTCTTTTCTTTTCAAGGAGGCATTCTTTAACATTATAATTTTGCATCCAAAAGACAAGCTTATAGTTGGAATACAGTGGTATTTCCAGCATTATAACAGAGCTTTGTTATGGTGTGGATTGCCAGTTTATGAGAAATTAATTTTAAACTAATCATCAGCTCTACTGTCTTCCTCTACATATTAAAAATAACTTTTACCACTAGTGGATTAGGGTTACTCTCCATATTATTCCTGTGATGCACACAGGCTATCAGAATTACAGTGACTCAGCTGACAGAAGCTGAGGTTTCTCCCCAGTAACTTTTGCTATATATCTGATCATGTTCCAATACATTTAATCTAAAACCTTTTCTCTAAGATGTACAGTGCTAGTATGCCTAATTTACAGGATACTTTTAAGGCACAACCATCTGCAGTTATATTGCCCACATTTAATTAAGTGTATCTAACAAACTGATTTGGCAAACTTTGGAATTCTGAGTAAACACTGACTTAAAAAAGGGATTTCTATAATGTCCTACTTACTGTATTGTCTGGGAACATGTGAAGTTTTCCTTCTCATCATAGCTAAAAGGATGTTTCCATAGATATATAATGGCTAATTCAGTAAGCAAAACACAAACTTACCCTGCATACCATTTCTACCTCTTTCTCTCAATTCTTTACATTAGAAAGTTGTTTAATACAGGCTTCTGAGGCCCATTGAGGAAGCCCTAAAACAGGACTCTCCTCATAGTTAATTTCTGAACTATAGATGTTGCATTAAGAGGAGTTGTTCTTATGGTTTTCTTGTAGGTAGTAAGTGCTCTTTCATCATATACACATAATGTCAGTGTATGTCAGACTGACACAGACATCTTTCCTTATGAAAGCAGATGCTTACACGCATGCACAAGCATACAAGTCAATATAGAAACTTTGGTCATTCAGGAATAAACTTGACATTTTGCATTTAAGCAAGATCACCGGGAACTTCTGAAGAAATTAAAAAAAAAAGTGGAATGAAAACATATATATAGTGTTTTCTTCTTCTTTCATATTATAAAAAGTAAACTATTGAGTAAATACATTAATGAAACAGGTAAGACTCCTCTTTCCCTAATGTCTCAAAAATTAGCCAGTAGTAATTTACACTTTTAAAATATGCATGCATGAGAGAAGAGAATATTATTTCTATTTTGATTTTAGATTTCAGTGAGTTCGGAATCAGAGATTCTTTTCAGCCATGCTAATAGCCTCTGCACTACATTTTACAGTAAATTTCTTCAATTAGTCTTTAATTAATTAGAAAACATACATTAGGGTTGACAAGCATGAAAAAGTTCTGTGAAAAACATTCCTTAATGAAACCATGTCCTTATGAGGAGCAATGGTCAGTTTTGCACTTTTCTAGGCACTGTCTTAAAAACTCAAATATATGAAAAAATGGTTGATGTTCTTAATCTTTTTAAGTAAATTTTTGCTCAGATACTTTGACATATTCAGCCACATAATAAGTATAATGCTCAGATAATAACTAAAGATTAAATTAAATTCTAATTCTCTAACATTTCTACTCTATTGGAAATGCTCACATAAGCAAAACTAACGTTAATTCCTTCATTCATCTCATCTTTCTTTTCTTACCTATTGCATGGGAAATATAAAATTATCTTGGTATTCTATTTCAATGTATAATTTTACATCATCAAAAAGGTTGTAAAAAGAATGCAAAAAGAAAGGTCAGTATTTAAGATTAGGGTTCTTCAGTCTAATATTTTCGGATATATTCTGGTAAGAAGACTGAACAGTAGAAAGCAGCAATGAAATTACCACAGACACATTAGAAATATGGTTTGCCACATCCATTTACAACTGAATCTTTTTTCTTCTCAAACCACAATGCACAAAATATATATTATTGATTTGACTGATTAATATTTTAAAACACTGTGGAAGTTTTTCTGAAAGGTAGATCCAAATAAGAGGTAAGGAAATTTTCAGCTTAACTCTCAAAGACATTTGTTGTGCTAGAGCGAGCTAGGAGGGCAAAACAAACCATGGATCTGGTTGGGAGAATGAGGAACAAACTGCATTACAAAGCTGATATAATAAGCTTTATGAGAGAGAGGACTGGAGGCATAATCAGACATGATGGTAGTTAAGATGAGGACAGAACCACTAAATGCAAAGAAAATCATCAATGGGAATAAAAAAGTGTTTTCACATCAGAACAAAGTAGAGAAGACTGCAAATATGTTCCCATTGCTTTATCAGTTTAATTCTATGCAATTCTGTTTGTCTCGTAAGTTTGAAAATACTGTTGTCCAATCAGTGAAGTCTTTTGCAGACAGCCAAGCACATTTTTTCTTCCTTCTAAATTTACAGACAGATTTATACTTATTGATTATGATGCCACATGGTAAATATTATTAATAACTCAATGCAGAGAGTGGTTTCAGGTGTGAATGGCTTCTTTCTTCTCTCTAGGTTGAATCCCTGCTGATAAACTGTTCACGTGACAAAAATTTCCTTGATTTTTTTTTTCCTGTGAAATAAGCTAAGGTAGTTCAATGTGCAGTGAGATTCCTCAGAAGGAATGTGCGTCCTCACAATCTCACGTCAATGAGATTCCTCAATGTGCATCATTTCCTCAGAAGTCATGAACTCCTTCTTCTTCCAAACCCACCTTTATCTTCTGTAAACTTGGAAGTATTGTAAGGACTCTAAAAAAAGTCTTATTCTGAAAAACATTTTAAGTAATCAGAAAAATATAAATCACAAATACATTATTCCTTGAAAGGTGTAGCATAGTTTCCTTCCTTTGTTGAGTCCAAAACATTTCACTGTCTTCTAGAATCATTGTGTTTTGGTGAATAAATTGTCCTCTGAAACTTTTTGCTCTATGTTTGCCTGGTAAGATTTTGTTCAGGTCCACCCATGAAGAGAATGTATTTCCCTCTAAAGATGAGATACTGGCTAAAAGTATCTCAAACATGAAATCCGCAGACTACATCTGAATAGTGACTTTGGTGATTCTTTGAAGAGCTACTTAATCTTCTGCAGTGGGGAAAAGTTTGAGCCATGTCATTGCCCTCAGACATGCTGCTATAGATACTTTACTTCTGCTGTGCTGCTATCACAAGTGAAATGAGAGTCATAAAGACAGACAGAGAAATGCTCTGGATGTTGAAATGAAAACAAACCTTAATTTTGAAGCTCACGTATGCCTGGCTTCTACACAAAATTCTTTCCTTTGAGAAAGTTCCAAGTCATTGAAAGAAGGGTAAAGCCTTAAGTTACAAATGGGCTGTGCAATACAGTGGTTTTACTTGCTTAGACAAGTTCTCCCCATATTGTCTTGCAGCAACATTACATGGCTGGGATTAGATTAAAAACTTGTTGCCAGTCAGCTAGGAACCTACAGGTAGCTAGCAACAGATATGTCCATCATTGTAATGTGGGTGTGGGGATACAGTAATCAATGATATGTTGTAAAATAGACTGCTCCACTAAACCCAAATAACTGCCATCAGCTAGGAAGACTGCCTGTACAAAGCTGAAAGTTATCACAGACTGGGCAAGAAATATCTTCTCCCTTCATTGCTTGGTAGTTCCTAAACATTTCTAATGGTCCTCAGGTCTTTGGCTACTCCTTGGAAACCAGGGGATGGTAAAAACCAAGGCCATTTGTTTAATGTTTCCTCTGAAAGGTATTTTCTGTTATTGAGATTGTGACCTTGCTGTGATTATCTATGCCTTTGTCACATACTTGGTTGCTTTGGCAATTGATGGGCACAGAAAAGGATTTGTGTTTCAATTGGTTTTGACCTTTTTTTTTTTTTTTCGTAGCTTAGTAAGTGTCTTGAAGGCTCTAGCTATTACTCTCTATTTGATATCAGTCCGAATTTCAACACTGTAGATGACAGCCTGTCTCCTACAGAAACATCCTTGTTATGAATTAAAGTGTCTAATGGAGCCTAAGTGCATTTTATTCCTAAATGTGGTGAAATTTGATACACAGATTTGATCTGTGTACATAAGCATTCAGCAGCTAAAAAGTCAAGGTAGATGGCATTTGTCAGTCTTCTCTTGTTGACCATTGCCATCACTCCATCATAGGATGGTCTGCTCTGNGTCAGGCACAATTTGCCCTTAGTGAAGCTCTGCTAGATCTTTTGGATCACCTCCTTGTCTTGCATGTGCTTTAGCATTGCCAGGATTTGTTTCAATAAGCAGCCTCAATCATGAAACAAGTCATTAAGCAGTTGTCTGTCGGGAAGGTGGCACCGAACATGGGAAAAAAAGATACATACATTTTTGCATTCTCTGTGACTTAGCTGACTCTGATTTATTAGGTTAATATACTAATCAGGGAACTCCACAATATTACCTAAAAATGGTCAGAGGTAAAGTATACATTCTCAAAACAAGTGTACCATGGCTAAAATAAATTTGGCAGGCTTAAATTTAAAATAGAGAAATAGTGAAACTATTTGGTGGTTGACTAAAAAGCAAAGTCACTAAATTGTTTTCTAAAGAAAATGGCAGATTTTAGAATCATGTAGAGATATGTAGTATAAGGTGGTCTTTTTTAGTTGCAACTTGAGCATCGTAGCTCACAAGGTATAGCACCACTCCATGTAAATGTACATTAAATCTAGATAAGTGTTTCCCTAAAGTCTTACAATAATGTTAAGTATCTTCATAAGAAAGAAGGAAAATTTCCAAAGTGGTATCTGAAGCAGAATTTTGGTGATGGTCCTGAAATGGTGGAGGCTTAGCTAAGAAACATCACCATAGCCCCTTTACTAAAGAGCGACGAGCAGATAAGATAATTGGCAGCTACAGTAATATTGCAACACTTTTACTATCCTGAAGAACATTATGACTGCTGTTCTTGACCTTGGTAACTTTTCTCTTGGTGGAGTTATTTCTCTGGAAAGACAGAAAAATACACATATCTATCAGCAATCAAAACTTATTCTGTTCTCTCTGTGTAAATCACTCCAGTTTGGAGCTGGAAGAAAATGGCAGTATCGAAATCTAAGTAAGTAGAAAGGAATTAAACCACTAGAACTGTCAATCTAACACTTCTCACAGATAATACTCATGAAAAAATAAACAAAATTTTAGGAAAGGTACACTTTGGTAATATTTTCAAAATAACTTACATCTTAAATTTCCATTAATATTGTGCTTGTTACTGAAAGGTTGATTAAACCCCTTTTTGAAGCCTGTATAGAGTTAATGCTAATGTATGTTATGTAATCCATTATTTTAAAATCTGGTAAGTAATTCTTATCACAATAATTGATTGTTACAAACATAAATCCTCAAATGCAGCAAAAGTAAACACAGTTCTTTATATGACTGAAGAATAAATTAAACTGTTTTGATGCAAGGATGCTAAAAAACTGTTTTTTTCTATTTTGAACACAATCAAGCATCAGATCTATCATATGATTTCTTTTTTTCCAATCTGTATTTGTAGGGCATGTCAGACTATCTTGGTTTACTGCAGAATAATAGCCTCTAAATTATTGTTCCTGCTGTCAGATTGAGTGACTTGGCTAGAGGCTTGATGCTTTTAGCTTATGTAGTTGATGAGAATGCAAAAGTATTAGTATTGACTTTCCTCCAGAAGCAATCAAAATTGTCTACATTTACCTTCCAAATTTGAAGCCATTTCACTGGACTGATATAAAATGATCAGTGTATATCAGTATGTAGCAATTGTTAACAAAACTTCCATTTTAAACACTGTGTTTTAAAATGTCAAAATCCATGAGTCTTATTTACTTGGCGCAACACTTCACTCCTAATGTAGACCATGAACAGGGTTTTCAGCACTGTTGAAAAATCAAGTCAGTTGCAAGCTCCTGGCTTAGGAATTTATATTTGAAAATGTAGTTCATATGTCATCAGCTGGAATTTGGCATCCTTCAGGTGAGACTCTACAAACATGTGCTAATCATGTTTGACAATGACTTTGGGAATTGCAGTGCAACTTCTAGAATCTGGATTTCGGCCCAGTTTTACAAGTTTTGGTCATTATATTTTCCCTTTTTCTTTAAGGAGTTATGATCAACACTTGCTTCTGTGTAAACACCTCTAAATTTTTTGCAGTAGAAAAGCACCCAGTATTTGTCAGAAGAATTATTACAATTCAAAGCACAAGAGCTCATTGGACTGAAAGTGAATCAACAAAGGGAAAAACAATCTTCAAAACAACCTTACAGAAAGCAAATTGGATTGCTCAGTTAACATTTTGTATTGTATATAGGAGTAAAGGAGACATGACAAGGTAAAACTGCTCAACTGGAGCAAAGAAAAATCTGGTATGACCTCGACTCAATTTTCAAAAAGTCAAATTTTAAGTAAAGTTAAATATTGATTTAAAGATTTTGGGGACTTATTTTAGCATATCTAATACTCCTTGAAGTTGTGTTACCTGTAGGAATTTTTTGTGTTTTTCACTGAAGCAGTCACAATAAAATTAATTCAATTATGAAAATATGGAACAAGCATCCTGAAATATTTTGACATCAATCATTAGAATAACCAGAGTTTGTGGAGACTTTGTAAAATTTATTACTGTGTTTTGTACTTTTTCTTTAATGGTCTTTTTCAGAAATTTGATTGTACTTTAATTCAAAATCTTTATATATGCTAGTAGAGTTATTCCTTACAACAAAGTAACAAGGAAGTCACTTTAATGTATAGTTATTCACACTTGTTTTCTGGTGATGAAGTTGCTCAACATTTCATTGAAGGAAATACAGAGGATGTATACAATTATTTTTCTACCACACTGCACACATTAATGATTAAGATTTTGGGTCTGAAACATCAAGAAAAGACTGGTACAGTTTGTTCACAAGTGCTTCTCTATAAGAAAGCTGACTACAGTAAAGGTTACACACAGAACTATAATGTACTCCACGCCTCTAAGAAAAAAAAATTCCAGCTGTCTTTGCAGGTGATTTTTCACTGGCTTGATGTTCACACTAGTAAGGATGTGATAATTTTTGTTTTTATTTTTAAAAATACAGCTGAAAAAGGAAAACAAAAAAAAAACTTTGGTTTTTTTAAACAGCAGCTCTCATGGTCTTGGTTCTTCTCTTCCAGTTCTCTTCCACTGAACTTGGACATGAGCAGAAGTTATCAGAGGCTGGAAACCATTCTTCCCACTTAATTTAGATGTGGTTTTGTTATTTCAGAATTTTTGAGAATCTGAAAGAGTGGGTGTGGGCTGCATTGTGCAGGTTGGTCATCAGACATCCCATGATAATTTATTTTACAGATTTACAGATGCAACTTCAAGTTCTTTGTATTTCAAGAATGGCAGCTTCTAATCCGCCTCTATTTGTCAACTGCTGTCAAGAGGAATCCATGCTAGCTGCTCCAAGTCAGAGGTAAAACCACCCCCGCCTGCAGCTCCTGCCATCACTGATGTGGTCTGATTCTGCTATGGAATCAGTTTGGTACCCCTGCTGCTAATCTAGCAGGGCCTACCTGCCAGGTCTGCACACTACAATAAAACTTCACAGTGCTAAATATAGTTTTTTTTGAAAATGACTGCAAAGGAATTTGTTATATCCTCTGGATTTGTCTTTTTTCCAGGCTACATTAAGGAAGATGAATTTTATTCATCTAACTGTGCCAGAACTGCATTTGGCATTTTGCATTTTTACAGTTGCTTAATCCCTCTTTAGGCAGCAAAAACTCCTGGTCCTTCCTTTCTGTTTAGAGCCTGTCCATTGTCCATTATCTGCTCCCACTGGAAACAACTGGAGTTTTTTCATTGACTAAAACAGTAGTTGGTTTGTGCCCAAAAATAGATTAATTCTTGCTGAAGGTTTTTAAGCAATTTAGCCCATCAGAGTCTGTCAACTTCATGTTTTTGCATTGTCTAAATTAACTTTTACATAATAATAATAATATATATTATTTTTAGCTGTTTAATTTTATTTCAAGATATATATATATATAT
>WBNO01007191.1:0-10612 GCA_013400575.1 Peucedramus taeniatus | reverse complement strand
TATAATTTATAATAACATAAAATGTATTTTATTTTGAAAAATATATTCTTCAGAATGTATTTTTGTAACAGAAAAGCAGAGAAAGAGGTAACAAGAAAACAAGTTCCCATCATGCTTCTTCATTCCTTTCTTGCTACTTACGCAAACAAGGATGTCACTATAATGGAAAAGCTCCAGGCGATCTCAAAAAACCCATTATTCCTACAACATCTATAAGCCTCCCTTAATTATAAAATCCAGATCATTGCACAGGTGGGAGCAAAGGTCTGAGTGCTACTGCAATTCTACCTTTCAGCAATGCACCACATTGAAAAGAAGCACCTGTGTTTCATAATTCTGTGTTGATGTGCTCATTTCATGGATCAAGGGCCAAGTGTATCTTTTTGCACTCCACTTTGGCTTTGTTCTGTGCAGCAGAATCCTGACCTTCACAGCATATGTGCATCATCATTCATAGAGAGGCACATAATTCTCATGAAGGTTTAAATTCTCAAAACAAGTGCCTGCTGGTTCACAGTGTAACATGCCTCCTTGATGATTATTAGTTTATTTGTTCCCAGGCCTGAATAGTCTCAATGAAATGCAAGGCTAAAATTAAACATCAAATAGCCTGAAGAGTCCAGCAAGACAATGACAAGGAAGACTGGAGAGAATGTGAGTTAATCAAAAAGAACAGGAGGTCAAATACCACAAATGCAAATTGCCGAATATTTTATATTTGGAGACACCTAATTTTGTGAATCCTCAGTAACAAGAAAGCTGTTGAGGTGCTGGAGCAAGTCCAGAGAAGGGCAACAGAACTGATGAAAAAATTAGAGAACTAGTCTTTGATCTTATTAATGTCTACAACTACCTGACAGAAGTTTATAGGCAGGTGGGGGTCAATCTATTCTTCCAAGTAAAAACCAATAAGACATCCCATGGGATTGTCTGATCCCTAGAGTTGTTCAAGGCCAGTCTGGATAGGGCCCATTCTAGTGGAAGATATCCCTGCCTACAGTAGAGTTGTGGAACTACACGACTGTTGTATTGTGTTTTATATGCTTTTTTATAATTGTTCTGTACCTTGGTTTATCCCAGTTCTCCCCCATTTCAGTGGTTCTGCCCANCCCCTCCCTGGTGTCCTGTCTGTCACTCAGCAGCCCATCCCTTCCCCTAGAAACTTCTGTTAAGGGCATCGAGTGACTGGTTTAGGAACCGGGGTTCCTCCCACAGGTTACCCCCATTGGTCTCCCCAGAGACCCATCTTCCCAATGTCCATACCCCTGTGTTTCCCTATTGTCTCCCTATCTTTGTTCCCTCCCCCCTTATAAGATACCTGATAGCCCAGAGCTTGGTCTTCGAAGTCAGGTCGTGTTGGGCTCAAGGTCCCTGCCTGAATAAACCTGGACTGATCCCTCCATTCGAAGTCCACTCCTTTCTTCCACCGCAGTCGTATTCCTGCCGCACCCATGAAGGCGAGAGCCTGAGCCGCCCTCCTGCCCCTCAGAGATGGGGAGAGGGTTCCCCTGCAGCTGTGTGTGTCACAGCTAGCTGGGACCCCCCGAAGGGACTCACGGAGGCGCCTTTACAACACACGATCTTTAAGGTCCCTTCCAACCTAAGCCATTCTATGATTCTGTAATTTGTGGCTAGAGGAAATCACCTCAGTTTGTGCCAGGAGCAGTTTAGATGGGATATTAGGGAAAAAAGTTTTTGCCAAAACTCTTATCAAGCCCTGGGACAGGCTGCTCAGGCCAGTGGTGGAGTCACCATCCCTGAAGATGTTTGAAAGATGGGTGGATGTGGCACCTGGGGGCATGGTTTAGTGGTGGGCTTGGCACTGTTGAACGTGTTGATCTTGAGGACATTGGCAACCTAAACTGATGCCTCAGGTTTTAGCTTTTATATTTTTCAGCTTCTGTACTGCTTTAGTGTGTAATTCTGAGCTTCATATCAGGGGATAGTAAGCTCTCTTCACAGAGTAGCTAGACAAAAAAAATCCTTTCCAGCTGGGGACCAAGGACGAATAATACAAATTTCAGGCCCAAGCGCATAAACAATGGCGGACTGAAGAGAGAAAAACAAGAAGGATGGGACTTCATAACCTAAAGCTATAATTGGACAATTAATTCCAATATGCTAACAGACAAGAACTTATAAAACTTCATGACCAGTTGTCCATTTTGTGACCATTTTGGGTTCATCTTGGGTGTAGCCCTGGCTGGGCTCTTGTACTGCCCAAAGTGTATCCATTGAGGCCTTCTAATAAATACCTACTTTATTCTTTAACTCTGTCTAGTCTCTGTACTACATCAGCCTTCACAAGGCATCAAAATGATGTCACAATTCTCTTTTTCTATAAAGTAGGCAATAAGAAACAAAAGACTGCAAGCTCTTGTCAGATGGTCACATATTTGTGTCACTCTTTGTTTTGTGGGGCTCAGGGGCATGACTCAGAGCCTTGCATCCTCATGAAACATTAATTAAATATTAGTATAAAGTTAGTTGTAAGCCCTAATTTTTCACTGCTTAGCCATAGTTTACATCTTGTGGGGATATTACAGTTGGCTGCTGATTAACAGCATAGGCACTTATTGCAGGGCAACAGTTCAGAAAAACAGTCTAATCCAACTCAGGAAGAAACTCTATGGGTTCCTACAACCATAGGTTTTGGGCTTACTTTGTAGTTTCCTTCCTCATCTCAAAGTCAACTCTCCAATAACACATCTTCTTTTGGGACTAGGAGACCAAACATCCCAATACTAGATCCTTTCATGACCTCTATCTGTTGTCTAGGCCTAACCTGAACTATCTAATTTGATGATATGGTCAATGTCATGGACAAAGGGATTTTGTGTTCCCTCACCACCTTTGCAGATGACACCAAGCTCAGTGGTATGGTTGACATGAATGAAGAGCAAGATGCCATTCAGAGGGACCTGGATGGGTTCCATGTGGTCTAAAGGGAGCCTACATGAAAGACAAACATTTTAATAGGGCCTGTTGCAATAGAATAATGTGAAAAGGTTTGCAACTAAAGCACTGTCAATTTATGTAAGATATAAGGAAGAAATCTTTTACAATGAGGGTGGGAGGCTCTGGCACAGGTTGCCAAGACAAGGTGGGAATGCCCCAGCCCTGGAAGTGTTCAAGGCCAGTGGGATGCGGCTCTGAGCGACTTGATCTAGTAGAAAATGTCCCTGCCCTTGCCAGGTGGTTAGACTAGTTGACCTTATAAAGGTCCCTCCCAAAACAAATTATTTTATGATTCTAAGATGATTCTTTCAGGATGAGAAGGAAAATATGGATCCCCAGTGTTACTGTACAAGCTGGCTTGTACTGATAAATAAGAAACTCAGCCCAGTTTCATAAATTGGGCCCTGGGTCGACAGACAGGGATCTTCACCTATCACATTCCAGCCTGGCCTGCAGACATCTCATTGGTCAGGAGCTGGGCTATGTGAGGATCAGACCAATGAGCTGTCTAAACCAGGAGTTTTGAATTCTCTATATAAGAAGGCTCTCAAAAATAAAATATGCTGTTTCTCATGGAGCATTGGTGTATGCGTGTGTTGTCCTTGTCTCTGACCATCGACCCTGTGGAACACATGGATTTTAAACGTTGTACCCCAGTCCTAGCTAATGATCCTTCCAGTGAGAGTGGACCAAGACAGTTGATTGGCCTGAACCTACAGTTTGGTACATGCAGTGTACCATAATGAAGATGTTTATCTACTGCCTTTGATATAAAAACCTATTCATTCTTGCACTTGTAAAATCCTTGTATCACAAGTCGTTGAGGTAAATAAGTAAGGTCCATACTTATTCAACATACATATCCAAAAAGCCAAGAAAAAACATCTTCCTGAACTTCAGTCTGACTGCTCCCTGGATGGCTCAGAGAGTCCAAAAGTTCTCCAGAGAATTTTATATCTGCAGATCCCATCCTCTCTGAGGGAATACTGTATTCTGTTGACAAGTATGGAGTCCCATGCTCTGTGCAGAAATCTTCAACTTTCACCTTCCCCTGTAAGGTTTTTCCTGGGTCTTGAAGGGTTTGCCCATACCCTTTTAAGAAATTTAGGGTAGGGAACTGAATTCTTCACCCTGTTTTTCCCAGAAGTGCATCCTGCTGCATGCTGGGAGCCAAGCTGCCCTTTTGCTTTCTGTCATATCTTCAAAAATTATGGCTTTAGTTGCACAAGGTCCCAAGGACTTATTGCAGAAAGAGCATAAGATGTGTTTCTTTAAAGCATGTTTTTATTTTGTCCTTGCAGGATGTTGTCTAAGAGAGTAGCTTTACACTTGGACCACCACTTTCACTGGGACCTAACTTTCACATGCAGGCAGAACTGCTCCTAAAACATAAACCTTCAGTCTTTTGAGGACTGTGGTTTAGATCTTCACTAGCTGATGTGCTGACTCCCTGTCTAAGCCTCCTAATTCTAATGCCATACAAGCAGAATTGAGCCAATGCTATTAATTCATGGAGCTGTGGGATAGATTTTAATGGTTAGATATTAAAGACACACAAAAACAGAAACAAAGCATATGCCACCTGTCCCAAAAACTGTTTAGTACAAAAATGTACTGTTTAGTACAAAAATGCTTCTATTAGCAGTGCTAAATAGTTTGTTTTCCAAGTGGAAATTGAAGTCCTCTCAGGTGGTTTACATGCCTAAACATTGCACTAAAAATTGGAATTTCAGAGATCCTTGTATTCTCATTAAATCTAATTGATCAATCATCAATTATATGAGACCAGAGCTGGGGTTAAATAGGAACTTCACTGCAAAAATTGAACTCCCAGAAATTGAAGGGAGAGTTGATATCAATGAAATTTGAAACAAACAAACAAAAAAACAACCCACAAAAAAACCCACAAGAAATTGAACACCACAAAAAAAAAAAAATCAACAAACACAAAAACAACAATGCCCCCAAATAAAAACAAAACAAACAAAAAACCCCAAACCAATAGCCTCTTTCCCCCCCCAAAAAAACTCAAACAGAAAAAGAAAATAATGATCTTCACTGCACCCTTTTATCTTCATCTTTGTGCTCTACAGTTGACAGGAATAAAAGATATCTGATTTCTTAATAGTATTACATGTCAAATGCTTTGCCTTATCCTTGGAGTTTATAACTGTTGCTGTAGGACATGAAACAAACTATGCGACAGCAGCTCTTTCCAAAGCAAAAAGAGACTGTTTATTAAAATCTGACTCCAATTTATAGCTTCCTAAAGTGCCAGTGTCATTGGAGGGTGACAGTGCCACCTCCTCAATGCCACTGGGCAACCCAACAGTCCATCAAGTTACTCATCCCCCATAAAAGAATACAAACATTAAGTCATTTACATAAAATATATTAAAAAATTCTATACAAAAATATAAACATCAAAGAACTTTAAAAAAAACTTTAAAAAATCAAAACAACACATAATTTCTTGTTCTTCTTAAAATCTACATATGTAGATTATCCCATAAGGTCAGATCTCATTACTCTGCAAGAGAAGGTATATTGTGCCATGTTTTCTATGCACAGCAAAGCATACACCCAGTATTTTATGTAATGTGATTCCGTTACAGTGTAATCCCAACACTCATTTAATAAATGCATGCAAGGTGATCTAAAATGCTTTGATAATTTCTATGGTCATTTTCTGGAGGTGGAGTATATCAAGGAAATACTTTCAGAGAAGTTTTGAGTATCACTTAACATCTTCAAAAACATGTTGAAGAGTTGGTCTTGTTCTAGGGACTCTGTTGAAGAATACATTGTTAAAATGGTCTGGAGTTAGCCAGGAACAATGGAATGAGGTCTACAAATGAGAATAACACAAGGAAGACTAATTGCACTCCTGGGAAATCCTGACCTGCATGATTATTTTATATATATTATATATATGCTATAAGCTTGAGAACAAATGCTTATAAAGATAATTTTCTTTATATAAATACCTCGGCATAGAAATTGGGCGCAAAAGAATTTTTTTTCTGAGCAAAAAGGAAAATGTGTTGTAAAGGGAAAAGGTATATATTTTTTTCAGTGCCTGCAGGATTTAATCATAACCCAAAGGTGCCAATTGCTTTTATTTTACGGGCTTAACATCTGTGTTCTGGTACGTAATTGGGATTTCAGATTCTGTGTGAAAAAGCTCTGTTTTTTTTTCCAGCACCATAGATTATTCCCCTACTTGTGCTAATTGTCACTCTGTGTGTGTAGTGCATATTGTCTAGCTCTCATATTAGATAACTTCATTTGAGCTATGCTAGTCTCAAACCCACCTGCAAAAACCTGTGGTAGCTTTTAAAGATGAAGATATTTCCCTTGCTTCTTATAGCTCAACAGTCACGACTACCTGAGGTATCATCCCGAAAGATAGGGTAGTTACAGCTCAATATACAGAGAAGGAATGCAGTGGTAGATGAAAGATAACCATTTAGATATGTGAAGCAATCTGGGCCAAATAACAGCGGTTAATGTCATCAGCTTCCTGGAATTACACAGTAGTTTCTACCAGCTCTTTTCCTATTATTTAGACATACATGGTTCTGAAAGTTTAATCTAGCTTTACAAATAAAATAATTATTTTTTTACAAAAGAAACCTTTCCCCCTTGGATTCCTAAAATACCTTGCACTGGACAGGATGTGAAAAGCAAATGTACATTGGACAAAATGGTATGCTTTGGTCTTGGAGAAGCTTCCATAGCAGCTGCATGCAAGGCTGGTACTAATTGGAAAGGCAGAAGACCAAGACTCAATTTTATTTGTTTGGTTGTTTATTGCTTGGGCTGGTGGGTTTTGTTTTTGGGTTACTACTTATGGGATGGATTTATTTATGAATGCTAATAGCTCTCTAACAAAAAGCGAAAAGCACACAGAACTGGGACCATGTCTGGTAAATCTTAAAATTCTTTATCAAAGAACTGCTGTTCATTCTTTAAAACCTGAAAATGCCTTCTCTGACCTGATGCTGCTGCTTTGCATCATTCTGACAACTAGAAACAGGCTTAACTGGCCAGTTGAGGATTCAATTTTTAAAGCTATAATGACTCCTATGATAACCTGCTCTGGCTGTTGCCTCAGGGTCAGGATATGACATGTTGACTTTCCACTAATTCCCTGCCTGCTAGAACAGCCTTGTGGGGTCAAATGCATGGTGAAATGAGAGGCGCTCAGGCTGCTGTAATGCAGTATCACTGCAACAAACCAAGTATCACTAATGTAGGAAGAGAGGCCGTTTTAATTAACTCCTTTGGTTCCTTCCTATGGCTTTTGGAAGTTCCCAGGTTTTGCTCTTTTATTCCTCAGTTCTTAAGAACAAAGAGATACAAGATACATAATTGTGAGAGAAAAAGATTTCAGGCTCTGATGTTTTTTGATAGAGTATTGTCAGGCCACTGTTTGGTCATACACCTGTGCAAATGCCTGAAATTCTGTATGCAATTATGAAAAGAAAATTTTGATGAGGAAGAGAATTTTATAGGCACTTACAATTAAAGCTATAAATGATTTTACTATGTGCAAAGCTATGAAGACTGAGGTCTGGTATCTCCACATGAATAAGTGATACTTGATTTTTATTTTGTTCAGTATACACATTTGAGATATTTTCAGTAAGGAGCAAACACATTCTACTGGAAAAAATATCATCTATTTGCATCCTTGTAATCTTTGCACAACTGTATATCATGATTTCTGATCTTCTGAACTTTCAGAGTTCTTCTGAAATTGATGAATCTGAGACACCTGAAAATCAGCTGAAGGTGTGCAGACAATGACTCTGCTCAAGATGCTTCATTTCCTGTAATACAGAACTCTGATATGGTTTGTTGACTTATCATTGTCAAGAAGTGAGCAAGAAGGCTACAAAATACAGCCAGGCTGCTTCTCTAATCTCTAATCACCAGTGTCATTGACACTGCCCCTTTCTTCCCTCTTATGTTTTAATGAAAACAGGTTATTTCATGGCACTGAGTGAAGATAGTTTGTCAGCTGTCTGAATTTATGTAAGTATACATATTCCACAAAGCAGAAGTTTTTTCTTATTTAGTGAATTATTTAAAATATTGTATGTGGGGGTATGCAAACAGTTTCCTCAGATTCTCTCCAATTTTTAAAAAAATTATTCTACACAAGAAAACAGAATCAACAAGAGTTCATTGTTTTTCTGGGTGGATTTTTGCCTTTGAACACAGTCACCATTGAGCTCAGATAATATTCATTAACTTGAAATATCTATTTGCTGGCTGTTTGTGACAAGCAAGCTCATTAAAAATGGAGTTGGCTTAGGCTGGAAAGCTGCATAGCTATATGAGAGTATAGAATACAAATGTGAGACTATGCATTTCTTCAGCCAGATATCAAACAAGACATCTCATAAGACCATGGTTTTGAAGTTATTAATAGACACTGATTTATATAAATAAAGACAAAATGGTATGCAAATAGCCCCTTGAAGGATATTTTTTCATGAAATATCAAAGTTAAATGCACAGCAAATAGAATGAAAATGTCATAATAGTATTAATACTCAAGAGAGGTTCAGTACCAATTAAGTAGTGGACAAAATTTTGTGCCTACTTTAGTCTTACCAGCTTGTCCATCCTCAGCAAGTACTCTTTTTAAAATCATGAGCAGAAAAAGGAATATTGGGAAGTACTTTGAATTGCCTCCTTTCCTATTATATGATAGATTTGTATTTCTCTAAAAGGCAGAGCCATTTGAGCTGCTTCCCATTTATATTTTTAAGAGAATGACGAAAAGGGTCATACTTAAAGCCTTTGTTTTCTGTGTGCCACTAAAAATATGGGTATCTTTTTTGCCTCCTAGCCTGTTAATTCAGTGACAGATAGCAATGTTATATTTAAAGGTAGCCTACCCAGCTCTGTCCCCCTGAGACAACACCCCATGTGTGGGTCGGTCAGATGATAACCATGTGGAGCTCTGTGTGGGCCCTTAGTCAAATGGGTGTGAGTATCGTTACTCAAATGAGTATTCATAAACACTACTTGCTTTACTTTTTTTCTGGAGCAGCAACAAAATGGCAGAGACGACAGCTGCCACATCATATACATACACACACTCCTACACAAACTGTGCTTTGTACATCAGAAGCAGCATAAATACCATGGCATGTGGCAGTTACCATGGTAACGTGTTTTTTTAATGAATAGCAGATGGAATACGCATGTAAAACTTACATAAGTTGTTAGTAATTTCTAAGTTACTGCAGACCAGCTACTGCAGTAAACTTTTTGTTTTTACTGCTTCTATTTTTTCCATATACAGTGTACAGTCATTTCTTTTCTTCCCACTGAGCTTACCCTCAGCCTCAATGCAGGCTATGGTGGTGGATAATAAGTAGAAATGGCTAGATTTTTTTGTGGGTGAGGTTCCATAACACAGGCAACACAGGAAATATTATGGTTTAACACTTTTTAATAATTTATTTTTACAGAAATATTTTGATGTAGCCTTTAATGGTAAAAATATAAGATATCACAAAAATGTAGAAGCTTTACTTTTTAGGTGTGAACTCCTGAGTGGATAGCAAATTTTAAAAATAGTGGGGAAAAGTTAAAAAAATTGCATAAAATTAATATTTTGATTGATATTCTGATCACAGATTGTTATGAGACAGAACTTTATAACTTACTGATCAACAGGGAAGCATAATAGAAGATGCCCTAATTTTAAATTTTCAACCTGTAGAATGCTGAAAACAAGATTCTTCTTCAAAATTTGAGGTGTGAGCTCCTTGGAAGATGTGAGTAGCTGATCTGATCATTGTAGGTAAGAACAGACAACACTAAATAAGGAGCAGGAGTTAAAATGAAGACTCGGCCTCATGAATAGCTCATTTACCTTCAGCATTTCCCAGTCACATAATATCGGATCAAATCAATTATGACTTAGGTTTCTAAACTCTTTTTAAGAGCATGAAATACGTTAGATGCTTACATGTTCCTAAAGGTTCTTCTGATCTGAACTATGCACCTTGTGAAAGAGACATTATTCAGGAGAAACTGATACTAGAAGAGAAATAAAGGGATCAGGTTCTTTCCCCATAAAAGGGAATAACTTCCCAATATGTATATTGTTCAAAGATAATAATAAATATTCAAATTACCAGTTTCTAAGCAGCCACTATAAAGGGAGGTAACAGACACATATGGCTAAGAATTTCAGACAGCTGCTACAAAGTTTGTACTCTTTAATTCATCCATCTACCCTTGGTGTTGGATGGGTCTGGGATGTGAGAATCCCTTAAGCTCCTCTGATTCTGGGCTACAAGAGTGATCTCGTTCCCTGAGGCTTAATTCTTCAAATTCCCTTTTCTATTCTTTCTCCCCTTGTCTGGAAATTTGATGCCAGTCTCCCTACTGAGAAAAGTTCCCTGTTGTCAGTGTGGTGGTCAGGAGAGGTAAAAGCTACCTATTTTTTTTGTGTTGCTCACTGGTTTCTAGCAACTACTCCTAGCAGTACTTCTAGGACCTTCATTTTCTGGTTGATGTCTCCTTGGGTTATAAACCTAGTTCTGCATTCTGCAACCCTTTCTCTAACTGCTCCAGCATCAGAAGACCTTCCTTGTGCTGGTTGCTGGCTGGCATTGCTGCTTCT
>WBNO01007189.1:93222-190614 GCA_013400575.1 Peucedramus taeniatus | reverse complement strand
CAATGAAGTGTTGATTTGTCTTACCTGTGTTGATTAGCATTTGGGGCCGTGCAATGCCTCACTAAACACAGAGGAGCTCTCTCTAAGAGCCAAGTTTGTTCCAGTGTAAACTCCTAAACCAGCCTCTAGGAAATGCAGAGATAGAGATGCATACACATACATGTACATCCACAGGTATGGGAGTCTTTTCAGTTAGAGTATTAATTGCAGGATTCTGTATTATTTCTAAATGGAATGTTTCGGCCCTGGATCGCAGAAAATCTAATTTCTCTTCATATTTAAACCCTCTTTTTTTCTCAGCATAAATGATTGAGAACATTATTTTTAACTTATAAGATTTTTAATGTAATATCTTAAGACTAACTGGCCCTTGTGTTTCTGGTAAAAAAGCTTACACAATTCTGCCTAATTAATATGTATGTCCTGATGGACATCTTTTGGAGTGTATGGGGAATGGGTAGTGGTCCATGCAAATATAAGATTGAAAGATGATTAACAACTATTAAAGAAATACTAATCAAAGAGGATGAGAATTATTATCTGTATTGGTTTGGGGTACATAAGAAAGCAAGATCTCCCATTAAGTCACTTTAGAAAGTTAAAAACAAAAAATAAAACCTTTTTTTTTGCCCTCTACCTGCGATGAAAACAGACTTACTGCTACAAATATAAGCCCTCTTCCGGCATGTGGGAAACATTAAAGAACCTCAAGAGGAAGTAGTGGGAGTTTTTTATGACTTCTTTTTTTATATATGATCCTGGTTTTACTTTTCTGATACTCTCAAGCCTTACTAAAACTTTACTATGATAAAAAGGAGGGCTGTTGAAGCAGGACATGTGCTTTTGGCATGTTCAGAGGTGGTATCTGTTTCTGCATTTGGAGTCATTGCTCTCACTGTACCAGTTTTTATTGCCACATTTACAGGGTATTCCAACAAGGAAAAGGGTGGATGGAGGTAGGTGCTTCAGTAGGGACAACAAAAGGTGGCCTTTATAAAGCAGCATGTATGCTAAGATCCTCTGAGGACAATTAGGCATTAAAACCAGAAAACGAAAATACCCTCCAGCCCTTCAGACAGAGCAATGAAAACAAACTGCTTTTCCTTCACTCAAATATTTAAAAAATTTAAAACTTTGAAAGTTCTCCAAATGGAATCCAATTATGCTCACAACCAGAGGCTAATTTCCCCAACTCTGAGCCACTGATGCTCAGCAACCGTCTGAGCGGTTTTGCACTTTAAAATCTAGGGCAGCTGACAGTTAACAGATCTACTTTGCTGAGAGGATTTGTTGTTAATTTTGTCCAGCTTCTGTTTTCCAGTGCCAGTCAATTTTTTCCAAGTAAACTCATCCATGAATTCATGTAAAGACTCAAAGCCCTTAGGCACTGATGGATCTATTTTCAGTCTTTTAGATGCACTCCTAACTCAGTCAAAAGGTAGGCATTTTTATGCAATATAGTAATCATTTATAAAGTCTTAAATTAATGCAACAATTCAAGCACCTTAAAATGTTGAGATGCTATCTCTGAAAGTATTTAGCCTAAATGATCAAAACCTGAGAGCAGCAGTTAGAAAAAGGATATTAAAAAATCTGACCTTTATAAAACAATCCCACACAGAAACTCTGTTTATCCTTGTCTCAATGACAATCTAGGGCAAAAATACACAATACACAATCCTTGGAAGGCCAGATGGATGGTGGAGATGCAAAAGGAAGAAAGAAAGGATGAAGGCAAGAAATGAAAGTAATTTAATCCCTGAGCCATCAAAGTGTTTTTCTGGTGCATGTGTAACTTTAGGAACCTGAATAGCTCCACTGAGGGACAACAGGCCAGTGAGTGTTTGCTGGCTATACCTGAAGTCATCAGACAATCTTCACATTCCTACTAGTATTGGCCACAAATGCCATGTGCAAGTGTGCTTTTGCCACAACAGACACGCTCTTCTGTCAAAATAAGCTTGAGATCAAGTTAGTAGTGTAAGCACCAATCAACAGGTGAGTAAAAGTGTATGATGCCAGTCAACAAGGAATTGATCAAAATGCTATCCTTTTGCCAAAAGACAGACCAGGCAGTGTGTCTGTCATGTTCTATCTGTCTTTTTTCTTTTTATAAATAAATGTTATTTTTTGCTGGAAATAGTCTTGTTTAAGTGAAGCAATTGCAAAATCTGTAACTTCACTATCTCATCCCTACCATTACATTATGCCCTATTTACTCAAAACTATAAAAGCCACTGATAATATTTAAACTGTCTCTTGCAACCTGTATGCCAACACAGCCCAGCAGTTCTGACTATTAGGGATCTGATTGCTATTGTATAATCTCTCTGTGTTTGGTCTCACTTGTGCAAAACTGAAGCATTCAAATGACTGTGCTGTGACTATTGAGATAATGCCCATTATGGCAAGCATCTAGGTCACTGGTATTATAGCTGAGTCATGTCACCAGTAATAAAAATGCTGATGCTCTTTGGGAAAAAAAAGCAGCTGTGGTTTCTCCACTAAATAAGTTTTAAGGCCTGTAGGCAGGAAAGGATGACATAACCATGTTGTACTTCTCCATGAAGCAACTATCAGGAAATGCATAGTGTTTTTTGTGAGTCATATGGTCCTTTGTCTGGGGAAACTAGTACATTGACAGGAGAAACACAATAAATTCAGAGTAGATTCTCAAAGTAAATAAGACGTCAACTAAACTCCTACGTATATACCAGACTTTGAATAAAAATATCTTAGTTTCATTGGTTTGGAAGTTTTCTTCATTAAGATCAGCACTCATTCACTTATAGCAAATTATTTTGCTACTCTTTCATTTAATATGGGGTTTTTTTTTCTTTCTTTTTTTTTAAAAATTTGCTCATTCAAATAGCCCCAGCATGACACCACACTAAAATAGATTTCTGCTATCGTATAGAAAGTGGACAGAACGCACTGAGCTGGTCAAGAATTAATTCAGAATTGGTGACCAGTATACAGTTCTACAAAGAAAACAAAATTTGCACCTTCCTAGGAGTCACAGCCCAGAGCCCAGTTTTCTAGAATGAGATCTAATATTCCACATTTTTCTCAAAACAAAATAAATGCCTATTTTTTACCTCTCATTAAGAGGTCATGCATTATATTTCCCCAAGTTCTAAAAGGACCCATGTCAACTTCGGGTTATTTTTCTTGGGTTTTCTTGTTTGTACTAAGAGAAAAGTGTATCCTCTTTCTATGATAAAAACACACTGCTAAGATTATAAACACAGACAAGGGAAACAGCATACTTTTCATGGATTATACAACCAAATATCATTCAGAAATAGTACAATTATCCCATGGTGCATACATCAAAATACATCAAAGTTTCAGTATCTTCTGTGTGCTGGAAGTTTGTTTAAAACAGCTTGCTACTAAAATTTTAGATGGAAGAGAGGTATGACCTGCCTTTTCAAGCCTAGCGAAGGACACCATTCTGAATTGCAGTGTGGCTTTACGTTATGTTAGATTTTTTTTTAACATATTTTCAGGTGCCAGATTTCAAACTGATCTTTTAAGAATACCAAAATCAGATCTAGTTTTAAGAGAACCAAGTGTAAGCAGTTCACAGTTACTACCAACTTGATTCTTAAACTTCTGAGTTACCTAATTTTTTTTAATACGTGTACTAAACACATCAAAAACAAGTAGAAAACTAAAATCCAAGCTTTTATGTTCTTACAATCCCTGTCACTGCACACACTGACAGATTGCAGTAATGGTGAAAGGACTTTGCCGGGTCACACAGATAAGATGATATTAGTGAAGAGAAGCTGAAGAAACTTTTTGATCCTCAAAAAAACTAGTCAGTAATTTATGAAGACTTTTCCTTATATCTCCCTATGGATGGTTAATACATTACTGAATACCTGCACTTCTTCCAGCTAAGTGGACAGTACTAGGAGAATTTCTTCAGTAATGTCTTTAACTACATTACACCTCATTCTTAAAGACTAAAAAAAAATTTAAAAAAAAGAAGAAGAACAAAACGTTTTCATGAAGTTTTAAAAAATCTAAAACTCACTCAGCACTGACTGCCAGTTGCACATACTCCTGCAACAGGACAATGACCAGAGTAAGAAACTGACCATTTTTTCATATGTCACAAGAGTTTAATTCTTAATTTAGTACATGAAAATGCAGGGATTTATTTTCATAATCATTTCCACATATGTTTTACCTTTACCAAAGTCAACTTGAGTATGTATTCTGAGTAGTCCCAAATTTATCCTGGAGATAAAACAGAACTGAGCAGGCCAGCCATTGCAAAGCAGTGGACATCAGTGAGTAAAACAAAGTTCTGGCATAACCAGGCTAGCTAGGGTTCAGCAGGGAAGCCTTTGCCCAGCAGGTTGCAGGAATGGAAGCAGAGAACATACAGAAGGCTGCTAGAGCAGGTTGTTTAGGAATGGAGTTCAGAAGGATGAACTCTTGGAGTTCTTGGAGTGCAGAGGCAGCTCCAAGAACTGACAAATAATAGTGCCAAATGTACATATGTAAGTATTTGTCTTGAGTTGGAGAACTGAACCTGTACAATTAATGTGCTGTGTGTGTACATACATTTATCTGAAAAAACCTCTTAATCCCTTTTCAGTCTTCAGCACGACAGAAGTTTTCAGCATAGTAGTCCATGAAATGATGGGCAATTAAGAGCAATGTTTCAGATAGTCAGGGGAAAACCCCTGGAAGTCCAAAAACTTGTTCAGCTAGACAAGTCACACTTAAGCAAAAATTTACAGCAGATACAAGCAGCAGAGAAATTTGCTGAAGTAACTTATTTCCCTTAACCCAGATGCTTCAAGTTCCCACTTTTATATTCAGTGACCTGCCTCAGAGAAGAGCTGGATCATCAGTCAATATTAATCAGCAGAATGTCAGTGAAGTTCATGGCTATGTGTCACTCTGATGACCCAACATGGTACAGCCAGGGAAATGCAGGCAAATGACTGCTTTCCAGGCAATTTTATCTGAATCATCCTTCTGAACTCTGGCTACAGGATTTATCGTTAACTTAAAGTCCCGAAACATTAAAGAACAGAATGCATCAACTTAATTGGAAACAGTTTTGCTGCAACACATCCTGCGTCTGTTCCAGGACTTAGAGAGAGGAAAAGCCCATGCTTTGAAGCACTGTGACAACTTAAGATAAATTTCAGCATTACTTTTCTAACAGAATATAACTGAAAACATACTTCAACACAGACTCTAATGTAACTCTGGTTAGAGATGTGCTCAACCCATAAGTTTCAATCTCAACATTCCCAAGACTTGAAGAAATCCTGACTCAGACACAAATTGTCTTCTCTTTCTATAACAGTCTTTAATACTACTGAATTGGGCTCATCATTTATTAAAAATCAAAATGGCTGCTTCTACCACCATTTCTGTGCCGTTTTTCATCACACTAATGCCTAAAGTTCCTATTTCTTTCAATCCCCCTCAAAGATTTGGGTGAAATATCGGTATATTATAGAAGGTAATCCCTCTCCCCAGTGCTTCAGTGTGTAAAGAGACAAAACTGGCAGGCTGTAAGATAAAGAAAGCATTGTTATCTCCATTTTCAGCTGAAAACCAGGCCTTAAAATGACTAAGTCAGAATCCCAAGAGAGGTCAAGGATCAGATTCTCAAATGCTCAATAACCAGCATCAGAGTCAGACTTTCATAGGAAAAAGAGAGAAGAAAAAAAGAAAGGAGGGGGAGTGGGGGGAGAGGGGAGAAGGGGGAAACAGAAAAGAAACAAGAAGAAAAAAGAGTCCAAACTCTATAGTTCCTACTTTTATTGCACATTTTCAAAAGATCTCTTTGCAACATCTTGAAGATCTGTCCACTTGGGTACCCACTTGAGTGCTGCAATGGGAAGGTATCTCTATAGGAAATCTCTCTCTCCAGTTTGGGTGCTACTCCCATTTTGAAGTGTGGCAGCACGTGAGTCACCCAAAGCCATGAAGGAAGTCTCTTGCAGAGCCAAAAATTTGAATCAGCAATTCCTGTGCCCTAACCACAAGTCTATCCTTCCGCTCACAAACAACACAGTGTATTTCTTTGTTAAGTTGCTTTCTAGTTAGATATAACATAATGGGCCTTTTTCTTTATTCATCCATGATGGTAACATGACATTATGAGATTGGCACTTGTCATTCACAGGGAATGCTCTTTTTCCACTTGCCCCCCAAAATACAAACACACTTAGCAGATTTCTGTCTTCAGATGACAGTAGAATCTCTTGTACTTGAAAGCCTTTTTTCCAGCAGCGCTCACATAAGTCAATTGCCCTTTATTAATATTTTTCAGGATATGAGAGGCTGACAAGTTGCAGATCCCAGCTACAAAGAATTATTGCCCTTTACCATGTAACCTCCGGGAAGGGAAGAAACCTTTCTGGTCAAGAAGATCAAGATAACAGCAGCTTGTTCATATAATATCCCTTAGCAGCTACTGCTGCTACTATGGGAATCCTAAATACTGCAATAAGAGGTCAGTCACCACTGGCTACCACTTTGCGTGTGAGCAGCCTTAAGTATCTCTGCAAGATGTGTAGAGCACCAAGAGGAAAACCCAAGCGCAACATCATGGGGTTTTTTGCTTCTTTTCCTACTTTATTTACATACATACATATGATACTCACCAATTCAAGCTCTGGCGACTACAGGGAGATGTCACTGTGCAAACCAAGAAAATGATAGATATTCACTATACCTGTGCAGACAAATGAATGCATGTGAGAAATGTCTGACGTACAGAAGTCCATTCATTGTTGAGTTACTATTTTTGTTTTTGTCCCATTTGGGATTTTTTTTTTAAATTCAGCTTCTTCAAACCCTGCCCTCTTCTACATGACCTTTTTGATCAAAACAAGTCCTTTGTTGTGCTGTGAGGCCTTGGCAGCAAAGGACAGAATGAATACAACTAATTCTTATCTAATGTTTACCTTCAAACTCTTTGGGTTTTGGCACAGGTTTGAGACATTTGTTTTACTTAGGTTTTATAACTCTCAATGAAGAATATTGCTTGAGAATGCGGTGTCGTCCAGAGGTCCCAGAGTTCTCAGCTGACCTTTCCCTCTGCTCCTGCAGTTGCTCCTTTCTCTAGCCCACTTGCACCTTTCTGCTTCACCACCTCAGAAATTAGTGGATTACCTCAGCCCCTCTGATACATCTTTTGGCAAGTCAAAGTCAGGTTGCCAACTATTTTTATGTGGAAAACAGGCCTCGCCCTGTCTTTTTAAAGGGTTTTTTTGGGGTTTTTTTTGTGGTAAAAGGACTCAAAAAGTCTCTTTGTCAGATTCTACAGTTGCCTGCCATTTTAAAATCCAACCCAAACTGGTTTTAGTAATTACACTGTCTTCTCGCAGGAGTTTCACTGACAAAAATTTGTGGCTGATTTTCAAATGATAGATCAATGTGACACTCTCTATTCTTTTTTTAACCTAAAGAAAGCCTGCTATCCTATATGTGAAGATCTATTATTGTTTCAGACACTGTAGGGTAACAGTACATCCCTGGCAGCTCCTAGAACAAAACTATGAGACAAATGGGACTTTCTCCCTTTCCCAGCAGCTTTATCTCAAGAAGTACTGTATTTAAGCAAACAGCCTAAAGCAGGACTCATACCCCAGTGAGAGAAAACTATTTGAAAACTTTAGGGCCGTATAACTGACCACAGAAAGGGCAAAAGGAGCAAAAATGAGCCTAATGTTACAATTGCAGATGCAAAACAAATTAATACTCCCATAGAGGGAAAGCCAGATCTGTCAGACTGCCCAAGCCTCTGCAGAAGGCTTGGCTACTGGAGCAGCAGGGAGATAGCCTGGATAAATATTCTGACCCTTGGAGTTAGACATATATGCACTTTAGAAGGTTGCTGGCAGTGGGAAATCCTTCGGCTAAGCATTTCTGTTACCAGCCAAGTCTGTCCTTTTGCAAATAGTAATTTACTGTTTTCTCTGTAGTTTTCACTGGATTTGAAGTGTCTCTTGGTGTACTTCAGAGATGCAAAGCTAAGATGAAAAAAATAATTTTGTGTTGCTTTGTTTTTGTTAAGATTTTTTGTTTGGTTTGGTTTTTAGTGAGCATGCATTTATATCGTGCAAAGTTGTCTTGATAACTTTAACATAATCATTAAAGTTATCTTGAAATGTACTGTGAAATTCTTTGAGATCTTAAACAAAAATTAAAAATTGAACTCTGTCATGCCCTTTTCCCCTCCTTAACAGCAGCTGCTGAAAAGCTGCAAGTTACCAACCAGTGAAATGCTACATAAAATGGTCTAAAATAAATCAAAAACTTATATCCACATAGATATAACCAAGTGAAACTTTCAGATTCACAATATGCAGTAACACATTAGAGTTACTAATAGATCACATTAGTGATCTATTGCTTATGAAAAGAAAAAAATATAAGAAAAAGTCTTTTCACAGTTCAACAGAAAGTTACAATATTTGAGAAATTAATAAGAAGTCATGTAATGGCTTTGCAGCTTTTGAACTTTCACAGGTTTCAGATTTTTCTAATGCTTGTGCGGATTAAAGAGATTCACATCTCAATGGCTGGGGCACCTCGCATTTTTTCTGGATAAGGTTTAATGATTTCCACACTGTAGAAACTTCACTTTGTATGAACACACCCTGAATTTAAGGAATTTTTCATACTTAAGTACATTTTTTCCAATATATTTCTTTTAATGTTAGCCCTGTCAAAGGGCAAAGTGGCTTGATCATAAGAGTGAGCAACACCTTCAGTTTCACACATCAATACACTGGGACTTTTCAGCATGCTTCTTTTTCCAGACCCTAAAAATAAATTAAGGAGGGGGGAGTGGGACATAAGGAAACAATTAAATAGAAGTCTACCATGCTTTTTTTGCTTTTGTGTATTATCTCAATGTGGACCCCAAAATAAAAGGGAGAACTATTTATTCCAGTAATGTGCAAACTTCTTGGGTTTAAAGTTGCAACTATGCCCTTTTCTTCTCCTTAAAAGACATTTCAAAGCAGGATTGTGAGACCCAAAGAGAAAGAAGAGTCTCTGATGTCCATCAGCTCATAGAGAAAAAACCCTTGCATTTTCTACCCTTTGACATAGGATTAAAGAGTGACAAAAAGCCATTTCATCCTTTCTAAGAAAAAGCATTTGTGAGGGCTTACATTAAATTATAAACTAGTGGCTATCAGGAAGGCATGGGTACCATCTAGAATCCAGTAATAATCACAGACCTCACAAATCAGCACGGATGTTGAGTCCTTATGACTCAATGACAAGATGAACTGAATGTTTAAAAATATTTGCACGGAATAGGTGTGGCAACCTAAGATGTAATCTCTAAAGGGCCTGTGCAGAACTGAATCTAGTGGATGAACACAGGGGTGTTTTTTCCTGGTTGTAGACCCGCAGAGTAAGAAAATTTCAGAGCTTTAACTGAATTTATTGGTTTCCATCATTGCGCAGCACAGGAATACAGCCAAAATGTCTGACTGCCTTGCATTTCTTCTAACATGCTCTGCAACAGAAATGTCCAATTCATCCAGAAATATTCAACTACACAGCAGTGCTGTTCCAAAATCCTGGCCGCCTTCTGAATTTTTTTTGCATGTTTCAAATTCCTATTATATTCCATACTAGTATGAGACACCCAGGACTACCTAAGGTTAACAAGAAGCCAAGGTTTATGGGGGAGAGCTGATTTAAATAAAGGGCATTACCTCTCTTTACAGTTGCCAAGTAGCTGAAAACAGCATCACTTGGACTGAGCAAAGAAAGGAACCAAATGCTGACAGTACTTGAAACTTTGGAGACTGCCTTTGAAGTGAGTGTGCCCCAGTTAACCCAGCTCTCCAATGTTCCACCAGGCCAGGATTTCATTCGGCCTTATAGTCCTGATTTCAGATGATCTGCTGTTTGAAAACACACAACCAAGTTGATCTGCACAGCATTAGCGCCCTGCCCTGCTTCTAAGGAATGCATCATAACATTAATACCTGGTTTGTGAAATCAAACATTATCTGTTCATTTGGATTCCTTGGCCTGCCATTCACTTGCTTCTAAAAGAAATAGGACTACTCTCATAAAGCAAGGGAAAGAAAAAATTTCAGAGGGCAGTGCTTAATCTTCATGTCTCATATTCAGCTAAACTCATATCAAATGTGAACAGATAATACAAATATAGGCACCAGAGGAGGTTATTTTTAACATTTGCAAGTATTTCCTCACAATCACAAAAATCACAAAAATCTTGGTGAGTATCATGCCAAGGAACCAAAGTCAAATTTGAAGGCAAGTGTCTGATTCCCTGGCTTTTAACATAAAACACTTGATGGAAAGAAGAGCCACAGGCCATGACACAGCAAATAGGGCACTGAAGTGTGCTGGAACTTCTGCTTCTTTATAAAAGGGATATATTCAGAAAACTCACAAAGGCACATAGTCTTACCTGCCATTTCAAAGTGAAGAGAGAAAGACTGGAACTTGTGATCTCATCTGCAGTTGTAAACAGTTGTAAGTTTTAGTATTAAAGGAGTAATATGAAGAGATGCTGGAGATGACACACCAACAACTATAGTTCAACTAAAACAGTGTATGCATGTGCTAGTGCATACATGCAGGAATTGCAACTGAGATCTATAATACCCTGCCATCTGTAGAGGTCATGAGCAGGATGTTATAGATGGTGCAGATTAATTCCTGCTCCCGTGAAATATAAAATAATGGTGAAATAACTTATGTTCACAAACGGATGGTACATGTATAAAAAATCTTAAAAGTTTAAATCTCACAAGCAGAGAAGGGGGAAGGGTTGCGAAATCATGAGCAGCAGCAAAGGAGGGCTTGATTAACAAACCAAAAGACCGTGGCTCCAACAGAGATGAACTTCTTCCTGGGACTGATTGGGGAGCACCCGGGTGGTGATCGACTGACAAGTGCCCAAGATCGAAATAACCAGGGTCGTTAGCCCCTTGCATCTGAACACTAGGCTTCCATAAATCGGCATCTGATATCATCACTTCTCGGAAACGTCTTTGTCCAAGTCCAGCACAGAGAAAGAAGGCCTCATGAGTACGTGAAGCAACAAAGGAATAGGAGAACCTCTGCCTCAGGCGGAAAAAAACTGTATAAAAACCAACCCAATGAAAATGGCATTTGTGAACAGAGGGGGGTCTGACGTGATAGAGGTCGGACCATAGTTCACCCAGTGCCAATCCCGGGCTCGGTGCTGTCCTTTTAATTGTGGCTATCCAAATTATAATTTGATCACGAAATAAAACTTTGATTTTTATTACTAAATTGGCTGAATCACTAATTTACCTATAACAAGGAAATTTACATCAAGATTCACCAGCCATTTATTTCAATCGTAACCAAGTCTGCAGCACCATGCACCACGTCCTCCATTCTGCATGTTTTCTGCAGATAAAATACTGCACAAAAAATCTATCTCCAATGTCCTCTACTAACTGCCATTATTTCAAATGTCTCCAGCTTTGAAATATCAAAAACATTTTGACCTCAAAAGAGCCTAATTACTGTGTCTGTATATAACAAAGAAAAACATGGCAAACCCAGACATAACTGACATAACTGTGGTATACCTGCCTCCATATGAATAATTTCTTTGAATATTGGCGTGAGTACTGTTTATGCAACACTAAAGTGTCAAAAAAAAAATTAAATTAATTCACTGTTAACTTTAATGATGATAACAGCACAAGTGGCTAGAGAGCTAGAAAGCATTTCTTGTTTGAAATTGTTGCGTTCTGCCTCCCTCAACACTTCTAAGAGCCCTAGCTTTGTAGGTCAAGACACCAGCCATCTCATTACCTGAGTTTCTGCAGCCTGTTAAGAGACCGGGTTCTCCTTGGCATATTTGTTTTGTTCACTGCCTGTTCCCTTTCATTAAAAATGAAAGACATTTTATGATGAAAGCAGGAGTCAGAAAAACATAATTATTGAGACTCACTGCAACCCTACTTTACTAGCTCAGGAGGGAATATTTCCCCACATTTTTTCCTACTCAAGAGAAAATTTATAGTAAATTGCTCAACAAAAAAGTAACCTTTCAAAGAATTTTCAGAGGAACAGAGTGGGGGGAAAAAGTAGAAACAGAACCACCACACTTTGAAGGAAGAGTATAGAAAAAAAGACATGTTCAGGGGAAAATACAAGAGATGAAAGCCTGGCCCAGCTGAATTCCAGAATAAAACAGCCAGTGGCTTCAACAGGGTCACGATCTCTGTCAAGATTTGAGTCTGGATTCACTTTTGAAGTAGGTGTGGCCTAAGAGCAAGAGGGAAGAATTAGCAGTAATTTAAAATATCTCTTTCTGACTTAAAGAGCCCACAATACATTTCATTTTACATGTCTACAAAAAGCACAAGTGGTTATGAAACTCAACTATCTAGATACGTCCCATTTTTCACCACACTGCCCTTTTTGCTACCCTTCTATCACACATTAATATGATGATTTTTTTTTTCTTTGCTGGTGTTGAATAGGATGACAACATTAACACAATGGCTGGTGCTACACACCAGAACTGCCTACATTTCATTTCAAACCACTTATCATCATAGAAAAAGCAGCATCATTTATCTAGAGGCACAGGTTTATGGTGCTGCACAGGTTTTGGTGCTACACTGAGACAACTGTGATTACATGCTATATGCTTCAGTGCTGTGTTTGGGTAAGTATACACAGCCACACACTTTGCACACACTACATATATGCATCAATTCTGAATGCACAGCACACACATGCATGGATGCAGGAAGAGCAGGAACATGGGAGCCACAATAATGCTGCTTCTGGCTGTTACAGGAGCATTTGTTAGAGAATTTGTTTCCATGTTAATGGATCACAGAAAAAAATCTTGTAAGGATTATTTTATTTTGTTAAACATTTGTATTCCCTACTGCATTGCAATAAAAGGAATGTGCTAACTGCCAGTCTTTTAAGAAATATGAGACAATTCCTTGTACTTTTGGTTTGAAATTGGAACAGAAACACATTTACTACAGAAGCTGATCTGTATGGCCCTGCAGGAGGGAAGGCTGGGAGTCAACTTGTCGACTCACTCCTTGTGGCATGGGAATCTAGATGAGTTGCTCTATATCCTGTATCTTCTGATCATTTTCAGAAAAACAGAAAGTTGCCATAAAATCACAAAATGCTCAGCAAATCCATGACTGGCCAAGACTTTGATGTCAGGAATACACCAATCAGTACAGCCACCTCACAGCTGCAAATGGAGGTAGGATTCTGGGTACTTTGATGGGAAAAAAAAATATTGCCTGCATATGCTCCTGGTAAATCAGCTCTCACTTAGCCACCCTAGAGCATGAAACTCAGCATAATAGATCTTTCATAGCTCACAGCAGAGGTCACGGTACAAAAATGTTGAAAAATATAGCACAATCTTTTGTAGGTAAGAAACTTCAAGGTAGGAGGATTAAGCTGTAGCAAGAATAGAAACCTCAGAGGAGATCATCAGAAAGTGATTAACATGGGTTTTTCGAAAGAATGTGCACAATTGACAATATTTTCAATAGAGACATGTATTTCAAACTCCTCTGGCATCCTGTTTCTTATGCATTATACACACACACAGAGCTCCGATTTTCACTTTGTTTCATTAAATCTGTATTTCTGCTAGTCATAATTACCCAAAGTATTACGACCACATCATTCACATATTTAATCATTTGGAAAAATTTTCATTGAAGAGACTTTCAGCAGGGCAACTTTACATTGAATACAATTTCTGGTGGACTATTTTTTTTATATTTAATATGTCACTTGATGGTTTGTTAAACTGTCTGATTTGATGTTTGTTATAAACAATCAGTGTGTTGAAATCCAGATAAACAGCAAGGACACAACTCTTTTCCAAGAGTATGTTCTGTATCTTGTTCGTTGATTTTCTTTGAACTCCCTCTTTTTTTAGCACAAATATATCAAACATTTGAATTCTCTTTTCTAGAAAATGGGGTACTGCATTATTATAGTATTGCATGCTTATCTTGATTTGCTGAAGCCCAAGTCAGCTAATATCCCAGGTGAACTGAATGAAACTATAACTGGCTACAACCAACAAGGGCAAGAACCTCAAAAGATAACTAGACAAAGGCTGTCTGTTGCCTAGCATTGTGCAGCATCCTACAGGAATGTGGAGCAGGACATCAGATTTTGATCAAGAGAATATTTCTGAGGAAAGTGGGACCACAACTTTCTGGAGCAACCTCCGACGACAGACCAGGCAAATACCATTACTGGGCATCAAACAGTGCCTCTCCTCATTTTCACTTCTCTAAAAATCTGTCACTCCATGAGAGTGTCCGGAAGGGGCAGAGAAGGAAGTGGTGCAAGTTTCAGTAATGAATCAATGCCAGGAAAAAGACATAGAAAATTCAACTCTGTAAGAACTGAATGCTTTGCCTCAGCCACAAAATTCATTCAAACTCATGTCTCCATTTCTAGTTTCATTTTTTAATACCTTTCCAAGAAATTCCAGGGGCCAACACAGGATAACTCTGGGTCCAGGGAAGCAGCTGCCTGTCCAGAGAGATGCACAGGCAGCTCACACCCCTCTAAAAGGTACCTCAGATGTGCAAGCTGTTCACATCCCTCTAAAAGGCATCTCATTTATCCAAATATTTGAAATTAAACTGTTTCAGACAAAAATGAGTTCACTACTTTTCAGCACTGAGTCCCATTTTTTATTTTGCAATTCCAAAGTTGTGTGGGTCCTTCTCTCCCATCCCCCACTGTCTCATATTTTGAAAATTCCCACTTCTTTGAGTGTGATATCATGATGCATTGCCATGAATATTTAACTTAAAACTATAGGTACTAAATTGGGACTTCTTTGAGTGGTAAAAGATCACAGCGAGGGAAATAGCGGTTTAAACAAAGATCGTCTATAATTAGTGATAATAACAAAGGAAATATTCATTATTACATCAAAGGATTCTTCACTGAGTATTGTTTTTATTTGCTTCCTGAGGGAGCACAGAGTTCTCTGAAAAGATAACACTGTTTTAGGCAGATGTAGATAAATAAAAGAAGGCCATTCAGAGGTTCCAGTTTCAAACCAGACCCTGAAAAATACTTCAAAATCCAGAAGAGTTCTCTAATTGATCTGATTACATGTCAGGCATCAGCACTCTGCTAGGTATGCAGTGCTGATAAGCCTGCAGTATGTAAACACCTTTTCAGATGAACATGACATACAACACTGCAGCTACCCTGGGCATTTGTCTCCACATACATAAGGCATAGCCTGGGGATTAATTTCATCCACTAGCATAAATAGGACTAATTTTTTGAAGTACAGATAGCTAAAAATAGCTAAGAGTAATGTTATGCAATAAAACCTGGTATATGTTTCCCCTTTGCAGATAAAAGAATCTGACATGGCTTCAAATAAAAAGAGGTAGCAGCCTGACCAGAACACAAAATATATTAATTTCATTCCTTTCCAGAGAGGCAGCGTTTTAATCTTCCATACATTAAAGATGCATGCCCATTATCATATCATTTCAACAGCCTAAGTATTAAATGATGACCTCACAACACTTTTCTGCCCTCCCCGGAAAAAAAAATAGGTCAAAAATAAATGGAAACAAACTGTTTTCTGCTCCTTTTTATGCATTTGACAGACACGGAAAAAAATGAGGGAGATAAATCTGCATAATACTGAACTGAATCTCTTTAATTCCAGTCAGCTTTTATCATTCAATCACCGAGTCTGTATGTGGAAAAATTCATGCTAATTCCCCCTAGCAACAGCCACAGCCTATCCGGGGGAGCCCCGCACCAGGCAGCTGCCAGCCAGCAAGAATAACTCTAAGTAGGTCAGCCCTGCATTTCTAAAAATGCCATGGTCTAGTAAGCCCACTGTCCCGTCTGTCTGCCCTACCTCATAATAACCTCGATCACTTGCTGACACAATGACACACTACCCTGTTAGAGCGCAATCAAATCCCACTGCATTATTCTGCTGCGAGCTTCGCTGCTGGATGAAGGACCCATCGAGGGGCAGCATTAATCAGGCAGCCATTCATGTCCACTAGCACTTCACTCTGGAGATGGGGCCTGCATTAATGACCAGCTGTTTGAACTAACACAAACAAAATAATGCCTTCCACCCTGTTGGCTGTGCAGAATACACTATTCTAATCAGGCAGGTTATGCTCATTGACTAAACCTAAGATGTAAATTAAACAGCCCCAGACAACGCCAGCTTTTGTAACCTTCTATTAATTAAAGTAAGTATATTTAAATTATACTACACACAATTCAAAGAGCTATTGGTTTAATATACAGAGTCACCTCCTCCTACAAATTTGTGTTCACAGTCCAAAAAAAACCAAAAAAAACCAAACCCCAAACCAAAACCAAACCAAAAACCACCCACCCCGCACTGTTTGTATAATACAATCTACCTATCCTGGTAAAATAAAGAGCAACTACAACAGAGCTGAACTGCAAGTGACTTCTGCTGGGAGCAGGGAACCACACCAGACCTCCAGTAACTAGTCTTTGGGAACAGTGACAGACATGCATGCTGGATGTGGTGGAGGGGTATTGATAAAAGCCCTATAAACCTCTCCCAGCCATGACACAGAGAAAGGCCAGTCGCAGCAGATTAAACACCCCCTGCAATCTCACTGCCTAAGCACTGCTGAGTTGCCTTCACAGACCTAAAAATAATTGCAGAGGTCAGAAAGCCCCTTGGCAGGATCTGGGCATGTGTCTTTAAGAGCACATCCATCCCGCCTGCTTCCCACAGCCCTGGGGACTTCTGCATGGCTGCAAGATGCTGCAAAAAGCCCTGTCCCTCCCCCCTCACTCTTAACCAGAGAAGCCTTAATATAAACCACACCAGAGCCCAGCCAGTCTCCCCTGGGGTGGTATTTCAGTATCAAATCTGTAATACCAGAACAGAATTTCAGCAGGCTTGCTTTGTGTCTAATTGCACCCTTCCTTTTAAACACCTTTGTGCAGCTCGCCGGTCTCTTCCTTCAGAGCATGCCTCCATGTCATGCAGCTGCCTGTACAGGACAGAGCTAGGAAATAAATTTTCAAGGATAGACTGCTCCTCTGCATTTTTTTCCTGAAGGATCTGCACTTTTGGTGAATGTGTGCCATAATTCAATCTTCACTGCTGCAGAATTCAGCAAACCTTGTGCGTGTAATCCATCCACATCTGACTTAGGAACACAGCAGATTCATTAATCCATTTTGCTCCTTGTTTGAGCCAGGCTTGTTAACCAGGTTATGAGAGTCTTCCTTTGCTTTGTGGCGCACATCTCATAGCAATTCTTGGAGAGATACAGTCACTGACGTAACTGTGGGCTCCTAATTACAAGCTGCTGACATTTTGCTCGTCTCTACAGCTTTGAAGCTGCAAGTTCAGAGTCTCTCCTCCTCCCTCCTTGCTTGCTTTAAACTGCCTGAGCTAGAAGCACATAACAGATTCAGAAAGGTATAGGAGTGGCATAAACTCCTTTGCAGAGCCTGCTGTATTGCCAAAGTTATTTTTCTTTAAGCAAACAGAAAAATACAGTTTGGGAGTAATAAGACTCCTTAGCTCCCAGAACAAGAATGCTATCCAACAGCTGGCTAAATACAATTCAACACACAGGGCTGCCTTTGTAGGCTGGGGAACAAATAGTGGAAGGACCAGATGGGCATCTTGCAGGGTAGCTCACCATGATTATTGGGAAATCCCCTCATACAGATTTTTGTATGACATTATGGTCTATGGCTTTGTATAAAAGGGAAAAAAAAGAAAGGGCATAACCCTATCTTTCTCGACAGGCAGCTGCTAGAATCCATGCCAAGCCCTACTAGCTGAGTGCAGTGCTTGTTTTCCCTATTATTGCATTGTTCAGATATGGCCAAGCTGAGCTACCTACCAAATGAAATATGCTTGTACTGTGACAAGTCTACCTGCTCTAAAACCACCCAAAGCAGATTCCACAATAAAAAATACACCCAGCTACATTTCACAGAAATCAAGTGCCAAATGCAAGCATTGCCCTTTCTCAATATATGAAGAATCCTTTTCAATTAGAGGCTGATTTTGAAAATCTAAGAAAATCTAAGAAAAAAAGGGAAAAAGATGCAAGTATAACACTGAATACAAATGCCCAGTTGAGGATTTAGCCATCTGATGACTGTGGTAGCCAGCTGGTCTAGATGTCATCATTTATTTTGATTAGATTGATCACATTTCTATTTACAGTATAGAAATTTTCACCATACTGAATACAGCTGTGTTTATAGAGATTTTAAGATGGAGAAAATGAAACCCCACAATTCCTCTCAGCACAGTGCAGAAGACTCAGTGCTTCAAGGTGTTAAACAGAAAGGATCTGCTTTCACATTTCTTAAAAGAATACTGCCTACCATCTGTTTTCACAAAGCGCCACCTCAGTCAGGAAATGGGTGTAGAGCTAGAGCTGAAAATACAAGCTGCAATCAAGTCTGACCCAGCAAACTGACAAACGTCCTCCGTAAATTGGTCAGAAATGTCTTTCTTTCATTTCTATACATGTTCACACACACAAAAACACATACATACATACACAGATATACACAGATATACACACAGTGAGAGGCTGCTGTTTTCCCTGGGGATATCCCTGCAGCCACCTAACTCATCAGTTCATTCCGTGATAGCACCAGGAATGCTCAAGCTACAATTTACAGTCCCTCCGTCCACACATTGCTTTGTTAATCAAGCCATCCTCTCTGCAGTGAGAACCCATAGAATCAGACAAACGGCACAGAGCATTTCTTCTTCCTTTGCATTTGCATTCGCTCGCTCTCTCCTTCTCCCTTGGCTTTGCCTTAACAAGCAGATGCAACTAATACCTTATTTATCCATCTCCAGCAGAACACTGAGATAAAACCTGACTGCAGCACTGTGACTTCCCCATGTTAATCCTCTGGAGCAGCAGAGGCTGGATTCTTGTTGCTGATGCCCTTGTCGAGCACTGGATAACTTTACATAATATTTCTTTAAGCTTTCACTTACCCTATCCTAGATTAACACCCTTCATTTCTCCTCCCTCCACCCCATTGCAGAAGATCCCAAAATCATCACATATTGCAACCCATGGCTTCCAGAACCAATAAATAAAAGATCCGCGGCTCCATCGCTTTTCTTCCTTAGCAATGTGCAGACGAGAGAGTTTCGAGTCAGCCAAGCCAGGGTGAAGCACAGGCAGCAAGACTGCAGCAGCCCCAGCAGCAGCAGAAAGAGCAGCAGCCGCCCAGGTAAATGGAGGGAAAAGCTGGTTCTGTCTAAAGCGGCGCAGCATCATAGCTGTGAGCAAAGACAGTCTTGCTTCTTCCAAACAGTGCAGCTTTATGCCTGCAGGAACAGAGAAAAGGGAAGACCCAGAATTAAAAATAAATGCCAAAACAGTTAAGAAGAAACAATAACAAATTGTTATAACTTTATTTTTCTGGGCTTTCGGGCATTTCTGGGAGGCTTCCTCTTTTCCTTTCCCTCCCCAAAGTATCCTACATTGCTGGATGCTACTGTCCAAGAGTGTGGAGTCACAAAGGCTCACTCTCCAAAGCGCAGTGAGACCAGCATCACATGAGAAACCACATGACACACCCAAATCGGATGCTGATGTAGTCCAGTATTTTACTCGGGGGTGGGGGGAGTATCTCAACTGAAACATGCCCCTCTCTAGTGGCTAAAAATTAATTTCCCTTTAAAAAAATATAAAAAAAATTTAAAAAGGCAGCAGCCCAAAAATATAAATACCTCCATATCTAGCCATCTTCGAAGGCAGGAGAATGCTGTTCCGCAGACACTAGCTGGATGGCAGCAATATTACTTCCAGGCTACATTATTCTAAACTGATTGCACTTAAGTGAATTCCTGAAAAGCATACTCCATGTCTCCCTAACATGAACAGACTCAAAAAACCATCTCCATTATCGTTCCCTGCAATCTGTATCCAAACCTGCTTTCTGAATAATTTATTTGAGACTAATAAGCTGTTTGCTGAGACTAATAAGCTGTTTGCCATGACTACTCCTTTTCCCACTCAGCCCCACATTAAACGAGCAACTACAGCAAGAAACACAGAGGCATTCACTGTTTCCTTAACCAGTAATTTTAGTAAATGCACTATCCACAAAATAATCAGGAAAAAATGAACAGAAGAGTTTTTTCCTCTTTTTCATGTATGGACACAACAGGGCTCTCTCTGGTTTGCGGATGGTGGCAACCTTTTCCTCACATTGCCAACTCAAAAGCTTTCAGTCCAAGCCAAGAAGCAAACATTCTTGCCTGACAATTCCTGCAGAGGTGTTGTGCCACCCTGTTTAAGGCAGAAACATCTAGACACCTCTGTCAGCCCCCGAATAAGAGCATGCAGCTCTGCAATGCTGTTTACTGTCAGGGCACCAAGCAGTTAATATCCTTGGCTGCTTTACCATCTTTCCTATAGGAGCATGGAACTGAGGGACTGATTCGCTCGAGAAACAAAAGCAGAAAAGCTGACCTTGATGATCAATGGAATTGCTGCTCACAAAGTTATCATCCAACAAACAGTTAGTGGTTTGTAGCTTGTTTTATGCCTAACATTTTTTCAAGTGGCAGAGTCTTCCATCCCCTTTGTTTGCAAAAGCTGGGCGCCACCTTGCAACGCTGCGCTCCCTGGCTCTTTACACTGAAACTGTACACGGTGTCGGGGAAATATAGGAAGAGAGCTGCCATGAATCCACACAGCTGCTTTCCACGGGATCCTATTTCAATCTCTGAAGTTACATAATGGAGATGAAGCACAGAACTCCCCCAGAAGAGACATGCTTAACCCTTACACAGGAAAGCGCAATCGGAGCAAAACCCAAGTGCTCTTTTGTGCTGATTTCAACCTTCCCAACTGTTCATGCAATAGCAGATTGAAAAAATTTGCACAAGGCAGTTGTAGCTTGTTCTCATTGGCTCCTCTCAGAAAGAGGTTTTACAATTGGCTGCACCCAGGAGTTGCCTAAATTCCACGTTAAATCCAGTAGTAGCATTCAGCCTCAGCAGTGCTGCTAGTGTTCAGGAGAGGCTCAGGACTGCATGTACAGAAATCACAAGATTACCACAGTCATCTGAGGGCATTTTCACCTGTGGAGTTAATAATTTCAGCACTGGCAAATCTTTGATGGAAAACAGAGGTATACCCAAACTCTGACTGTAGCTAATCAATATAATACTGTAATTTCAGATGCTATGTCAGCTAATATGGAGAATCCAGGTTATGGATTAGTTTCTCAGTCCAAAATATAAACATAACTGAGGCAGAAACTGAGTGCAGCAAAATATGTATCCTCAGGGCTTTGGATTACAAGATGAGAGGAACTGTCCTGGTGACCAGTCCCATTGTTTTTAACCTACAAAAATTATAACAGCATGGCTCTAAATTGCTTCTAGTCTGTTCTCATTAGTTTCTAAGACAGAGTTGCATCAGTTCATAAGTCTGTGAGTTGATGATCTTTCCCACTTGATAATCAGTAGCTCATTTATCTGTTCTGGCTTAGAGATATGTTGGAAGGGTCATCTTAATTTAGCAAAACCCCTGGATATCATCAACTTTGCATCAGGTCAGATGCAACTTCATCTTGAAAACTCTCAAAGGCGGGGATTCCATAACCTCTTCCAGTGCTGACCTCCCTCCCTGGGAGAATAAATGCAGGAAATAAATGTTCATCCTGTATTTCTCATATAGGCAGCCTTTACTGCACTGCTGAATTGCATACATTTTCCTAGATCTGCCATTGAAAGCACAGGGAAGGCACCAAGGAATTAGGGGACTTTTCATATGAATTTAACCAAATTCAGCTCAAATTAGTAGCACCTCCAAATAGTTACCACATGATTATTATTTAATCTCCAGATGCTTCCATTTCAACTATTAATGCACTAAAATGCTAGTGAACACCCTGATAACAATTCCAGTGTTCTACCAGGTGTTAACCATAAGAAACAGGAGAAAACCCAAAGATCCCTTGCATATGAAACCTAAACTACACTCAACATGGTACCTCGAGGATGTTGGTTATTCAGAATAAACAAGATACATTTTTTCAATCAGACCTGGAAAAGGGGCCCTAGAGTATCTATAAATATATATCCACAATCTTGTGAAAAACATCCTATGCACGTATACAATGTGTGTAACTTTAAGGAAGATCCAAGTCATGTTAGGGCCAGTGAAGAGGGAGGAAGGGGAAGAGAAAATAATTACAAAGAGAAAGACCAGTCATAATTCCCTCAAAAATGTAAAAATGTTTAGATGAAGAAAGGCTTTATGTGAGAGACAGCCTCATGCACATAGTGCTTGCAAATTTAATTCTTATACTTCAGATAAACTCCCCAGTAAGTGCTTTGTTAACAGCATAGGTAATAAGCTTTCTTTCCTCTTCAAATCTCTAACATAGGTACTTTACTCTGTTAGATGTTGTTAGCTCTCAAATTCACTAGCAGACTCTAAATTACCTGTCTAATATGACTTTCTCAGTTTAGCTCCAGAGCGTATTTTCCCCCCTCCAGAGAATGGAGAACTCAGAAGTTGTCCAAACAGAACAGCTGAGGGTACAGGTAAGAATTTTGGGTTGAGATCATTACTGCTTGAGTTCACATGAAAGCTTTTGGGCTAAAAAATGTGGAAAGAACTGGGATTGTTTTGCATGCTGTCTTGACAAGTCATCAATAAAAATTTTCCCAGAATTGGTGCAAGGATTTGAAGACCTGTTCTCAAGCATTTGATCACAAATCCTGCTCCACATTAGTGCAGCTTTGTGCTGCCTTAGGGCTTTGTGCTGCCTTAGGGATACATGAGCTATGTTGGATTTGATGTAACTGTCCACAGGGGACAGGGTTCAGAGCAAAGATTCAGCAGCTGAGTAGACACTAGATAAACATGAAGAATTAGAGCAATATACAGAGACCCCAAAATAATATTACTTCATGAGAGCTTAAAGGCTACTGTATTTTGTGGAGTAATTTTCAGATGCTGTTAAACCAATACTTCTTTGTATGGCTAATTTTCTGCTTGGTACAGTATTCCAATGCAACATGGATCCCTGCAAGTGTGATGGATTGAACGTCACTGAAAACAAAACTTTGGTTTTGGAAAATGAAACCTTCAGGCTTTTCCTTTTTTAGCTTTTCCTTTTGGGAAGAGTTCCACTTTTGGTCTTAGTCCCTGAAGTCAAAGGAAGCAGAACTTCACCTTGATTAAGCATAGCCCAGGCACTGCAGAGACTGGGCAGAAAAAACAGAATCAACCATAACTTAAAGTTTTTCCTTATTATACTCAAAAGCTGCCACCCCTGAGTAGCACTAAACATTGCCACCTAGGAAGTAGGAAATGAAAAATAACAGAAACTTGGAGAAATGTTATGTTTCCAATTAGAGTAGAATGCCACTAGCACACTTGTGTATATCAGTAAAATGTGGAGTTGCTAATTTGATGGAAACGTATATTCGCAAGGAATGGTCCAGCTGAATATTTGATGGTTCTCAGCAAGAATAAGGCTTTGGAGTTCAATTTTCAATGACCTTTCTCTCTGTTATCTGCAGATGGAGAAAGAATTATCATTAGGTTAGAGGTTTCAACCCAAAAGCCAGGAAAAACTTGACGTTTTACTGAACTTGAAACCCCAAAGTGAACCTCAAGTGTGCTAACCTTATGGACTCAAATCAAAACAAACATATGTCAGTGAGCAAAAACCACAGACCTGCACATGGGTCTAAGCACTGAGCCATACTGGCTACTGGCCAGGGTATGAAGAGCCCTACACATCACAAAAAATACCAGCAGAATTTTAGTGACCACAGGGTATGGCTAGACACACACTGCCACAGTTTAGAGACACTTAGGTCAATGTCATCTGAGAGCTCAAGCCCCAAAAGCCATTTATCTACATTGCACCTCTTCAGTTAAGGTAAGATATCTTTTGAAGAGTTTTGTGTGATCACAGCTAAACTCCTTTGCTACTTGATGGGCTTCTACAAAGCCATCTTCTGGCATCCCCTTGCTAAGATGTATGGTATCTGGAATGGAGATCTAACTACCTCCTCATAAGAAAAAGACATACTTTAGTTTTCCAAACAGTCAAAAAATAACCATGATTCCACCTTTTTAATAGAGTTTTCAGTAAGATACACTAGAATCTGCCTAGACCATCTAAGTGAATGCATGTGAAAAAAATAGGGAAATGGTGTTTCTGTATTTTCAGCACAGAGATGTTCATGATAAAAAACTGGTAAAGCACCACAGTTCTGCACTCTTCTCTTGCAGTCATCAGAAACCAGAACAATTTATTTGAATTCACTGACTATTCAATACTACTCTTGGAAAAATTTCCCAAGTTAATTCGATTTTCTATGGATGTGTGATGGACAATTTATTGCAATTAGCCTCTCAAAGTTTCAGGTACTTCAGCATTGGCCACACATGCTTGTATTGGCTAGCTCTTTAATCACCTGTTTCCAGAGTGAATAAAAATGCTATCTTAAAATAGCACTTAAAATTTGAGTGATGTTTTCTCTATATTCACTTATGTTTGATTGTTGTATTCTAGAAAATGCCTACATATTTTAAAGACTGAGTCTACGTAACTTAAGCCTTGTCCTGTTGAAACTCTGCAAACTTTGTGAGAAAGAGCACTGCAGCAGCAGTCCTGGATGGGAGCAGAAATAGGGCAATTAACTGAGCAGAATGTGATATATTGATGCAAATGCAACCAAATGATAAACACTGAAAAACATACAAGTTTCTCTACACTTGTGAAAGTTTCCTAAGGTTAATATTTCCATTATTCTTCTAACTTACTAAAAACTGTTTCTTACATGTAAGTCCATCCTGGGGCCAAACTCTCCTCACAGTTCATATGCAACTGGCATAATGTATATGCCAATGTAAAACACATTGGGACATAAGTTAATGAAGAGAACTGAAACTATTTTAATGATGTAAAAATAAAATAACACTTGAAAAAATGTTAACATGTTAAAATGTACAGCTTGTAGTAAAATAGGAATGCTTAACTAACTTACCTGTCATTGAATTCCAAGTGATCTTATAATTCCCTTTTATTTCTTTGAAAGTGTAAAAAAAGTGTAAAAAGTGTAAAAACAACTATGGCATAGTCCTGGAATATTTAATTGCTACAAAAAACATCACTTAAGCTACATTATAAAAAACATGACCACTGAACTGTGTCATACATTTTCCCTTAGATTTGCATTCATTCTGCATCACGACCTTGATTTTGACTCCAAAACTCAACTGTTGCTTCATTAGGTAAACCAGCACTTCAAAAAGAAAATGCGGTCTGAACACAAAAGTTCCTCATGCAACTACTCTAATTTCCTTAAGAAGTCTCATAGTCATTAGTATTGGGTTAATGAACATAGAACACTAGAAAAAGTGATGCAAATTTCAGGAAAGGAGGAAGTTGTGCAGTCTATCAGTTGTTCACTGTGAGGATGGTGGGGCACTGGAACAAGTTGCCCAGAGAAGCTGTGGATGCCTCATCCCTGAAGGCGTTCAAGGCCAGGCTGGATGTGGCTTTGAGTGACCCAGTCTAGCGGTAGTTGTCCCTGCCCATGGCACAAATGGGTTGGAAATGGATGATCTTTAAGATTCCTTCCAACCCAAATCAGTCAATGATTCTGAGATTCATACAAACCAACCTACAGACCCTAATGTGTTTCACCTGCCTGTGAGAAAGCTGTGAGATGAAGAGGTTATGCGGAGACCAGAGTTGCACATACAATAGCTACAAGTCCATGACCTGCTCAGTCAATTAATATCATACCTATATAAAAATTTAATAACCAGTTTTGGAGGAAGGGGAAGGGGTAATTTGAAATTTTATGGTCCTCAAGGAAAAACACGCAGAAAACATTACAACCAAATCCTTAGCGAAACTGCAGACAAGGCAGTTAATATTTGGTCTTGGGCAAGAGACTGGTTTCCATTCGTTGGCTGCCCAGTTTTAGATGGATATTTTACATCAAACACGTTACAAGTTCAAAGTGGAAGAGCTATGTTTTTTCACCTGTGAGTGGTTTCAACTTAGACTTCAGCATTACTGTCAGGAAGTCAGTTTTTCCATGCTTGTTACTGTAAACAAAGATTGTGTGGCACATCTCCAAAAGAGACAGAAGGTCAAGGACCAAACTGCAAGTGCAACAGACTGCTTCCGGAAACCAAAAAGTGTACCATTGAATTGAGAATAACCACACATTCAAACCCTGGTGAACTCTTGTCACTCAGCTGTTTGGGCAGTACAACCAATACATGCAAATATAACCTCACTTACCATTTTTTAAATACATATATCTACATAAATATATAAATTTTGTATATATGTGTGTGTTTTCATATATACTTATACATACAATACACACCTGTTGTAAGTGAAATGTGTGTATCTGGCTGAAATAGTGAGAAGAGCCAGTAACATCACTTAATATTAACATTGCCTCCCACTCATTTTCTAATGAGTCAGTTACTTTTGACTCTGTCAAGCCTCATTTCCATCTCTAATTGGTTTTATTTTACCTCATTTCATAAATGTAGAGTAAAATAATATTAGACATTTCTAAGAAGAGTCCTTCTCCTCATAACATTTCTATTGATATTTTCATTGTAAAACATTACCACTTCTAAGAATTGTTGCCAGAATTTATAACTCATAACCATATATTTTGTTCATCAAGTTGTTACTTTTTGCTTCTCCTCAGGTTTGAACTCGAATTTGCTAATGTTATAATTTCTTTTTTGTTTTACATCTGAACTTCTAAATATTATTTTAGTGGACATAATTTATCCCCTTCTACTCTTGTGTGAGGTTTATAACATTACCTAATTATTCACAAGTTCTGTATGCTTATTTTCATCTTCAGGCCCCCAGGCTGAAGTTCTGCAGATGAGTGTTTAAAACCGAAACTGAAGACTGTAGTAATTGTCTTCTTTATACAACATAGTGCATCCCAAACTGAATACTGTAAACAGGTGGAGACTGAGCAGATGTCCACATTACTGAGGAAGAATTTCACTGCTGGTGTTTGTCACATTTAAGTATTCATGCCCAAAACCTTATAAAGATTCTTCTAGCTTAACTGTGCTTGCAATATCATAAATGGTGCCATTTAGGGCATTATTTGAGACACAGAAGTAACTGGAGGCATATTTCTTCTGACCTATAAACCCTAATCTTTTGATTATCTTTACAGGTGTTTGCAACCCATCTCATCAGCTACTGTACTAAGCAAGCAGTATTCATAAGAGAACTGCAGCCTCCTGGCAGGGGCATAGGGAAAAAAAATAAACCACAACAAAGTACTAGCAGAGTACTAGCAGTACTAAGCAGAGCTTAGGAAAGAAAGTGAGAAGCCTGATTATTATCAAAAATGAAGATAGTCCAAGGAACAAACTGAAGAAAAGCATATTTATTCAAAAGCCCTAAAATTAGACCTATTTAGACTCATGTACTAAGTCCTTGCTTACATTCTACTGCCTTCAGTATGACAGAAGCACATACTTTCCTCCTGGTCTTTGCTGGGAAAGACCCTTTCCTGGGTCAGGACTACAGATTTTATTCTGACTGAACGGCATAAAAGCCTCAGATGCATGTTATTAATTTGTGACCTGGAGACATGTTTAACTGTATACAAATTGTGAAAAACTTTAAAGAGGTCTAAAAATAATTATGGCCAACAGGTTGAATGCTTCCTGGTCTTACATCCAACCCCAAGAAGTCATTTGAAAATGTCTCTGCACTCAATTGCCATTTAAAAGTTGAATCAGTCCCTCTGACTCTGACAACTATTACAAGATTCAGCTTTGGAATACTTGTTTTTGCTCATCATTAGCATCCCATCCTATGCTTTCAAGCATTTCAAAATATCCCAAAACAAAACCTGTTGGCAGTGAAACATGATCTATGAAAACATGACTCCAAGCTAGAAAATTTTGCTATTCATCAGATTTAGACCCAACAAACAAGCTCCACTGATATTTTAAGTACTTGAAATGTTAAATATTTAGAGATATTGTTAAAGACATTTTAACCAACAATTAACTTAACAGTTTACTGTTAAGTTTAACAATAAATGAAGTTGATACCCACCCATGCTATCAGCCCATATATATTTTATGGCTAATGAAGGCCAACCCTCCCAATTTAGCAGAGAGGAATTCCTTCCGTAAACACAAATTCTTTTACTTCTGTGCATTCCAAAACAGCCTTCACCTCTAAGCTTACAGTTGCACTAACAAGGTCTATGACCACTGCTAATGAACTTCTCTGGATAAGCCTGAACAAGACTAAGAATGAAATGAAAATGACATAATGCACCTTAGTGTATCCTTTGCTTTATTCATTTCTAGTGTCACTGATTTTCTAATTGGCACAAATCCTAAACTACATCTTTCTGCCCTCAACCTACAGAGGATCATCTCCATGAAAGCAGGAGTGGTTCTTTTTCAGTAAACTATGCCTTCTTAATCCAACTATCTTCACCCCATTACCTAAATTAAAAAGACACCTATTTCTGGATGTACTTCTCCAACAAAACATGCACAATTAACCTGCTGCCTTTGCCCTCCTTAAATCAACAAAAAACTCCTTCAGACTTGAATGGATTTGAATTTCACATATGATACCAAAACATCTTGATATGTGTAATACTACAGCCTTTTCATTTATCCTGATAGTGACTGCAAAGCTGCTGATGCACGGTGTATAAACCCGATTTCTTTTGAGAGAAAAATATTACCTTTTTTCAACTTTTTGGACATGAAAGGGCATTTGCCTGCAACATGAAAATATTTTCCAAGCATTAAATTCTTGACAGAGTTACCAGTCAGACAGGAGACAGACTAGTCTCAAAATGAGTAACAATGATACAGTCTTTTCTTTTCTAGAATTACATTTTTAGAGCACTTAAAACCCAAAACCAGCCTAAACCAAAACAACAAATAACCCAACAAACAACAAAAACAACCCATCCTGAAAAGAAAACAAAACCAAACCCTACTATTTTTAAACAAATGGGGAAAATGAAAGATATGTTTGCATTTGCTGTGCCAGCACCAGGCCATCTTGCAGACCAGCTCTCAGCTGGACCACAGTCCCCTAGCACCAAGTCCCTTTTTTAGGATAACCAAATTAAAATTACTACTTCTGTTACAGAATCTGGCCATAAGCTGCAATCACTAACTGTCAAACTTATATTATATAAACATGTATAGATCCATATGGACGCATGTACCACAGATTTTTACCTGCGCTGTTTCAGCGGCCTTTGCTTGACCAGTGTCACCTTTTCAGTCCCAAAAGGCTCTACTTCCCTGTCCCAGCTTCCCGTGCTAGCAAAATGAAAAAAAAGGTTTTCCTCATAAAAAGAGTAGCAATACCACATACCCCCCTCTCCAGAGGAGGAGAAGGATGTAATGCTTAGTCCCCATTCAGGTTAAACCTGAGTGACACATGCTGGTAAAAATTTAAATGCAAAACCACAATGACTACTGCTTTCTTTTCTTTCTTTCAAACCTAACAAGATTTCTGCTTGAAAAGCAATTCTTGTTTCCCTGGATTGTGGTTGCATTTGAAAGGAAAACCATCCCCAAAACTAAGGAGTACTATCTGCATCATCCATGCTAAGTGAAGTAATGCCTTAGCTCCAGGTCAGTGGGGCTAGTAAGTACAGCTCAGATAGTAAAAAATTGTATGTAACAGGGGCTCTGGGAAGCACTGTGACTCAAATGAACACAGACATCTGAATATGCTTCTTCTTGGCCCAGATGCTGAAGATTTTAGTAAACAATTAATTAGACATTGCTCTTTTGAAATGGACAGCCACATGCAAAACTGCTGGAGGAAGAAGTTAGAGGTTTTAATTTCCCACCCTGTAGAAGACTACAATTCTCACTGAAAAAAATTGTAGCATGCATTAAAGAGAAAAAAGTGACAAATCTAAGGAAAAAATTTCTTTTACAAAAGACATTTAAATTAGAAAAATAACCATCTTAACATCTCTTTGAAAAAAGGTAAAACAAGAAATAATCTAATGTATTTGTATAAATACTTTTCCCCTAATCTTTATTTACAGACAATTCTATTCACAGATCACTAAGTTGTTATATCAGAGAATTAAGGCTGGTGGAGTGCGAATTCACCCACATTTCATGTGTTCTGCTTTCTTTTAGATAAAGCTTTCATCTAAATCTGCCAAGTTTTTAAGCACACTTGAGAAACAGTCATTGTTTTAATGTTTGAACTTTAAAATTATTGATTAGGTACACACAGGCACTCAAGATTAACTGCTGTTAAATGCTGTCCACCTTTACGAATGTAGGAAAGGATATCTGTAAAACATGAGTATAACTCAAGGAACACAAGCTTGCACAGCTACAAAAGAAAGAGGCAACCAGAACAAGATAAGAAGAAGTGATTAAGTTAAAGATGAAAAAGTTTCAGGAAAACGTAAAGGACAATCATTCTCTGCTTGGAAAACAGAGCCAGAAGGACACAGTGCACAGATAAAAACACCTATTGTTCGCACAACACTCTGAAATCCTTTCACAACAGCATACTTTTACAGTTTGCATATCTATGGTGCAGACTATTTCTCAGAAGCAGGTATATCTTAATGATGAGCAAAAAAAGGTGAAAATGGCTAAGTTTAGTTCTTCCACAAACACAATACCTTTTTTTTTTTTGGAGGGTTGGCCAAAATTCAAGGATACGGAAACATCCCAGCCTATTTAGTGCACAGGGGGCTTGGTGGAAATGGAGCCCACTCACCTGCCCACTGTTTACGTACCTAAACTGGAGACTAATTTGATCCCCTGTGTAGAGTATCTACAGAAAAAACATACATCTACAAGCTACATAGGTCATAAATTGCCATATGACATCAACTTGTACCCATTTGTACATGTCAACATTTTATCATTTGGTAAGCATATCACACACTCCTTTGAGCCAATTTCTACACTACATCCATTTAAACATCTCTTTTTCAAAATCAAAATCAATCAGTATAAACTCTACATGGAAAGGAAGAGGAAAAAGTGCTTGAATTAATCCTACCTAAGAAAAGATTTTAGAAAGGGATACACGGATTCCTGCTGAATGCACAGCAGTACAACATTCAGCAGTAATTTAAATCTGTATTATATTTAATAAAACCACAGTGTGTTCTCTTGTCCTATTAAAACTGCATTCTACCTTACCAGGTCTGAATAATTTGTATAAAATTGATTGCTACAGTTCTTAGTAAGAGCTATAATTGCATTCCTGGTATAACTTAAAATGGTAACCTTATCTTAATTAGCAGCATCCTACAGAAATGCTTCTGAAAGCTGTGGAGGATTAACCTGCCCTTTTAAACTGAAGCCTTGGGGTAGGGTTTTTTGCAGTGTTTTGTTGTTTTTTTTTTTTTTTTTTCTAATTTCATCTCCAACACAGGAACTACTGCTAATTTATTGTAAACAAAAAAGAGCAGGGGTTGGGACAAAGGAACACTGCCCTTTGAAGACCTGGAGGAAAACTTCACACAACCCAACCCCAGAACACACTGCAGAGGAAAAAAATCTGATCAATTACAGAATAAATTAAAAAAAAAGAAAAAAGAAAAAAAAAAAAAACCACAACAAAAACCAAAAACTAGCACCAAAACCCCCCAGCTTAAACACACCAGCATCCCAAAACAAAACCAACCCAAAAGATTCACATGAGCAATGTGCTGTAGACACCCACCAACACAGTCTCTCATGACAGAACCAAAAGTAACTCCAAAGCTGCAAGTACGCCTGCCTGCCCAGGCCATCAGTCACCCAGATGCTGTCTAGCTGATGTGACTTCTGGAAGCATATACTTCACAACATGGCAAAGGAATAGCATTGCTTTGTCAGAGTCAGAAAAATTAATACTAGTAAAATTTGGTGGCAAGTGACTAAAAGCCCTTTATGCAAATGCTGTTATTCTACTCTGGCCTGAGCTTGGGGGAATTTTATTTTATTTGTGGACTTTCTTGCTACATTTAAGCATATCCATATTGCTGTTCTGTGGGAAAGTGATACAGTTTTCTAGTTTAATAAACAAATAGTAATCAGGTTTATTTAGAAAGCAACTTATCAAGCAGCAGCTGTATAAGGCATCTACTCACAGGAGGCAGGGCTGGAACTGCAATCTGCAACAGAGCCCAATGCTTCCAAATTTTGTCATATATTTTACCCTTGTTTGTGCTACAGTTCTGCTCAGCACTAATTTTTTGAGTCCCATCTTAATCCAGCAAAAATAATAAAACCAAACAAAACAATGCCCATTCCTTACTAATAATTTCCTTGGACTTCTGGGATGTCAATCATGTACCACAGTATAACTACAGTGAGCTACCAAGCAGTAAAGGCCAGGATAAGGGTTCCAACAAATTACTTTCTGTAACTGTATCTTTTCCAAATTAACTTCTATTCCCAACTTCTCAGTGGCAAGGAAATATCCAGCTTTTTAGCCCAGTTCACCAGTCATATCCCAGGCCCCGTAGGGCACAGACTGCTCTGAAGGCTTCTGTGCGCACCTGTCTGTATGAACACAGCATGATGGGATTCTCCATGCTGTGCTGGAGCTCCACTGAGCCAATTATGGATAGAGAAGCAATAAGGTGGTGTTTCAGAATTGCTATAGTGAATCTACTTAAAAACAAGCACATGCAACATGGCACACATCCATATGTATGTGGGCATCCCTGAACACATCCCTGCATTGTCCCCTGACATTTCACTTTTCACATGCATGTAAAATGATTAAACTCTGCCAGAAATGGTGAGACCTTTCTCAGAGGTGTAGCATTTTTCTCACTAAAGCAATATGCCTCTATAAGGTGAAGAAACCTGCATTCATTCTTTCTTTCAAAGAGAATTCCCACGAAGCAAGAATCTGCATTATTTTATTATACTCAGTATAGTCAACAGAAGCCTACAGATTTTTACTTAATTATTAAGGAGTTAGCTTTTGAAATAAGACTGATTCACATCTCAGCCCTTTTTTTAACTTTTACTGATGATATGGAGTGGAAAGAGAAGAACTGAATGAAGATCATCATTTATCCAAGACTGCCTGCTTACTGTTTCTGCTTATGGTAATGCACGAGCAGAACAACCAGCTTTGCCTCTGGTGTGAATCCAGCCAGTCCATTAGCTAGTCCTTATAAATCCATCCATCACCTCTATGAAAGTCACTGCCTTCCTTTTACCAAAGATAATGTATGTTATTGGGATTATACTACTGCATGCAAAGTCATTAAAGAAAGATAGACCACAATTTATGACTGAGTGTGTGGACAGCAGGGCATTATTTTAACCATAAAATCACAATCTGCAAGGAGAGTGGCCAAACTAGAAGAGCCATTAAAGACTTATAATTAACATCAATCAATATGACACTACTGTTGACATCTTTGTTACTTTAAATACACTAATCAAATACTTCTGCATTCAGACAGAAAGACTGATAGGCAGACAGGTACAGAGAATATCCCTACAGAGAGCAATTTTAAATTATCTATTCAAAAGGTAACAAAAAATAAGCACACCAGGATAATCACATGGAAATGCAGTGCACTGAATGAAACCATTTTCAGCTGGGATACTGGACATGGGATGGTCAAGCTTGCATATGAGATACATCAAATCTGCCCTTTAAAAATAAAGCATGTATGCCTTAGCCATGCAGGCAGCTACTGACTCTCCTAAACTGAGAGAACACATATCCCATAGACATGCCCTGCTGTAGAGTATTTTGCATTAGAAAAATAAATGGAGCACTGGTCTTCACAGCACCACTCCATTTTTTAACTCTATTTCTTCCCAGACAGGAAGTTAGACAGAAGAATATCATGGTATTATTTGCATACCCACCATTGTGACTGTCAATATTACCTAATTGCATCCACTTTCAATTTCCTACCGCACAGATGCTAAAACACATTGTTACTGCTGCTGCTCGTACAAATATTTCAGTACTAAGGAACAAGAGAGTGTTTCATTTCTCAGGCCCCATGTTCTTGTACCTTACTGAATACCTTTCTGAGGAGCAGCTCCTTTTTCCATAAGACATTGGCTTTGACATTCAAGAAAGGAGAATTTAACAAATGCCAACAAGGAATCAAATAAATGCATGCCATCTCTTTTCAGAAAATATGTTTTGGAAAGAATCAAATGATGGTGCTCCCAACATCAGATAAGGTTTTAAGAATCCCTGCTTGTTTTCTATTTCTATTTTTCTATTTTCTATTATTCAAGTGGGGATAATATAACTTTTTAATGAAAAAAAAAATGCAACAATTGTGTATTTATTTAGATCACATTTGGTTGTAAGTAATAGCTTATTGCAATATGGAAGCTCACTTTGGAAAGACATGCATGGTTTTCTGTCCTGAGCCAAAAAGCACTGCTTTTGTTTATTTAAAAAATAAAAAATTAAAAAATTAAAAAATAAAAATAAATAAATAAATAAAAAAAACAACCTCCAAATAAGCAAACCTCAGATTACTCTACATGTAACATGAGAGATTTTATTCTGTGCTTATCCTGATGAGCACCTGTTTTTTGGAGAGGCCAGTGGCACCCTGCAGATCATCTCACACATGCAACGAGCATAAGGATCAACAAGACTCTGTAAAATCCGCTGGAAAATGGTAACACCTCCTCCCTAACAGGCTGAGCTACCTGGAGGGCTGAGCCACGCAGCATCCCTGAGCCATCCAGCCTCCAAAGACCTGGAAAGCATCTTCAGTCAGTGATTTCACTCATCCTTCACAGCTCCATAGCTGGGAACTGAACTCTCACATACTATGTGAAAGCCTTACAGAGCACTAAGTAATGAGAAAAATTGCAGTAATTTGTCTGTTGAAAATCCAATTAGTTTAAGCCAATATTTATCAGATCACTCTTCTTAAAACATTTTACTTCAAATTTAAATGAGTTACACTAATTTGGATTGGACCATCCTTCTCTAATGAAACTGCCAAGCCTTTCAGATGCTTTAATTCATTTCCAAACACAGTGGAGCCCCATAAACAAGCAGAAAGAGACGCTAAATCTATGTGGGGTTGCAGTGCATTAAAACAAGCTAATGTATTGAGTGATAAAACATAATAAATGCTTTTACATGGGGAGGAACTGAGACTGAGGTCTGAAGGGACACACTGCAGAGAGGGCAGCCAGCCATCTGTCTACCAGGATCTCCTTTGGATCCTGCTGGAAAAGCAGCTTCTGCACCAGAGGTCTGCCCAGCTCCCCACCGACCACTTGAGACATTCCCGGTTGCTGTCGTTTACCGACTCAGCGGGAACGCACATCCCCTAATCCGAGCAGAGGATTGTGAAAGAGCCTCCGATTATTTGTTTAATCATCACGCCCTTATCATTTGTGGCGAACAGCCTAAAGGAGCAGGTAGCCAGAGAAGAAGGTCCAGCGGCCGAGCCAGCCGTGCCGCAGCCCGTGCGGCGCGTCCGTGAGCGGGCAGCGGCCGAGCCGGCAGAGCCGTGCGCAGCGGAGGGACAGCCCCGTCAGGGCGCTGCCTCTTCCTGCGCCCCATTTCCGGCCTTTGCCAAACCCAAAACAATACCTCTATCTGAGCAAACATCTTCACTCGCAAAGGGGAAGGGTACGACTCACATTGCATTGTTCGCAAACAGCCTGCTCGCTCAGCATCCAAAAGGGGCTGACGTTGTGTTTTCCACAGATACATAATAAATAATATAAGCACCAGGTATTACGTGTTCACCAGAGTGAATGGCTGTGTACGCAGGTTCTCCAAATTGATTTTGTGTGCCTTAGGCTTGTTTTGGACAATCATCTGTGAACAAAAACTTTGAAAATGCTTCCCTTTTGTGAGTGAGGCCCAAAAAAACAGGTGAGAGGCACTGCGACTGAGGGAAAAGGGAACTTGAGAAGGTATGGGTGGATGCTACAGTGGAACAGAAGATACCAAAAGGAAAGAGGACTATGTGGAGAGCAGGTGAAGATGAGAGGAAGAAGAGATAGAGTAGCGTCAGAAAACAGAATGAGAAATATCAGGGATCCTGTAACACTTTCATTAATTACATATTAATTTTCTATGTGTGTTTACATTTATGTTCCATGAGCATATATCAGTAGTTTTGCAGATTTAAGTTTGCCATTGCCACAAGGCATACATACTACATTCTCTTCACCTTTTGTGTTACCCTACACAGCCCAGGAACAATCATTCCCTGACAAAGATACAATTTCCAGCAGAATCTAGATGAAATTCTGCACCTTATCCACTCTTTCTTTTTACCTGAGGTCACTGAATGCCCTTTATCCATGAATCCTACATTTTTTATCTCTTCACAGGAGGTTTTAAGATGCTTGTAAGTACAAGGTGGCACCATAAGAGGTGGCAGCATTCATGTGATATGCTTATGTGTGTGCTGTGTGCTTTCTAGTGGGTTTTGAGTGTTAACCTGACAAACCAGGAAAATGTATCGAAAAGATTATTTCCTGCATGACACCCTATTTCTTCCTCTCTCACAGCTCCCTTCCACCCCTCATGCCCCTCCACATTGCAATGCACATCACTGCTGTCAGAGCAGCACAAAAATGTATGCAGGTACAACACCAGCCTTTTACAACTGTCTGAGCCAAAGGTATTAATCATCAACTGTGATTTGAAAATCATAACCAGGAGACAGCAGTCGCGACAGCTCTGCAGCATAATGACAAAATATGCAGAGCAATGTGGAAGAGAACACACTCTGTGTCTTTTAGTCTCTGTGCAATTGAGAGGTATGTTAATAAGCATGTTCATTTGAATGGCTTTTATTGTAACAATAATTTTCTTGCTCCACTGTATTTTTTTTATTATATTCCTTAGAGTAATAACATTGATCAAGGCACTTCTACATGGCACTGTCAAAGAAAAAGCATATCCTGAGTGAGCCTGCCTACCAAAGAACTACTAGTGAATGCTTCAAGATTTATCATGGGCTGTGAGATCATATATTCCCTACACAGACAACGTGCACGCACACACACACACATGCACACACACACATATTTTCATAAATTATTAGATAGCATAGGCATGGTAGAGGAGAATAACTACTTCTTTAACTTAAAGGTTTATGCCAACATTTCATGCAATCAGTTGAATAATAGGACTCTCCGTAAGATAACGTTCCTTTGAATAATACATGGCCTAGAAAGCCTATATTTAAATGAAAATGCATGAGCTGGGTTTTTAGTCACTTTGTGTGACAGTAGCAAAGGTAAATTTTCAGCAGGGCTTCTTTTGAGGTGGTGTGTGTGCTTCTTTTGAGGTGGTGTGGTGAGCTTTCACCTCAAATGCAGGTACGGGACCTTGCAGAAATGGTATCAACATCCCTGTCATCTGCACCACCAGCATTCTTTGGCCAACAACAGTTCCACAGCGTCTACACAGCCCAACACATAAGCACATGCTTGAAACTTGTGAAGTTGGGATGGAATAAGTATATAAGAAAAGCTGGCCTTTGGAAACATAACCCACAGCTCCCAGCACACAAGCTCTGAAGGCCAGTGCTGTTCTGAGCCCACCAGCCAGAGTCTCAGGAGGCTGGCGGGTGCTCATCCCAGCCACTGCCTGTGCCTCACTGGAGCGAGTGCTGGAGGAGTGACCTGGGAGAGTTCAGCGCCAGGAACTGCTCTGGCAGCCTCGCCCTGTCCTCGCGTTACCCCTCAAGCTTGCCAGTGATGATGACAGCTTTGCTCCCTTTGAACTGTCTGATGGAGCACGAGGGCTGAGTTCAGCTGGCTCCTGTGCAAGGCAGAGTGCACCGTGCCTGCACCACAAAAATCTGTGGGAGCTCAGCTATTGATTCCAAGGGCTGCAGCACCAAGTCCCTTGGAGCGGCTTCTTGTATAACCAACTTGAGAAACAGTCTGTGGTTTCCTTTAAGAGCCATTAGAGAGCGTTACGTAGTTTTATGTCTAGAACTTAAAATGCTGGTATCTAATACAAACCCGAAACTTAATCACAGAACACATCTGATATTTATCTATGGCTAAAACTTACTCAAATAAACTTTTCCAAAAAACATGACAAATATTATGCAGCACAATAACACTCAGCTGAGGACTGCATATATGCCACCAAGCAGAGCAAAACATGCATCTTAAAAATAAACAGCCTCTTGAGATATGCAAATACCTTAATTCCATGTGGTTGTCCAAACAGTTTTTGCAACACAAGCTCTTTTATGAGTTATTTCATACTTACAAGGGTCACTGCTTACTGATTTAAAGGCAGAGTTCACTTCTTTTTTCTTCTTCCTAATTTCATTTTTGTTCCAGATCTGCTTATTCTAGTCTGTTGCACTTGGCATTAGGAGCTGTGACAATTGTTTCTCATATGAACTTCAGTTCACACATTTGCAGTTCTCTTCCCTATGCAATACCCTTACAGCTACCTTGGAAAAAAAGAAAATGTAGCTTATTGGTTGAATGTCACTCGTTCCAACACCATCACTGCAGAATAAAAATAAAAACCCCAAATGCTAGGTGTCTTCATTTTAGCATCTGGAAAACATGTGCATTAGGAAGTTTAGACTTATTCCAGAAATGATAAACAAACACTGCCAAGTTCTTTCACTGGCCTACAGTAAAAGCCAGCACAGAGGAAAAATATCCCATGCTTTAAAACCCAACTATCCCATGTAAATCAGGCTTTGAATATTTAATAGCAAGCAAAACGTATCTCTAAATCTATACCTTTGCAAAATAACAAATTTCAGTAACTTATTGCTTATAAAAATATATCCCATTTGTCATATTTATTTATAAAATACCAATTACATGTAGAAAAGCCAGAAGCTTAAAACTGAAGCTGCTCATGATGTTTATGAAACTGAGGGCTAAATGTGCTCCAAAGCAATGGGATGGCTTGCCAAACTCTGCCGGCCACTCTGCCCCTCCCTGCTTGGAAAAAGGTTTGTGTGGGGGGAAAAAGGGCTATAGCTCTGCCTCGAGATATGTTGCAAGGGATTGATAAGGTTTGGGATTTGTTTTTCTTTTTTAAAATGCTGTTTTAAACTTCTCTTTTTTTTTTTCTTCATCTATGGGCAGTTTGTTGGGACTGTTCAGTTTGTTGGTTTCTATCTCCTGTCTAAAACAATAAAACTGTAATTTCTTGAAACTCTTCTTGAGTAGCTAGAAAACCAAAGAGAAAAGCTTGTTCTATCTCTCTGTTAAAAACAGAGGTGGTATGCTGTTGTGGTTGGACTTTCTAAATTCTCTTTTTTTTTTTTTTTTTAATTTTTGTGTTCAAACACAACGCCTGATTAGTTCAAAAAGAACTTATATTACATGCTGCTAAATCCATTAAAGCAAGAGCTTTCCAGTAGTGATGGCATATTTATGATATAGTTATGTTTCTTATCTACTGGCTGCTCCATTTCTGTGTGTACAGCACCATATGAACTATCAAAAGCTCTGTAAGTTTTATTACATGCATATTGCCATGATATTTACATTCTGCATGAAAAGAGGGAGAAGAGCAAACTCCTAAATGAGTTAAGAACAAAAGTTCATCTCTGGTTAGGGAAAAGCCACTGTATATGAACCATATCTTTTAAGGATCATGATAGCCTGGGAACCACCACCTTCTCTTTATGAAGTCTCTCACAGATACTAGAGAGAGAAGTAATATTGGAGACTCTCATGGAGACTGGGTTGGTTAAAGCAGAATAAAACACTGCCCTGGTGGAAATAAATATTGGAGTAAATCAAACCTGGTATAAACATTACATGTATACTGTCTGTATTTACTTACCATTCCATCCACTCCCTGCTGGCCAAGGGCACCCCTGTAACAGCCTGGCCCTGAGCATGCCAAACAAGCCTTGGCACAGGCCCAGCTTCACAGGTCTACATTTATTTTCTGACTGAACTTCAACATGCACTTGTATCAAGAGGATGAAGAGGACCTAAGGAGATGGCTGCAGTGTTCAGATACATAGCTGAAGGCTCAGTTTATCCAGTCCCAAGTGGTGGCACTAGAATTTCTTAACACTGGCTGCAATGTGCTGGCAGTGCCTGCCACCAGTGGCTGCCCACAGGCATCACACAACTACCAGCCAAGACCTGTGGCTCCTGCTGTGGAAAACAGACAACAAGTAATTAAGCAAGGTAACCACAGGATTTCAAAAGGGAAGCCCCCACTTCATTTCACTCCTGGAATGCAGGTATGGTCGTGTTGCACTATGTCATATATGTTGCAATAATTGGCTCGAGACATTTCCACTCCTTTTGGAAGCAGTTGGTGACAAGCCATGTGTTAAGTGGCCTTGTGACTATGACAGTAAGTGGCACCAAGTAGAAATTTTTATACATTCCAGTTCAGAAAAAGAAGTCTCATTTTGCACCCAGAGACATTAGCTCAAACAATTCAGGAAAGCAAATATCCTCTTTTCATCATCAACTATAGTTCCTAGACAAGAGAAAAAAAATTCTCAGGAGTGACATTATGAGAAAGAAATTTTTAAAAAAATAAAATTTCAATGCAAACTCAAGAGCAATAGTCTAGAGCTGGCAAAAGTTGTCTTCCGCTTTTTTGCCCTGGCTCTAAAAGTTTACTTTGCAAACACAAATAGTTGTTGAAAGTGCCTTGTCTCAGTCAGTGGTATGCTTTTCAGTTTTTCACAGGCAGTTTTTACAGCACCATTTATACAACTGACCTTGGCTTGAAAAATAAATACAGACCATATCCATCCAAGTAGGCTATAAGCTCTGCTAACCAACTTTAGAGCTTTTAAATCCTATTAGGCTCCCTTATACAGTTTAAAGCCCCTCTAAGGCATTTATCCCCATGAATATACTTGTGTATGCACGGAAGGTATAAGGGTTTGTCTGGAGAAGAACTTGGTTTTTCAGTCACCTTACAAGTTCCTGACATGTCAGGTCAGAAATTTGACATGCAAAGTAAAATAAAAATTATGATATTTCAGGATTCCTAAATAACAAATTTAGGAATTATACTGACCAATATACTGTTTTCTCAGATTTGTTGATTGGTAACACATAAATACCACAATATAATGTGTTCACAGAGATTCCTTACACCTTTTTCATTGGTAGAGAGATTATAAAATAAATACATCACCTCAATTTACTATGATGAGATCTGCTTTCATGTCACATACCTAAAAACCCTATGCAAGGTCTATTGTTCCACAAGCACAAGCAGTAAGCATGATTTTTAAACAAAAATCAGTTGTGAGCCTTTTATTAAAAAAGCTAAATTCCACTGATTTTACTGGGGATGGGTGGGGAGAAGGAAGGTTCCACAAAAGAAGTGACATAGTGCCTCAGTAAAGACAGTAAACTCTGCTTAATAAACTCTCTTCATTTAAAGTTGTTGGTTCTTTTTGGTTTTTTTCTTTTTTTCTTTTCAAGAGATAATAACTTCAAAACTAATATAAGAATAACCCAGTCCATCTCTGTGTTAAGCAGTTCCAATGTGCATGTATGCACCTCAGTAAGTGCCAGTCCTGTTTTAATTCTTAAACATGATTAGTTCTTATTTAGTTTTAACATTTGACAACTAAACCTTTTCTGAAGGGAGTACTTTTATACCAGACTATGCTCTTTCTATTTTCTAAATATTCTGGGTCATTAAGTAAACATAAGTAACACAGCCATTAGTAGCAGAAAGAAACACATCGTCATTAACAGCATAAATAACAAAGCATAAATTAAACATAGTCAGCTCTAAAATGTAAATAGACAGCAAAACGATTATTCAAAGAGATGAAAGTTTAAGCTTTCTCTTATTGGTAACATGCTGTAGTTATCATAGGTACTGTTACTAGATTATATTGTGTGTTATGGAATTCATATGCATAGACATTTGTAATATTTCTTTATGAAACTCCCAAACAAGGCAGTTAGAATATAATAGGAGTTTGTAAACATCACCAACTCATAAAGAAAAACTGATGTGTTAAGTTCACATACCAATTAAACCAGAAGACTAGCAAACGTGCTAATACAAGGTGTACCTTGACAAGAGTACCCTAAGCATCTGAGTCTTACAGCCACTATTGCTGGGGGAAGGAATTGAGTTCATAGTCCTGAGTTATCTGGGATAGATACTACAGACAAGCTGCATTACAATACACACTTGGATATTTATATTCAACTTGGAAACTTGTTAAACTCAGGAAAAAGTTAATTTGGAGCAGGGTCATCACAAAGCTTTTCCCAAGAGAAGCCACAGACCAAGGGAAAAAAGTGTCCTGGTCTGCCTGCATGAGTTTCCAAGAAGCTGGAACTTTCTTTAGAGCTCACTTCCTTGTGGAATTTTCACAAGCTTACTCTGAATAACTACACATCTTTCTGACAAAAGGCTTAACACTTAACACTTAAATTAGGTTTATTTACAAACATAAATAATTGCATAATGATGATGATGATGATGATGATTATTGTTATTATTGTTATTATTGTTATGTTTTTCTATTGTCTGTCTTTGAATAAGAACAACACGTGGTTTGCAGATCACTGCTGGAGGTGTATTGCTGTACCAGGCAACAGATTGGCAGAACATTATTCAAGGAATAACCCAATTCCACTCTGAAACGAAGATTTTGGGCTACCAAAAAAATAATTAGCAGGAATAGCAAGAGTCATGGAAACAGGTTACTCTATTCCCATCCCAGGGATAAGGAGCTCTATAGTGAGGAGAACTATAATATATCCAAAACAAAAAGCATAGAAAGAGATAATGGCAAGAAACTTTGCTAAAGACATTGAAACTGCAAGGAAATCATATGACTTTGTAACACAAAATGCAACTAAGAAATTGCCAGAAGAGACAAACAAATTTCCAGATTCTTTTGGTTGATAAATGGACTTCAGACAAAAACTGCAGATTTAATTTAATGCAGGAATTATCTTTTTAAATTCTCTTGTATAGACAAATCAGCCCTTTCAGAACTATTTTCCTTAGCTTAAAACACATGTAAAACAAAATGAAAAAAATTTCTTCCTAATCTGTAGCTTTGATGAAAGATGAACTGATGGGGCTGCTGTTGAGGTTGTATGCCTTTAAATCTTTGGTGCTGATGTAAAAGTATATGTTCACCAGTCTGATGTTTTTAATAATTGTCAGCACAGTGTCACTGGACTTACATACATCTTGATGGGAAAGTACTAAAACAGGAACTCTGCTTCTGCTTCTTAGTCTGTTGTACTCACATCAAAGCCAGACCCTATATAAACAGGAAACTGGAATGGGCCTGATAATGTATCACCCACAGGACTGAAGCTTTAAAGGAGACTGGGCAGACAAACAGAGCTACAGCCACTTTTGCATTTTCACTTATAAAACAGTCATTCCCCAGCAGATCATCATCCTTTGTGAAGCCAAGACTAAAACCAAGTCTCAACGACGCTAAACTGTACACAAGTTTTCAGCCACCTTGAAATATCAAAGGTGAAACTGTCAAAAAGACCTGAAGTCCAGTTCTTAAAGGAACTCAATTCCTTTAAGAATTGAATCAAAATCAGCTTTGATTTTGACATCCGTCATCCAACATAATGCATTTGCTTTTGAACATTTAATCTCTGGCCTACTAGATGTCCAGTAAGATTCCAAAACTGAGTGTCTGTAAACAACTAATTAGTGTGACCAAGAAATTAATCTTGTAAGCACTCATCTCTCACATTTTTTTAAAATTTGCTAATATGAACAGTTGTAAATTGATTTTAGAAGCAGCAAACACTTTAGTTGTGGCTTGAAGAAAGCCTACAGGAAAATATAATGCAAGAAAGAGCACAATGCCCTCAATTTTAAACTATGTGTTATTTGGCCTAGTGGACTGCCAGTAATGCACACATGCCACTGCTATTTAAAGTTATCTTCAGAGCACTGAGGAAATTCACTGGAAGGCACTAATGAAGATATCAGGGAGGTTTATTATAACAAGGAGACTAAGTTCTGTGAACCCCATGCTGAGGACCTTCAGAGGCATGATATAACAGAGAAATCTGTGCCAGAACACTAATCCTGAGGTCTTCCCTCTGGGTCTTGACTTCTAAGGATGCCAGCATCCAATCCAAAGTGGAGGGAAAAAAAAAAANAAAAAAAAAAAAAAAGAAATTTTTCTACTATAAGATAAAGTTTATGGCATAAATAAATAATAGTGCACAGTGTCGTTAATAGAGGTCTGGATTACCAGCATTAGAATTTCAAAATATTACAGATACTGTGCTGTTGTGACAGATTAACCCCCCAATCGGTCAGTAATATCTTTCACCAGGTCACAAAGTCATATTCGAGTAAAAAACACAAAGCGAAGGAACTTATGGGCCCAAAAACATTTCCCAAAACATAAAAAACTCTACAGATGTGGTGTGCCTGTTATCAAGAAGTGAGATTTTCTTTGCTTTACATCACAGTGAGGTTTTCAGTTACTCTACAGCTGTTTCTCCCCATTTCAGCTCATTAATCTGCAGTGTAAAAAAAAACTGAGTGAAGCAGTCTAGTTTTAACTGAAAGTTGAGGAGAAATACATTGGTTTGGTATTTAGTGTACAGTTCCTAGATGCCCAGTAATTGTACTGTGCTCAATTTAAGATTAAAGTTAAGATTATTTTTCCACTCTACAGTTACTATATTTATAAATTTTGTATTTCAAAGAATCACAGGATGCGTCAGATTAGAAGGCACTACAGTTGGACATCTGGTCCCATCTCCTGACTCAAGCAGGGTAATCCTAGAGTACATGGCACAGGATTCTGTCTAGATGGTTCTTGAATATATTGCATGAGGAGACTCCATAGCCTCTCTGGGCAATCTGTTCCAGTGTTTGGTCACCTGCAAAGTAAGGAAATTCTTCCTCATATTTAGGTGGAACTTCCTCTGCATCAGTTTCTGGCCATTTGTTCTTGTCCTGTTGCTTGACACTGTGAAGAGCCTGGATCATCTTCTTGAGACTGAACAAGCCCAGCTCCCTCAGCCTTTCCTCATAAGAGGATGCTCCAGTCCCATGATCATCTTTGTTGCCCTCTACTGGACCTGTTCAAGTTGCTCCATGTCTCTCTTGTACTGAGAAGCCCAGAACTGGACACAGCACTCCAGATGTGCCTCACCAGGGCTGAGTAGAGGAGCAGGATGACTTCCCTTGACCTGCTGGAAATGCTTTTCCTAATGGTCCCAGGATCCCATTGACCTTCTTGGCCACCAGGGCACTGCTGTCTCATGGACAGCTTGTTGTTCACCAGGACCCCTAGGTCCTTCTCCATAGAGCTGCTTTCCAGCAGGTCAGCCCCCAGCCTGTGCTGGTGCTTGGGGTTATTCATTCCTAGGGGCAGGACCCTGCACTTGCCTTTGTTGAATTTTAGAAGGTTCCTTTCTGCCTGCCCCTCCAGCCTGTCAGGGTCCCTCTGAAGGGCTGCACAGCTCCCTGGGGTGCCAGACACTCCTCACAGCTTTGGGTTGTCAGTGAACTTGTTGAGGAGGCATCTGTCCCTTCATCCAAGACACTGATGGATAAGTTAAACAATACTGGGCCCCGTAGAGAACCCTGTAGGACACCACTAGTGACAGGCCTCTAACTAGAAGACCTGTCACTGATCATGATCCTCTGGGATCTGCTGCTCAGCCAGTTCTTAATCCAAACCACTATCCACTCATCCAGTCCATACTTTCAAAGTTTGCCTATGAGCGTATTGCGAGAGGCAGTGTGAAAAGTCTTGCTGAAGGCAAGGTAAAAAATATCTACTGTTCTCCCCTCATCCATCCAGGAAGCTGTTTCATCACAGAAGGCAATCAGGTTGGTCAAACATCATTCAAATGCAATTGCAAAAGTGCAAACATGCACTTTTAGTGCATCCAGGCTGACCATTTCTGATCACCTTCTTGTCCTCTATGTGTCTTCCAGAGTGAGGCACTTCATCACCTTCCCAGGGACTTAGGTAAGGCTGACTGGTCAGTCGTTCCTAGGTCCTCCTTCTTGCCCTTTTTGTTTATGTTATGTGAGTCCCGCTCACAAACAGCTCCAGCTGTAAGATGTAGCACACATCACAGGCTGGAAAGCTAGAAAACTGAGAAAGGCAAGGGGTTCTCCAAACACCTTTGCTCACCTCCAACTTTATCAGAACATTGATTTACCTTTTTCTTTCTTTTTACAGTAAGATATGTTAGTCCAGCCTTAATTACAGCATTGCTGGATTTCCATGTGTTGCCCTGTTCAAAGGTTTTAGGGTAAGTCCCAATAACAAAAGACTAAATAATATCAATATGTGTTCAGCTGCATGACAGAGGAGTCATAAACCCTATTTTGTGTCTTTTCTTAAGCACATACAAAATGTTTTCTCAGCATTTTACTTAAAGATTTGTTATAACCACAATTATTTCAAAATGTGTGGAAAAACAAGTAGGAATTTAGTCCTTAATCCTGTCAATAAATAAAAGAAGAAATAAGATAAGGCTGATAATAGAGAACAGAATGTGACAGAATGGAGTATTTGATTCAAAACTTATCTGAAGGCTTAAAAATGTTATATAAGTTTACTGCCTTATTTTCTCTTGCTGTGACACGTATATCCTGCGTTTTCTCAGAGCAACGATGAGTCACTTAAAAATATATTGTTATTAGGTACTTGGGCTCAAGGCAAATAACTGGATCTCCTCAAGGGACAAGATGGTACCTTGGACATGTGGTAAATCATACTGTTTATCATTGACTCATATAACCTTTGGGTTTGCTCCTAGAAGACTTTAAGTATGTTGTTCAATGGAAAATGCCTATATGCTTCCCTTTCACAATTTCTGTAATATTCTCCAATTATACCAGACTAAGTACGTCTTTAACTTGCTGCTTGTCACTATTGTATCTCATCTCTTTTCTCTCATAATGTTAACTAACTCACAGCATGATGGAAAAGCCAAAAGCAATTTAACTGACCAAAACCTCTTACCTGGTGTAACAGGTTATCTGAGTGTAAAAGAGATATTCTTCAGGTCTATAAATAAGAATATTTCTAACGTCATATCCCATCTATGAATCCCTTCCTACTTCAGGAATCTGGAAGGGGAGATGGCTTTTAAAAGCATGGTCTTTTAGGCCCAAAGCAGGAAGTGATTATCACTGTTAATAAAAGTCATGTCAATAATGCTCTATGAGCAGCAAATATTCAAATATTCAAATACTATGCTTTGCAAAAAACAAACAAACAAAAAAAAAAAAAACCACATACTTTTTCTTTAGCCGTTCCTGTTCTTCTTTTGCTCATTATTGCTGCTACTATATAACAATGCATTTGCTTTGGTTTTGATCAAAATTTCCGAATCCTCAGATCTTGACATACATTATATTTTGATTTGTAAAGGGCTATTGGCATGAATTACACTATATAAGGCAGAACTCCTCCTTTTCAGTGTATCAAATATTATAAATCATATAACATATAAATCATAAACAGGTATGAAATTTTCCTCAAGGCTTAAGGTACTTCACTGCCAAGACCCAGGTCTCAGAAGTGTAATCAGACATTAGAACCAGTGTCATCTCCTGCTTCATTTTCTCTTCTAGTGTATTTTGTATCTTCAGATAATTACAGAGGCCCTTAAACATCATTCAAATGAACAGGGAATGGGACAGAAATACCCTTCGCAAAAAATGAATTCAAGGTTGCAGTAGGAATTTTTTTGTACTGATAAAATTGCCACAAAATACTGAAGAATACACCATTGCCATGTCAATTTTGGAAATACAAAATCTGTGGGTTTCACAGTAAAAATCATTTGCACATTGGGTATGTATAATTAGTGAAAACAGAGTGTGCATTGTGAACAGTACAGGACAGGAACTGAGACATAATATGCACAGAACAATATACCAGAAAACATTTGTAACTGTATCTTTGGCAAGCAAGCAAATTCATATTTGTTTTTACCAGTTTATTACCAGCAGTAATTCACTTGCAAAAGCCTGTTTTGTGTCTTTCCACTTACTCATACAGCTCTAAAAGAAAAGACTCAGTTTTTCTGGTTAACACAGAGGGCACAAAATTATTCATTAGGCTATGAATCACAAAATACGACAGATGCCTGGCCGAGCATCCAAGGATGGAGTTAAAGGTCTTCCCTCATTTATACACAAGTCAATGTGGAATGGTGCCAGAGGCTTTATCTAGACGAAGATTTAAAAGTGAGCTGTTTACATGCCTTAGATAAAACATATGTTAAAAGCCTTTTATTATTGTATATCTATACTTTGATGCACCTTAAGCTGATCAAAATGTAGAATGACTGGAAATGAATCTTAATCAAGGGAAGAAGATGTACACCAGGGGATGCAAACCAGAATTTTAAACTGCATTAGTCAGAACTTGATAGCTGAGGTTTTATTCTGTGTCCACCTCCAAGTAATTGACTAGAAAAAGATATGGAAGAGAAAGTTAAGTACTATTTATGCAAATGATCAGCTGGAATCTCCAATTTTTCTTACATCAAAGTTAAAGCAATAAGGCATCACCCCATGTCATGTTAACTTAAGCTACAATACTCCCAGTTATCTGTAAAGTAACCCTACCAAGAAAGAATACGAGAAAAAATTCTGTATATGAAGTTAAAGCATATTAAGTCAAGAAAACAAAAAAACAAAACAAAACAAAACAAAAAAAAAAAATAAAAACTCTTTCCAAGTTTGATGATAACACTTAAAAAATGAAGTATGAAGCATTAAGAATGAACTAAGTCCTTTGGCCCAGAAAACTGAACTATGGTCTTTCAAAGCCAAAAATAATTTTAAAATACCAAAACATTCCATATTAACCACATTTCACTTTTCTTTATGAAAATCACAACAATGAGGTTATTTGGATAACAATAACCCATGCTCTATAAATTTCCTGTCCAAAAGTGGCACAAGGATAGGTACTGTTTGGATGACTGTTAAGAAGTAATGTGCAACATAATGGAGTGTACATATCAGAGGGCAAAGCAGAGATATATCAGAGTATAATGTAAAACTGAACTGAAATTATTTGACAAGGGATGGCTTCATGTTCATTACCATTGTTTTCTGTAGAGAATTAGGTATACAACCATTCCAACCACTCCAACCACTCAAAAAAATTTCTGTTTTATTAAACACATATCCATGCATTTGCATATGTATTAGTATGTGTCTCAAAACACCGGCTTTAAAAACAAGAAAAATGTTAGCAATAGCCAGACCAATCCATCTATCAAATTGTATCTGAATTTTCACCTCCTATTGATGGAGTTGTGTTATTTACTTCAGCCTGCAAGTCCATTAAATAGGCTATCAGCTCTATTTCTAGTGTATATCTTAGGAATGAGGCACTCACAGTGACTCAGGCAGGAGTGGGACAATTAAAAAGTGGAGGTCTTCTGTGAAGGGAGGATTTTGGTGACACATGAGTTGCAAAGAAATGCTAACACAGCAAACAAACAAGCACAAATAATTCCTCAGGTCTGGAAGTGAAAAGAAAAGCAATGCCATTCTCCTGGTGGGAAGACACATTTATTATTTCAATATGGAATTTATTGTGGTTAATGGATGTAGACTGAGAGAAAAAAAATCAATAGAGTCATGCATGTATTCCATTTGATAGAAGTGGATTCTACTCTAAGCAAGGACAGAAAAGTGGGAAACATTTTAAAATTTTTTAATAGTTTGAAAAACAGTAACAGATTATTATGAGTTTTACTTACGGAAATTAACTAATTAACTAGATGATGTCATCAACATGAAACAGAATCAGAATGGGGAAACAAAAAGCAAGGCAACTTCCCATTTGTAAATAACCCTTATTCATCTTTTATTCATTCATTTTATAACACAACCTGCAGTCAGCACAAATTTACTAGAAGGATACATTAAGGAAAAACAAAAAATGTTCTGTTTCCTCACCATTGCCCATATTTCACCTTTTCCCTATAAAGAATGAGATAATGAAAACTCATATGGTTTATGACATTCCCCTTGCAAATTGAGAACAGTAAAAGTCTGCCCTTCTTACTGGCTTATGCGTAGTGTAATTGTTTGGCTAAGGCCCTGATCAGCAAATATCATGTTTCTTCCAGGGGAACTTCAAGGCAACTAGTCTCTTTACTGTGTTCTTTGGAAGAATCAGAACATGGTTAGAAAAATGTCAAGAGGGAAACCTAAACCTAGGCCAGGCAGTAAAAGTCCCCAGGGGAAAATCATGTTTATTAAGTTACTCCTCTTGCTCAGTAAAGGTTAGCAAGCATTTCAACAAATTTTCTCTTGTGACAAATAAAGCTGGAGAGGAAGTGGATGTGATGCCACCTGACAGGCCTTAATTTTCAGATGGAAGCTACAGTAGTATTTTGGACTCTCAGGTTCTGGATCTTGATTTACAATAATAAAACAATATCTCCATTATTATTTTTTTCAAACAAACTAAAAAAGTTATTTTATTTATGGAGAAATTTACACAGAAGTTTGCCCAATGTTCCATCATTAGACATGAATCTAGAGCAGGCTGACAATGACAACTGCCATGATAGCTGCAACTGTGGAGTACAGCAGAAAATTGCTTCTGCTTAACCCTTAAAAGAACTAAACTGCCACTTTTTTTTTTCCAGCCTTAGAAAAGTGCATTCCTGTGAGAGGTTCATTGTGTTCCTCTAGGAAAATAAATCCACTGTATTTATGGAGAGATGCATTCTATAGATGATCTAGCATCTCATTAAGATGATTTTACCCCATACTGTTCTGGCACACAGGCTCTCACAAACAACATTTTTAATACTCTGCTCTTCAGATCTCATCACAATCCTAAACTAGGTCACCTGGAATGATGGTTTGGCACAAAAACAAATAGATCAGATCCAACTTCTCCCTTTCTTAAGTACCTGATATTAACTGGTATCTTCCCTGCAAAGGCAAATTAAAGAGAAAAAAAAATGTTTTCAATAGCCCTCTACCAGCAGCTGGTTTCTCAAAACAAGCTCAGGTTGACAATGAGTGACAGTGACTGCCAGTCAAGGGCTGTTCGATAGGTTTGCATCACCAAAGCTCTAATTTCTAGCAGACCAGGGCACAGATTTCCACCTCAGGGGGCCAAGGAGCTACAGCTGGAATGGCTCTGGCAGACGAACAATCTCCACCCGAGACAGGGAAGCTCCAGGTCAGGGCTGAGGTCACTTCTGTTGAGGCAGAGAGCAGCAGGACCTATTCTTAGCACATGTGAGCTGACATTTGATAAAACCGTCACAAAGACAAGAGAGTATGGGAATACTTTGCCAAGAGGCCAAGAGCCAACGTTACCCTGCTAACTCGTATTACAACTACAGCTTACCTCATGTTAGTTACTGCACGTTAGCCAAGATGTAGGAAAAAATGCATCCATTGTCCAGGGAAGAAAAGGCAGCTGAAAATTGATAATAAAATGGACTTGCTATGACATATTTAATTAATGACTTGCTATGACATATTTAATTAATTTTATGAATAAACAGACTAACATTTCAAGGGACATCAAACTAATAGTAATGTTGAACTTATGATCAGTCTGTAAGAATGCAGATGCTTAACAGCTGGCATCTTGAAAAAAAAAAGTGTTTTGACATTGCTTTGGTATTTTGCTTTCTAAAGCACATCTAAAAAATTGTTTTAAATGGACAGCCGTTATCACCAATGGTACTTATTTAAGCTATCACTCTTGCTACGCAGGCAAGCCTTCAGGGAGGGGGAGAGGGACAAGAAAAAAAAGATAAAGAAAGAACAAATAGAAGCAAAGTAAGCAATAAAATATTGAACAAGAAAATTGCCAAATATGAAATTAAATTAGTGCCAGGCACTGTTTGAATGATCAACACAAATTCCAAGCTAGGTTCTGACGCAAGGTCCCTGAATGAAAAAAAAATCAATTTGAATTCCTTGGCCTCCACCTGCTGTAAATAGTTGCAAAACATACACCATCTTCTTTTCACCTGTAACTTCTGCTTAGCTCAGTAGTGCAAAAAGTCTCATTATTGCAGCGGATAAGACAGAATTATGACTCTGGGTTTGACATAGTGGAGTGCCTCACTACACACTATCACAGTCATCACAGGATGCACCAGAGATTTCTTCGTCAAGGAGAAATAATGAGCTGTCCTGCCTCCACAGTCTTTTATAGCCTCCCAGATGTTTGCATTTATTTATTTATTTATTTATTTATTTAATTTAAAACACCTCCAAACCTGTATCAACTAAGTAACGAAAAATAAACCTTTATCAGCATAAACCTGATAAAGATCAAAATATTGAGATTGCTGACAGGGCATTGTAATGGAAATAATCTGTTTATTCAGCATTCTATTTCAATAATATGGGATGCATTCAGATTCCTTCCACAATTCCCTCCTCATTAACATCCTGTCCAGTTTGCTGCAGGCCATGACGTAGACTCTTATAATAGTTTCGGCATATGTTTCCTAAGGAAAGGCCCAGCCACCCTTCTCCTGAGCAGCTGTCGATTGTGTTAATGCTGAAGGTGCATTTGCACCACCTCCTGCTGGGCCCAAGCCCCAGCACACACGTGACCTGTCACTGTCACTTAATGCTAACCTCTGGAAATCATACATAGATACTGCAGACCTCCTCTATTCATAGGCAATGCCTGCATGTGTATGAATATGCAGAGACACACACACCAGGCATGCACTCAAAGCACAGAGAAGAGCTTACTATACCTTATGGTGAAAAGAAATCACTATCATCACCTGAAATCTTACTGGAAGACCAAAAACTACCTAATGGAAAAGGCAAGTTCTTTTAGTTCTATCATCTCAGAGTCTCATGTGTAACAGCCAGTAATATAAGGCTGCTTTTTCAATTTTTTTCCCTCCAAGAGAAGGGAGGGAAGTAGTATGTGTGTCATTTTAATGCAAAACCTTAAAACCTTTTGTCTTCAGCATTGATAAGACAAAATGAGTTTCTAAACACATGAGATGTATCGGTTGCAGTGCTGATCCTCAATAAACACAACCAGAAATAAGTAGTCAAACACTCCTCTTTGGCCTCTTCTTCATCAGCAAATTAAACAGTGCCAAGAAGCAAACCCAGACAGTAGACTTTGTCTCTGCAGTTCAGTTATTAGACAAACTCTTGGCACAGGTTTGGCAGACTCCCCAGTACCACAGGGGAAAAACACGGCCCAGAGATAAATCCCATAAGATTGGATGTGGTCATCTTCCTTTGGAGGGTAAGAGCTGTATGATTTCATCATGGGTTGTCCGTATCCTAAGTGCCAGAGGATACTCCCAGGCAAATTTAACTTAGTTCAGACACAGTCTTCCTGTCCACTGTCAAAGAAGAGCCTTGGTTTAATACAGGTACCAAATCTCTCTCAAACATGGAACAACATCACAGTATCGTTATTTCAGACTAGAATTTCATTACTTTCTCCAACTGGTGAAACAAACTATGTCTGAGCTCCATCATACATTTCTGTGAAGAATAGAAATGGGACAGTAAATGGAACAGCAAGAATTTGCCACAACAAATGTAATCCTTACCCAGCATTCTCAAAAGATGAAGTAATAATAGCAAAACTGACCCTGCAATTAACATCTAGAGGAATAGAAAGATGTCCAAAGTAAAATACCAAGTCTTCTGTTTTAAAAATAACTATGGATAGACAAGCATATAAACATACATGCAACTCACAACATCATAGACACTTCTGAGCTGTTGTATGTTATGAACACACTGCCTATGTAGGGATGTGTAATGCACTTCTGCAGGACCTAAAAGCCCACTGAGGGAAAGGAAGATAATTGCCAACTCCTAAAGTAGAGTCTAGAGGATGGAGTTTCCAGTTTCTTCCACTAGGATCTCTGGAACCTGTTCACCCATGCTGCACATTCTCCCTAAAACCCATGAGAAGAAGCCAGAATTTTACTCTGCAACAGTATCTACCATGCACTGCTGAACTAGCAAGTGAAGACACAGCAATCTGCAGACAAAAATTACAGAAAGTCAACAAAGAGCCACCTAAAATTTTTATTTTAAATGCAAGCAAAAGGAGAGAAAAATGGAGAGCAAAGTATGTCACACTATTTCACATTTCTTCAAATCACAAAACCCCAGTACAATTTCTCACAGAAATGCAGCTTTCACTTGTCCATGCCTGTGTCCCTTCAAAATTGAAACTCTGCATTGTCATCTCCAACAAATAGAAGGATATCTTTCTGTACAGGTAAAAAAAAAAAAAAAAAAAGAAAAAGAAAAAAAAGAGGTGACTTGACTGTCTCCTTCACAAATTCCTCCTAAAGAGTTGCATATCTTCATATTCTCTCATTAAAGCAATTAAGCAATTCAATAAGGCAACAGATTTTAGTAAAGTTGTCAATATTGATATAACATCCTAATCAACCCTGCTAACCTGTGTTTACAGCAATTTAGTATAGCATCAATATTAAAAACAGCCAAAGTACAAATTCTTTCACTGTTGCTCCTTTCTTTAGTCAATCATCCTTCTTTCCTGGCCACACCCTTCACATGGCAAGGGAATGTGCATTATGAAACTTATTTTGACAGAGACAGGGCATGAGCTAAAATCTGGCACAAAACTCTCCTGGAAAAACAAGCAGGATGGGCATTTCTTCCTGGTACTATCAATCTCAAGATTGCAGGGTTCTGAGGGCTGTTGATTTTAGCTTGTTTTTCCTTAAGTCCCATTTCATATAACCCGATGTTTTGCAACACCCTTGTGAACTGCTGACTTTTCTTAAAATGGCCATATATTACCCCCAAAAGTGAAGCCTTTTCAAGGAAAATGGTTGTTCCCTCATATGTATAATTTAGAAAGGAAATATGAGAACACAGGAAGGAAAGTATGGGAAGTTACAAAAGCAAAAATGTGTAAACTGTAAGTAGAGAATCTATATAAAATTCTAGACCAAAGTAAAACTCCTTATTTCAAAATACGCCTCTCACAGAAGTACCAGTATTTTATTGGACAATATTCACCTGCTCCTTGCAATACTGGACTCTAAGGAATTATAACTGGGAAAGGTATTTTAGGTATGATGCAATATATACTCAGAAACCAACAAGGTAGAGTACTGAAGTGAGTTAACTGCAAAGCATGGTAAAGATCTGGCCTCCTTTCCCCTTCATGCATGTTACAGCATCTCTGAGGTGGTATTGAAAACTCAGTGTCGAAAGCCAGCCATGAGAAATGTCACTCCTTGATGCCTGTTTTGGTTACATTTCCCCTCACCAAGAAGACAGGAACTGTTCTCAGGCTCACAAAAAGGCAAACAGAAGCAAGAGTTAAAAGTAGACTCCTTTTTCACCTCCCCTGCTGCACACTATTAATCTGAAAGACTGGAAGCCATATGGGGATTGAGTTATTATCCAGCTACTTATTGCCTTCAGGTGGCTCCAAATTAAAAAGAAAGATTGTCAGCAGATGTACCCATCTACTCTGCTCTTTTTTCATGTCTACAACATTATTACATTTACACCCACCTGCACGCTGTAGCCAAAGGTGTACCAGTACTTCACAATCCAACCTTTTTTTATTCTCCCTCACTTAGGAACTCCAAGGTCAATAGTCAAAAAAATCACACCATGCTTCAACACCACTTTTTTTCTTTAAAGAGATGATCCAGAGATTTATTTTCTTGCATTGCTGCACCTGGAATGCAGCAATTATGACATAGATATCTCCCCAAGAGCTCTGTCATCTCCCACATCAGTTGTCTTTGCTGTGAACACTGCAGTACCATGCCTCTGTTCTCTTGTCATCAAATGCATTTTCACTTCTATGGGTCTTAACGTCCTACTAATCTTAAAGGAATTTTCAAAGGAAGCAGCTACTAAAATGAACAACTCCTCCAGAAGTTTAATTACATCTAGATACCCAGTGTCTTCTTTTTCACACTTAAGACTGTAGATGGAATTACTGGTCAGGGAGCAGGTTGTCACTAGCAGTAAATTGGACAAACTAGGTACACAGAGCAAACATTAATAATAATGATCAACACCCTCCCTCATTTTGTTTTTTATTTGTGGATATCTGGACAGTAAGAAAAAAAGAGCTTTTGTTTGCAAAAAAGTTTTCGTATCAGATATGTGCACAGAAAATCACCACAGATCTCTTCAAATGTAATATTTTACATATATTAATTACATTAAATCCACAATATCTCAAAGACACAACATAACTGATGGTTCAAACTTGATCTACTCTAAAACTCATTGGCAGTTCGTACTGGTGAATTGTCAGATGATCAGAGGGCTGGAGCACCTCTCCTGCGAGGAAAGACTGAGAGTTGGAGTTGTTCAGTCCAGAGAAGAGATCTTTTTACAGCCTTCCAATACCTTAATGGGGCTTATAAAAAGGAGGGAGAAGGACTTTTTATACAGGCAGATAGTGACAGGACAAGGGACAATGATTTCAAATTGAAAGAGAGCAGGTTTAATTAGGTATTAGGAAGAAATTATTTGCTGTGAGGGTGGTGAGGGACTGGTACAGGTTGCCCAGAGAAGCTGTTGATGCCCATGGAAGTGTTCAAGGCCCGGTTGGATGGGCCCCTGAGCAACCTGGTTTAGTAAAAGGTGTCCCTGCCCATGGCAGGTTGGGTGGGACTAGATGATCTTTAAGGTCCTTTCCAACACTAACAATTTTATGATTCCATTTCATATCCACTTTACAACATGAAAAAAATGTGTACACATCTATAGGTAAACTCACTGGCTTGCCTATATCTTCATAACCTTGTGGGCTAATTTGCAAGAGGCATAAAATGTAAAAAAAACAACTGCTCAAAATACATCCAGAACACTAACTTCAGGACATCTGAGTGTAAGCTTTTCTCTGTTCACTCACACAAACATAGAGATTCATCAGCAGTAACTGGTGATCATTCAGAAGCATGGTCAAAATTTCAGAAAATTTTTTGCCATGTATGTATTTGAATTATTTGATATTTTCTTAATGCAAATAATGAGAATTCTTTTCTGACTTCTATCTTTTTTCTAGCTGTACCTTGGCAGACACACTTCAAAATATTGTTTTTCTTCTACCACAGAAACTAAATTCTTTGTGCAGAAAGAAATAAAGGTAGTAAAGATTATATCAGCTGTTCATTTCACAATGCAACCGGAGCTATGCTATGGGGAAGTGAAGCTGAAGGTTAAATTTGGGAATGCAGAAGGAGAACCTTTCAGGTGCAAATATTGAGGTGGCTTCCTCATGAACACAAACTAGATATGACTTCATAAACGCTAAATTATTATTTTTAACCATGTGAGAAACAACTTAAATACAAAAATAAAGTCAGTATGATTTCCAAGATGGACCAGTTGCTCTTATTCTTTCAAATCTACTTTGAAACACTCTCTTAAAGGCTCAATTATTCAGTCCCCAATGTTGAAGCATGTTAAACTTTTGCAAAGTGACTGCACTTTTGCAAAGTGACTGCAACACTTTGAGTGAAACTGCCCTGCCACTTCCTTATTCACCAAGTGATCCATCCATCAAATCTGTGCCTCTCCAATATGGAGGATGTTATGTGGTATTGTGAAAAGCTTTGCACAAGTCCAGGTAGATTACATCAGTTGCTCTTCCCTTATCCACCAACATGGTAACCATGTCACAAAAGGCCACCAAATTTGTCTGGTGTTATTTGCCCTTAGTCAAGCCATGTTGGCTGCCACAAGTCACCTCTTTATTTTCCACATGACTTAGCACAGTTTCCAGGAGACTCTTTCCCACAATCTTGCCGGCACTGAGGTGAGACTGACTGTCCTGTAGTTCCTCAGGTCTTCCTTTTTTCCCTTTTATGTTTCCCCTTTTCCAGTCAACTTCACTGGGCTGCCATGACTTTTCAAATATGTTTATAATTTTCAGTCATTTGTTTGTAAACTTTTCAGGCCCTTTTAAACCCCTTCCTTATCTCTTGTTAAACTTACTCTGGTCCTATACTTTGAAATTAATGGACTGTAAAACAAATAATTGCGTATGAGAGGGAGAATGAACAGATGTTGGGTGCAGAAGGTGACTGATGCACTGAATCAGTGGTCATCCTGCTGCACATCTGGACCCACGAGGTCCTGCACTTCAGCTAAATGTGTGAGAGATACTATCATATTCTCTTCCTAAAGTATGTATTTGCTACAGTACTAAGGCTGAGAAAACCAAAGATATTGAAGAATCATTGCTGGACAGGACCTCTCAAGGCAATCTCACTCACCCCACTACTCCAGTGACCCACAATTCAATCATCCTGAGTTGTCCCTTGGGTAGCCCTCAGTCCTCTTCCCAGAAAAACTCTTCTGTTGAGGATATGTTGCCTATCATATCTTCCTGCTGCAACACAGCCTCTGCACCAGGGCATTAGATGAGCTGTTTGAATTCCCTGAGCTTCACTAGGAGAGGAGGAGGAGTCTGGAAATGGTTGACTCTCGGCTCCCTCAGAGGAAAGAGGAGGGGGAGTAAAAACCCCACTGATCAGTCAGTTGTTTCTTTTTATTGACAATATGCAATATTCCTATAAATCTGTCATCTTCAGGACAAGACAATTACCTGAATAGCTAAAATCTACTCTCAGGTCACAAGCAAGGCTGAGATATCTAGGTAATATCAGAGGCACAATTACCTACAGAGAGGAAGCAGCCAGAAACAGGATGATAAGTACCAACAATTTGCTTATATAACAACAGGGGACAGCCATATATCTTCAGCAAAATAGCATCTTGCTTCTTCCAAGAAACTGAACTATAATCTCAGCTGACAGAATACAAACTTCTGAGTATTATTTTAGCATGAGGAATAATCTTACTGCTAGGTTTGCATCTGTGATGTGTCTGCCGTGCTTTCCAGTTGCTCGAGTTGGCTGTTCAGAGATGCTCAGGCAGAAGCTGTTTGAACAGGGACTGGAAAAATTCTTGTGATAAACCAGTGTGAAGTATAGGTCTGTGTTCATTGCCTTCTGTGGATGTAACAGAATCAATTATCTAGCTGATCATGGCCTTTGAACCTTAAGGGTTATGATCTGAACAAGAATACACCCTGTCCCTGAAGTTCACTGAAATGCAGATGCTGAAGCTATGAGGCTAATTCCCTACCATAAAGCAATCAAAACACTCTGATGGCACCTGGGGAACATTAAAGGAAGCTTTGGTTTCAAAGTCAAAAGCTCTTGGGAAAAACAGAGGTCATATTTATCAGGTCACTCTTTGCTCTCCAAACATTGCTTTCCTCATTTCTTTCTTTATGTTTTCATTAACACTATTAAGCCTGACAAATATTTTCCTTCTTTTTTTCTTTTCTTTTCCCTCTCTCCCTGTCTCCCTTGATTTCTTAAACCATCAGTACCAGCCTGTTCTACACTTACCCTGTGAAAACTTGATTAAGAGAGTGAGCTCATTTGTATGATAAAGTAGCAAACCAGAGCTGGTAAAGCCAAGTACATCTATTTCGTAATCATCACACAGCTGCTCTCCTGTGCATCAGCTTGTTAGTCAAAATCCATGCAATGCATGGAAAGCAATTCCTGTACCTTAAAGCAGAACCACTACCCATGTGGGTCCTGAGGGTGAAATAAGCAGGAAACAGATTTTTTAGGAAAAGAAAAAAGAAAACATTACACTGAAGCAGTTGGTCTAGGAGTTTTCAAGAGAGGTTATTGGCAGGAATGAAAAATAAAGGAGTAGAGGAAGAGAAGAATTTTTACAGGAAGATTCTTCTCAACAGTTCAGTGGTGGTGAGTTCACATGCTAAGCCAGAAAGACTCAGACCCCCTTTCATAGATGTCACGCCTACCAAACCTTATGCAACATAGCTGAAGATGGTCTTGTTATCTATGGAAGCTACACTCTTGACAATACTTAATTATACACTTTCTAAGTCATTACATTTCATCACTAAATAAAACTGTTTCAAAGCTGGAAATACCTTGTAAAAATCAGAATTGCTATACTGCTTCTAACAACTCTGCACAGCAAAACTGAAGCCACCTCCTTTCATGGGTCTAGGCATCTATGCCTATTATTACCTGTTGGTGAAATGGAACAGCATGAACACATGTTGGCATGGCAATATAGTGGGAATTTGTTCCGAAGCAGGCCCTTACCCTGTAATTTTGTATATCTGTGAATACACTTAATCAGGAAGGCTACAGTATTTTAACGGATGAAAAAGTGCCTCTTTTTTTTTCCTTAGAAAGGATTACTATAGTGATTGACACCACTCCTTAAAATCCCACTATCTCTTGCTTATGTGTAAAGATAAAATAACTGAATAAGCCTTTTAATTTAAATTGAGCTTCTTCATACACTTGTTCATAAGCAAGGTTTCGACTGCAGCTGGAAGGATGGTATGCATGCATCCTGTCCTCTAGGCTCTGAGAGGATAAGTCTGCTACATGCAGGTTGAAACACATCTAAAACTTAATTTCTGGAAGCATTTAAGTTTTGAGATCCTACCCACAAATAATAAAGACATCATTCTGCCAACAGTCATAAGAGCATGCCCAGGACTGGAGGCACCTACCATGTCCACAGTCCTTGGATCTCCTCCTCTGCCCACTGGCATATGTCAAAATAATTTGATCCAATATACTACATCTGCTTAGCAAAAACAGGGCTAATACAAATATCCTATATAAATTACCTATATCCTATATAAATCACCAGAAGCTGTCACTGAATTCTTCTCTCCTATGTGCTCATACAACCCAGAAACACTCTACCAAATTCCCAGGGGTAAATTAAGACAGTGATACCCTTCCACTCTTACCTGGACACAGAGTAAAGTGCAGAGTATTTTCATTACATACAGTCAATTTATTTACAGGTAGGTGTTGGTATACTACTACAAAACATTGAGACACCAAAATAAAGAAGGATGGGTAGGGTGAGTCTGCATTTATTCTGGGTTCACCTAAGGAACAAAAACAAGGGGCAATATTGGTGCTTTAAAAAGCAGCACTAAATGGACACAAAAGCAGTAGCTTTGCAAAAACTTTTCCCCACAGCACAGCATCTGTCTGTGCTTCAAAAACTCTCCAAAGTTTTGGTCATGACTGATCTAGCTAACTCTGCTTTTGGCTGGACACAGCCTTAGTTTTCCCTCTCTCCCTCTGTTTATAATTGGTTGACACCTTAAAAAGCATGGCATTTTGCAGGGGGTGTTATATGGAGATCTGCAACCTTTTATAAAATCATTCTCCTCATTCTTCTTACCATCTGTTCTACCCCAAAACACCTGTGAGATAAAAGGATAGTTATAGGTGATCTGAGTGCTGGAGCTGCACCACAGACTAGATTTCAGGAGGTAAACCTGATGTACACAGAACATGGGCCAGGCACTGGTTGTTACCCCATGGCAATGTGACAGTCATCTGATGTCACTGTGAGCCCTCACACCTGCTCCAACGGTGCCAGGAGCTGAGGGTTTTCCCTGACTGATGTGTGCAACTGCTCATGGGCCTGTGTGGGTCGAGGATGTGGGATGGCCCTGGCACCACACCGACCTGAACTTCCCTCTGACTTTGCACAAGAAGACAGACCAAGAGTCATACCTGCCCACCCACACAGACAAGACAGCAGATATAAAAATACATGACCTTAAAAAACAGCACACAATCTCTACATTTTAATTTTTTCTCCCCTTTCTCACCAGCACCGGCTCTGCTGACTCAAAATCAAGCTACACACACAAACAGAGTTAGGCTGTTGCCTTCACCACATTTGCTGCCACATTCCAATGGCCACCCTCCTAGAAATTCCCTCAGATATTTCTATCTTCCCACTGTCTCTATTTCAAAAATAAAAAAGGGAAGGTGGGGAAAAGAAAAGAAAAATTGCACTCATGTCTGTATGAAAAGTACAAGTTTGGCTGAAGAAAGTACCTGTAAAATACGGAAGGACCAATTTCTCAATTTTACAAGAACAACCACTTCTACCACATATGCTCACCTATCTCCTGAAAGGAAATTCACTGCTCAGAAACCCGATATTCCACATGCTCTAATTAAGGAAAAAGGAAATAGCTTTCAGTCTCTTGTGCAAGGGCCAACGAACATAAGTCAAACACTCACCAAAAACCATGAAAACACTTTGAACAGAAGTAAAACACACATTCTGCTAATTTCCCAGATGTATTTCCAGCAATGTTTCTGATATAGACGCAATGGGTAGGAAAGAGGAAAAGAATTTAGTGATGTGGAAGACATACCTTTAATCCATCCTCAGCCCTTATTATGCATTTGTGATGGAGGGATTTTCTCTTCTCTGCTTTAGCAGGGCTCCCAAGGTGACATAAAATGGACAGTGTCACATCTCAAAAAAGCTACTTTCTGAGAAGCATTGTGGTTCTCTGGTCACACATTTCTGTAGCACATCTTAAATACTTAGGTAAAGCTAGCAAGAGTCAAGGGATACACAGCCCAGTAAGTCTTCATTTACACCCTGAAGTTTCAGGAAGAAAGTATTCGTTCTCCAAGTATTTAGGAAATTCCAAGACTTCCTTCACATTGAAAAAACTCTGTCTGTGGTGTAATCTTGTTATTTTGCTTGCTTCCAACCAGCTTAGTGATGGTGAGTATTCATCACATTTGTACCAAAGAAGGAAAAAGAAAAGCACTAATCAGAAATATAATTTACATGCACATTTCCAGTTCCACTGAGCATCACAGTTGTCTGCCCAAGTCTGGCCCTTTTGAGCTCATCAACAGTGCTGAAAAGAAGGCAGGTTTTGAAATTAGGGATTGCTACCAAGGATTGTTCATTAAACAAGCCAGCCATGGGGTTTTTTTCCCAAATCTAGAGACTTAAAAGAACACACTTAAGGTTTTCAAAATGAATGCACTTCATTTTATTTGGGCCAGTGAAATTGAAAAGGAGACAGTAACAGGAAAGAGATTACTCACTGAGAGACAAGACTTGATGCCAAGAGATGGCCATGCATCCTTATGCCCATTTTGCCTCAGAGTCAGCTACAGCAACAATAATTCAGATGCAAAGGCACAAATAACAAATATACCTCTTCTTATCTATTATATTCCACCACTGTTAGTTTAGTGTAAGACACACTGTTCTTTAAATGCTAATGCTATGGAAATCTAGTCCCTTGCATCTTGTTTTGCAAAATACAAGCCACCTTCAAAAACAGAAAGTGCTAGCTTCCTTTCTCAGTGTGTTTTATTTGTTGATCATTCCCCGGGAAAGTGCAAAACACTTCTGCTAAAAAGCATTGATCCGAAAATACTGTACTGCTATGGGCTATGTTACACACCAGAAAAAAGCAAAGAACTCCAGAATCTTTAGAGGTTGTGTCTATGAAATACCTTCAGAGCAATCGCAATTTGTATCTTTACAACTTTCTGTATCTTAACAGAAAAAGTAGACATAATTCTGTCTGAATTAAAATTATGGTGAGAATAAATAAATTACTATCATATATATTATTATTATCATTATCAGTACTAAAAAAATTTTTATACAGCACCTTTTTATTCACATAAGTCAGGGCACCTTGCTTATTGTTCTCATTTTACAAATGTAAGACCTTGGGAACTTTGAGATGCTGCTTCTTTATTAAGGTCATACAACATGCCACTGACAGACCCTGGGACACAGCTCAAGCTCTGCAATCCTTCCAGATGGTAGGCAACAAAGCTAGATACCCTGTTTTTTTTCTTCTGTGTATTTTGATCTCCTCATTCAGCACTTAACATAGCACTGCTTCAAATCCTGGCTTTGCAGGAACACAACTGCTTTTTTCTCTAGAACTGCCCTGCTTTGTGCAACACTGAACATCTACATGTACAAACACACTCAACCTCAATTTGTGTCTGAAGAGTCATCCTTCCCCTGCTATCACAAGTACCACTAGAGTGCATATTTGGAAAAGTAGATGAAAAAATATGCAAAGGTTTGAGATTCTGCCCTTTTTCTGGCAGCGTAAAAATATTACGTACTGTTGAAGCTTCTTCTCTTGGTCAGAGTGCATAATGTCACAACCATATTGACAAAAGCAGCATTTTTAAAATCATTTGTATTTGTCGTGTATCCATTCTCCCCCTAAGACAGCAGCACCTTTGCCTCTCACCCTCAGCTGATTTAATAAATGCAGGCTTGGAACTGACAAAAGATAGCAAACATGTCAAAAACAAAAGGAAAAAAAATCCAAGCCACAAAGAGCTACACATTTCAGGAATAATAAAAAAGCCCACAGTGATTCCTCAATTGCAGATGATATCAGCAGAATGTCATAACCATCTTTTTTTTTTCCCATGTCCATTTCATCTTGAATACCTGGGACTGCCAGAACTCCCTTTAACAGAGCAGAAATTTCCCTGCCAGCTACAGCTGTTGAAAACTTGAGCCAACCAGCCCAACACAGCTGGATGAATTATAGTAACTTTTAACAAATTCAAGGACCTTCAGCTACCAGCTACATATCTTTTCCCTGCAGAGGTACCTCTGCAAATGGAAAAGTTGTAGAAATCTGGCCTCCTGCAATCTGACTGAAGCAAGCAAAAAGAAGGATCCGTTAGTGTCAACGAAAAGTTCTATAATTTGCAGTGTGAGCTCAACAACAAGGTCTTTGCATTGCATTGCATTGTCTTTTTCTTGCCCTTACAAAATTTCCCATGCCAGACAGCAGCTCCACATTATGAGGCCCCAGTATTTCGGCACTATCCAGTGAAAGATTAAGTGGATGTGGTAACCAATGCCTGCTCAGTATGTCCAGCCCCACACAACCTCTTCCTAAGCCAGGTGTTTTCCTTCGCATGGAAAAATGTCATTAAGCTGGAGAGTAGCAAACACTGTGATGTTTAACCTTGTGGCTAATAGCAGAAGGGTTTTCTGTAGTTGGGATTTCAAAGCAAGGGGCCTGAGAAGCGGGAGATCTTTTAAAGCTCCTCTGCCTATAGTTTGCTGAACTTTCCCTTTTGAGACAAAATGTAAAGGCAGTTTCCTCAACCTATTCATCTACCAAAAAATATCAACCAACTCAAGTTCCTGCGTAACTGTAATACCTAGTAGTTTGGAAGTACTTCTCTAAAGTGTCATTGTGCATTTTCTGACAATTAATAAATCAGTTATGAGCTTTTTCAGATTCAGAAATAAGTATGAGCTATTCAGACACATCTGCAATTACTGGTGGCAGGACAATGAACACTACGTGAAAAAAACAAGTGGAAAGGATGAAATAATTATTTTACATCAAATATATAGTCAGATTCCAGGTCATCTTCCTGCTCGTGTCTCTACACACTCTCAACACAGAAGAAATCTCATCTTTTAAGCAAACAAACACATATAGGCACCAGCTAAATTAGAAACTCCATGGAGTCGACAGATTATGATCTCATCACTTTTCTTTTTTTTTTTTTTTCTCCCAAGCATTTCCTTTCCAAACTGAGTTTAACTCATTTGAAAAAAATTTAAGCACAGAGTATATTGAACTCTCTGGAGGAGGCAAGTTGCTCAGTCATGACTACACTGCTCTTTCAGTCTGGTTTTAATTTGCCTTAAACTGATTTATTAGTTTGATTTAAAACAAACACAGAGACCTTGTAAGATTGGATGCCACAGTACTAAATGGCATACTAATAAAAAACAGCAAATATAAATGCATTTTAAGGAAAAAGAACTCTCCGGTCTTGAGCTAAACGTAATGTAGAAAGAGTTAAATTTAGAACAATAAACCATTACGGTTTTTTTCTTCTTTTCCAAAGGCAAGACCTTGTAATTAACCCTCAAGGAAAATCGTCAACTTCCACGTTGCTCAGTTCTCTGTCCTTGAGACATTTATGGCAAAAATAAGCCCTGTGAGGCCCCATGGTGCAGAAACGCCCAAGTGCAGGTGTGTTGATGGATATTTGTCTATTTTTTTTACAGTATTTCCACACTGTGGCTGCTTATCTAGACCGTCCTCTCCTTTCTATATTAATCTCTGTTTATTCTCCTGTTTGGCAGCGACGAAAACACTTACACACTCCCGTTTATGGTCCTCTGGATCCTGCCTCGTAGCTGTGCTTTGACTCAACAAATTTCAGGAAAGTCAGTGCTGAGAAGAAATGTGCAACTTCCCAGACACATCACTCTGGAAGGAAATGACCTGTGCTCTGTAGGGAAAAGGAAATTGCTTTGGAAGTCTAGACCGAATCCTTCCTTTTCCATCCCTCCTCCTGTTTCCCCCTTGAATATATTTAAGACAAAATAAAAGGAAGCTGAAGTATGAAAAAGAATGATTGGGCAGTTTCCACCTCTGTGTGTAATAAAAACACAGGTGGATGTGGATTTAAACACCAGCAAAACACCTGCTAGAGGAAAGGCAGGAGAGACACAGGACTACAGAAGCACCTCAGAGACAAGGGTGTTGGCAGCATCTGTTGCCAGCATATGGGAATCAGCAATGCGGTGAAAGGCAATATATTGCAGGCAGCCACTCTGATCCTCCTCTAAGCTGGATTTGTCTTTAGAATGCAGTAAGTAATGCAGCTGCTGATCTAGGTGCCTATGATTGTGACAGTGAGAGGGAACATGCTGCAAGGTATTTAATAAATTTCCCTTGTTCCCCCAAACTGAAGACACAGCAAGAAAAGCAGGTATGAAATAGGACTGGAAGTGCAGAGAAGCTTGAAACAATCAATTGAACTCAGCTGAATTTTAGAAGAAGCCCATGGAGACTCTATGAACAAAGATAGAGGTTAGACATTTTGACCAACAAGGCCTCAATGTGGAAGGGAATGCCAGCAATAAGAATAATTGAACAAAAACATTAGGAGTAAAAAATATAAGTATATTATAAAAGAAAATCAAGAAATCAGGTAAGTTTGGTACTATTTTGTTTTACCTGTTGGCCAGAAAATACAAGAGCAAGCTAAGAGAATTTTCCTGATTCAAAGAGCAAAAGAATGACAAGGGAATGGATAGAAAAGTTTCTGGGTAGTGAGGAAATATGGTCAAGGTGGGAAAAAGCTGGACTGTAAATTTGAAAAATATTAAATGTTATGGCATTCTTAAAACATATCTGCACAAGGGGCACCAAGGAAAGCAATCCTGTGAAGGAGAATGCAAGAAAATACAGGTGCCTGTGGACATTTAAATTAAACTGCAACATGGACAAGTACCAAGTTTCACAAGCTTCCTTTATTTCCTGCTTAAATGAAAGGATATGTTTTGTTTGAGTTTGTTTGGTTTTGATAAGAAGCAACAAAAGGGGAAAGAGTGGGAAACCAATCCATCATTCTTCTGGTGCGCACCTTGGCAATTCTGCACAATCTGAGTGCTCTGAATTCATGCTGAAGAGATTCTCTGCAGCTTATATGACCTTCCCCCCCACACACACACATACAGGAATAGGAAACCAGAGTAACATCAAGAGTGCAGTGGAGCTGCAAGATCACAACTTTCTCGTACCTGAGGTCAGAGCTCAGGCATTGCCCTTGGTGTGTCTTCTCACAGAGATGCAAACCAATATGCAAGACAGCACTCTCAGCTCTTTCTGTCCCACTCCCTAAGGACAAAATGTGAAAAGACAACACTTTGACCCACCCTTCAGCTCCTGCTGGCACACGTTTCCATATGGAGTAGGGGAGAGGAAAGGGAAGCAGTGATGGGACAATGTGTCAGCCAAGAGTTCACAGGGAGGAGTGCCACAAATGCCTGCTGAAATCACACCACTCATATCCTGAGATAATACTGGCCTACAGCATGTGTTGGAGCTTAATGTTTGGTTTATTAGTTGTGCTACTTTCCACTCAAAAAAAAAAAAAAAAAAAAAAAAAAAAAAAAAAAAAAAAGAGAGAAGGGTTTGAGTTTGTTTTGTTTCTGACCAAGTGCAGGAAAGAAATTTTATTCCTTTAGGAAAGTTCTCAGGAGTGGGAATGAATGTGAGGATTGTATGTATGAATCATCCTGTTAATTCCCTTAATCCCACACCACATGGAGTTCACATAATGTTTTCAGCTAGAAAACTTTTTTTAAAAATCATTTAAATTTATTTTTCTAAAAGGAAGAAAAAAAAGATAAAGAAGTGGTTTAGAGCTCCTCCCTTTCTAAATCACAGTTGGACCCAGAAAGACCAGTTTTGTTCTTAAAAAAAGTCAGCAAATTGCCCCCAAGCTGGTCAGTTCCAGTAATTGGCATCAGAGTAATAACAGTCACTCAGTCGGTTTCCCCTTTGCCAGACCAAAAATAACCATTCAGCCAAATTCTTCCCAAAAGGGTTTATTTCAGCTGAAGCAAGTACAGTTAGGTTGCAATCTTTCTCACAGTTGGAAAATGAACACCTCTATACATAGTGTTGTTTCCCCACCCCTGTCTATATACTCAGAATTACGACTAGACATATTAGAGCACCTCCCCCCCTTCTTGTTAGGAACAGCAACAACAGAATTACTTTTATCAGATGCTGCCTGTAAAATATAGCCTTTGTGTTGTTTACAGAATGTTTGTAATGCACTAGGGGAAAAATACCCATTTTATCCTACAATCATTGGAAACTTATGGTGATTACAGGGACTAATAAATCAATATAAAAGCACCTTTCATGTTTATTTGAGGCAGATACATAGTTTCATCCACCTAAAAAGCATAAATTCATCAAAATCATGGTAAGTTTTCCAGAAGTCAAAGCACTCACAGTTTACCAGCTTGGGCATGCCAAGTAGCCACAACATTATTTAGTGTACTTACAGCACAGTGAGCCTGAAGTGCAGAGGTAGTGTGAAGCTTGATCTGCACAGTCCTTCCAGGACACCCCACCACAAGGACACTCAGGATGTCGCTGAGAGCAGGGAGTGTACAGCAGTATTGCCCTTGACAGCTGGTAAAGGGTGATCCATCTGAATCTCCTAAGAGAATAGAGACATTACATACAAGAGATTTGAACAATAATAATTTAGAATCAATAAAAACAGGTATTTCACACCACTATGGCTACTCATGTCCCCTCCCAGTCCTTCCAGTCTTCAAGAACAGGAGAGTCACACCTCAGTTTCATCCCACTAGATATAAAACAGCATTTTTCCCAGAGCTTGGAAAAGAAATTGGTGCCAAGGTTGGGCATAGGAGAATACCATGGAGTTCACAGACATAACTGTTTCATAACTTTTGAAAAATTTAGCTGAGTGAGTCTACTGGAACAAAAACATTAAATAAAAGGAACAGCTGAAAACGTTTTTTCTGCCCATGGTCACTCAGCATGAGACATTGGAAGGAAATAACAGTGTCAGCTTGACATAGGATGGAGCAAAATCTGAAGGAATACTGGATATGAACCCAAAGAGATACAGGCCAGAGTAAGCTCCTGATGAATCTTAATGAAATCACATCCAAAAGGAATTGATTTTTAAACTCTGGTCTCCAAAATACAACACATTTCTTGAATTATATAGCTTTAAGTTAGCTTTAAAAATGTAGTAGGAAACAAAACATTTTTATTTGTCACAATTTCTCTTCTAAAAATGGATAACATGCCCATACAGTTTCAATGCAAATGAGACAATAGCTGTTGCTGCATCTACAGACTCCATTTGTGTAGACACGTATATATGTGTATGCACACAGTAAAAGCCAATTTTATCTACACACAAACTATATAAGGTTTGTCTCAGACCTGAGAAATGGCTTGCGCTCCCAAAAGATATTTTTCTGCAACAGGTCATGTAATAGAAGACATTTCTTCTCTGATCCACATGGTGTTAGACCATGAAAATAGACACACTATTTCCATTGTAGTGATATTTGCAAACATGCAACACATGCATATTCCCCTCTCCTTCAATTGTTTGACATACATCAGTTGACCAAAAATAATTACTCATTACCAACTCATAAAAATACAGTATCTACATATCAAAAGAAAATGTTTTAAATATTAAAAAAAAATAAAAATTATATATATATATATATAAAACAAAGAAATAGTAAGGTGTTCTTCTTACTAACCTGCTTGGTTTCCTAAACAGCACTTTAAAAAATGTGTATTTAATTTCCCTGAAAACAAAACAGTAGTATTTATGTTTTGTACATAAGCAAAGAACAAAACCTTCACAATGCAACTCTTAAAGTCCCATCATTTACACTCTGGTGTCATAAACCAGCAATAAAATATTTTAGAGATAGCCATAAAATTGTGATCCAAATTCTTTCTTTTCAAAATCTCTGCTTCAACTCAGCTGTTAGAGTCTGAGTAGGATTATTTACATTTAATCAGTGGCAAAGTTCATATCAGTCTGAACTGTTCCAAAATTTGTCCATTTTCTGATAGAGCCTCCCAGCCCAGGCTCACCCCCATGCCTGGAAGGGGCTGGAAATTTTGCTGCAAATGCTTTCACCTAAAGCAGCATCTATCACTGCACCCAAACTGCTCCATCTGAAATAACATGGAAGCTTGGGGCAAGGGAAAGAAAGGCAGGGCCGTCACTGAACATCATATTTCTGGTGGGCTGTGATGGATGTGGAATTTGGGGGCTGGTCTTGTAGCATGGTTTAGCTCAGCTCTCTGGATTTCACTGTTTCCAGAGCTTGCATCTCTGAGGTGATCAAGCACTGCACCAGCTAAACTCAAAATTTCCCCCACATATCTGAAAAACGATACTCTGTGAAATCTTCGAATCTTACGCATGAATAGATCCAGTGAATCTGAGAGTGGAAACCAGAGGCAGATCCCCTGGAATCTGACTCCTGTCTTACCTTTTGGGCTGCCAGAAACCATTATCCCCAGCCCCAGGGGTGTCCAGGGCAGCCAGAACCAGCCCCATGGGCACAGATGACACACCTCAACAGGAGATGCTGTGCCTGCCTTACAGGCTGTGATCCAATTCCAGCTACTTCTAGACAGTCTCTGTACAGGAATGTGTTTGTTTTGGCTCTCTTATTTTAAGTTTCAGATCCAAATAATAAATTAAAAGCAAAATAATACTCCAACCCAAATCAGACTGAAAACAAAAATTGAAAACATACAAGTAAGGTGTCATACACACACCAGGAAGCTTATCTCAACTTGTTCTCTAATAGGACAAAGTAAATAAGAGGAAGTATGGAACAATCCACATTCATAGGATGCTTCACCAGAAATCACAAGTTCTTTAAAAATTATTTGAGGTTTCAATCTACACTCATTGCAGTCAGCTGGAACTTTGCATTTTACTAGTGGGGATATAAGAAGATGAGACATTTCAGAAGATGAAGCAGTGAGCTCTGAAAATTCAACATACTATTACAGAAAATACCAAGTCCAGGTCTCATAGTAACGTGTTTAGAGCCAATCCACAAGCAGCAGAGTTCTTATGTTAATAAATAACTTGCAATCAGTGAGAGACTATCTTTGATTCTGCTGTTGAGCCACTGAACTAGGCCAAAGACATTTGCCTATTACTGCAATGAGTTATCAGTAGGATATTACAATAGCTGAGCAGATGTCATACAACAGAAAATAAGCATGGAAAAGTGGTAGACATTGTTACATAAAATGCTAAGGCAAAAGCTTGAATTTTAATCTTCCTAATACTCATTCCTTTACTTGACCACAGGAAGCAGGCTACAAAATACAACCCTGTCCAGTGAGAAATATTACAAGTCAGGAAGTGCATAACAATTCAATTACTCTCATTGCTTCTTTCTTCAAAGAATAAATTAATTTTACCAAATATATATATATTTTTCCACCATTTCCAGATGAATAGGGTTGTGTCATTTCTTTAATTTATTTTAAGGTTTCAAAAGTGTAAACAGTCTTCTAGCATTTCCTTGGCAAGACGAGCATCAATGATGACCAGATATAGATTTTAAAAGGTTTTCCTGCATGCTTCACAGTCACATGTTATGATTTTGTTTTTCAGTTGTAGGTTTTACTCAGCTTGGAAATCAGCATCGTCAGTATTTCAAAATATTCAAGATTCCTGGAAACCTCTAAGAACCATAACATGTAGGCACATGGGAATGTGCCTACCTGTTTAACCTCAAGCACAAGACCTCACATCTTCATTATACAAAACTTTAATCAAGCATTTAACTTTGAACATATATTGAAGTGCTTTGCTGAATCAGGAAGGATCTGGACCTTTTTAAAAAACAGCATTGTTAATTGACTGCAAAGATGTTATATCCTGCAACTAGGCTCTTAATGAGCCATGCCTGCTGGCAAGCAGCTCTGATAGCACACAGCAGCCAGCTGGTCCTTAGCAGCAGGGCACGTGGATTGCTGCATTACTCATGGGGTAATGAGTACATATCCCCTCTCTCAAATAACTGCAGGACAGGTTGCTGCCTGCTCCAAATATGCTGGTTTGTGTGCATACCTGGCCACTAGTCACTGTAATTGAAAAAAAAAATCTCCTTTTTAAAGTAATCTATAATACAATACTGAAGTGATTTACTTAAATGGTGCAGGAACACATATGGCAATAAAACATCTTTTGCAGCTGGTTAAGCACTGAAACAAAGCTGAGACATTTGATAACGGCAGGAGGGTTGCTGGTGAGGATATTCTAATGCAGTGAACACTCACAAAAAAATAAAAGAAGATTAAAAAATCAAATCTCATTCTTGTTTCCTTCATGTTTCATCTTTCGGAGCTGCACAGAACTGCAACTGCCACTTCCCTCAGACTTTCTGCAGAAGCTGGTAAAAAGGACATGCAGTTTGGGCACAAACTGAATAACAAAATGTGTAAATATGTTTGAGGACAGGTAAGTAAATAATTGATCAAAGCAACATCCTTAGTGAAAAAGGAATTCTATGATTAGGAAACATGTTTCCAAAATACTTGCTTCAGTATCTTCAGCAATCTAACTTTGAAAATCTGAGGCAATCACACTTAGCTGTGACACAGGCATGTGTAAATCATTTGAATTCAGAGTTAAACCCACTACAGCAGCTCTAAACTCATCCTAAGTGTGGAATTATCCATTTTGTGCATGTAAATGTTACCATCCATCATTACAGGCATTATTTGAGAATAATAGGCTTAGGAAAAAGCTTTTGCTGCTTAGGAAAAGTGTTCCATGGTGTCAGTAAAAACTTTGGTGGTGCGCATCAAGGGAACATTTTCTGTTTCTAGGCTGTGATTCTTCTCTTGTCATAGACTACCATATTACAGAGCCTGAAAGTAAAAGCATGGTGAAATAATGCAGCTCCTTTAGGCTAGTCCAGATTAAAATCAAGTTTCTCACACCCTTCTCAAATAAAAAGCAAAATTAGAGGTATTTAAGCAAAACTTCATGTACTTTTAATTGTAACAGAATCAACTCAACACCTTTATTCCCTCTCCTTTTTCCCACAACTCTTTATACAACTTTCTCAGGTCAAATATTTACTATGTGTACTCTCAGTGTTCTCTCCATACACTGTGCACTGCTTTTGCATTGAATCAAACTATATAGGACCTCACTTTCAGCTATAACTCCTATAAAGCATTGTCATTCAAATGAGAGAAAATATTCTAGCAGTTTAATCTGGTTTTCCTTTCTTCTCCTCCAGCTAACACTGCGGCATACTTTGGATGGGCAGTTGGTCCATAGTCTCTAGCTACAAACTTAAATACTTTATTTAATGAATTAAATAAAATGCAGAGGATAGTTTAAAAAAAAATTGGGCACATACTGTGTGAAAAAACTTTTCCAAAATGCTCTGAAAACCATGGGCCAAATACTGGAGCCGCTGTTACAAATAATTTCTAATATACCTCTGATGAACAAGGTTATCTTCAACCCTTTCAGCTAGAAAGGGTTAGAATAGTTAGATTTCAGCACAAACTGTACCACTTTGACATGCTTTGACCTTATTTGTGGCATCTTCAGTAAGGCCATTGCTGTTTATAATAACTAATTTTATGTTTGAAGAATTATTGTAGAAAGACACAACTAATGGAACACATCAGAAGACTATCAGATTTTGCATGATTTTCTTTTTTCCCCCTTGAAGATGGAGTTGCTTTGGATACGTTGTCAGAATCTCTTAAGTAACATGTGACAAGGAAGCATATGTTCTCTAAATGTCACTTTATTTAGAACTTCAAACCAAGTTTTTTTTTTTCTTCTTTATGATTTTCAGCAGTAGTTTACATCATGGAAGAGCAGCGTAGCTTTCTGGTTCTTCCACCATATCCAGTGTCCTGTAAATGACATCTGAAGGATGAAAAGAGTGTCAGCTCTTCTATCACCACAATATTTGGATTCCTACTCATACATTCAAACAAATTCTGAGAGACTTAATTTAAACCAAGCCTGAGCACTTGTGGTTTTCTTAGGCCACAACCAACTTCCAGGACTTTCAGTTTGCAAAAGTCATCAGAACATTAATAATTCTTCTCCCTTGAATCACAGATACTGCATTCCCATTTATTCATCTTCCTGTAAACACTTTTTGCTTCAACAGAAATCAGATACATCCTACACATCTAATCAGCACAATCACAGTACTTCAAACCCAATTTTAATCAAAGCTATAGTATCCAGACTATTTTTATACACAGCTACCACAAGTGCCTATTTTAGTTGTAGTGGGAAACTCTGCATTTTTCACACATCCCTTTCTAATTATCAATGAATAATATATCTCTGTGTAATTAACCTTCATATATACCTAATACCCAGAACTTAGAAATGACACAGATGAGGCATGATGGAAGTAGGTCATTCAGGCATGACAGTGTTTACATCATGTTTCCATTTAAACCTGATCTCCAGATTCACCAACATGTTCCCCTTCCTCTGCCCAGGAGGATCCAAATCTGAAGTAGAATGTCCGATTCCAGCATGTTTAAAAATCATCTGCTCTCTTCTGCATTTGCTTATTTTAGGCTACCGATAAATTCCTCCTAACTTGGTACTTTCCCTGTCCTTCTCTACTCCCACCACCTCCTTTCCTGCAGGTTGATTTTCCCTCACTGAGATTCCAGTGGACCTTGTGCACAGAACTGTAGACATACATTGATTTAAACAGAGAAGTACAGAAGTACTTGGGAGGGGAGGAAGCATTACAAAGAGAGGATTGTAAAGCTACCAGTATATCAAACAAGGCTTTTTTTTTCTTTAATTCCATCCTCCACCACAGTGGACCCTAAAAAACAAGTGTCCCCTTTCTCCCTCATCCAGCCTGATTCTATGCTGCTCTCTCTCTTGATAAAAGTGCAAGTCTCATGACTTGAAGACGCAGTTCCCAAAGAGAAATGCTCAAATGAGAATGTCATGACCAGTTGACCACAAATGCTACCATTATTCATCGTTAGGCTGAATTATTCCTGCCCACCATGGATCACATCATTATGCAAAGGCATGAGCTAAGAATATGGGAAAAGACTGGCAAAAGGCCTCTTTAAGAAGCATGCCAAATTTCACCAATTCATTTAAAGAACAAAGCATATTTATCAAGGTAATCTTTATATATTCTGAATAATTTCATGTTAAAAGAAGTCCAGGTATTTATTTCTGAACTTCCATGCACACATTTCCCTGACTTATGTTTTCAAAAGAGGGGACTAGATATTATACCAACATCAACATATAAAAAGATTCAGCTGTTTTTTCCATAGCTTCATACACTACTGCGGTCATTTCTCTTGGCAGATACACTTCAAAATCTGCAAGAAAAGACCAGAAACAAACTTGACTTTCAAACTTTTTTTTTTTTTTTTTTTTTTTTTTTTTTTTTTTTTTTTTTTTTACTTCTTTTCTTTTTTAATCTTGAACATTGTCAGACTCAGGTTTAGCAGGAATATTTAGATTTTTGTCAGTCCATTTTTTTTTCTAAGCTCTATACAGAGAAGTAAGTTAATAATTCAAAAAAAGCATCCACTAACAAAATAAATGAAGAAAAACCTACCTCTAGAGAAGACTTCTTTTAAATTAAAGAGGAGACTAATCAAAGAGAAAATAACAGCAATCCATTTTCAGGTCACAACCACATGAAGGCCCAGTCAGCAATTACACACATATGTGGCAATAAGCCACAGACAGCTTGAATATGCTGAAGCTGGACCTACACGGTATTGCAGCCTAATGATATCATTGCTCTCCTGCCTGGGATCATAGGGGATGGACAATTGTGGTGGGCTTTGGCACATATGCCCAATCAAGAATGCTGCAGAGCTGTCATCACCCTCACACTGTCATTAGTGGCACAACTGAGGGCAAGCAGAGGAGATATGAGGGGATACAGTGAAGAGACCAGAGCTCAAGATGTGCACATGCTGCAGCCCTATGAGCAGCATCAGAGGATGCTGAGATACAGAAGTTACAAGCACCTGATCTATTAAAGAAATGAAGCCACCAAGGGTCCCAGTTTGTGAGCACAAATACATCATTCCTGACTTCAAACTGACCAAGTAAAAAGCCTCCTGATGAATAGCATTAGCAGCACAAGCTTCACTTCTCCCCTTTCTGCCTCCATGTACTGTGTCCTTGGTGTGTTCCCCACAGGAAGAGACATGGATCAGAGCTGTTGCAGGAAACATACAGGAGGAAAGCAGCAGCCACAGTGCAGCTCCCCAGTCAGCTCAAGGCTTTGCCTTGCACTGGCACTCAATTTCCCCTTGACAAGTTGTTAAACAACCACCTGACTACAGCCAGCCCCCCTCAGGGGCCAAATCTAAGTGTTATTGCACATTTATGCAAGGCAGGTTCTCAGATTTGAAAGTATTTTTATGTAATGAAAGACAAAAATAAATTTACCACACTTGGAGATTAAGTGCATATATTCTAGATAAACACCAACGCCCAAAGAAATGGCTTAATGCTTAAAATATTTTGGTAGAATGGCATGTAGCCCACAGGCCCCACAGGTTGCTTGGAAAACAGGAGTAGAAACAAATGTATAACAAAGATTTTATTAATATGTTCATCTTACCTCTACCAGCTAGTTTGGGTTGACTAACAACCCCAGGAAAAAGCACAGAAGGCACAGAGAGGGAGAAGAACATTTAAAGCTGCACTTATCCAAGGTTTGTATCATGCTCAGGTTTCTAACCTGTTAGCCATGCCCTAACCTTCTGCCAGTAAAACAAACTCAGCAGTGTCCACAACAAAGAAATCAGACCTCTTTACAGCAGCTAAAAATGTGATTTGCCTCCTTCATCTTCAGGCAGTATTAAAGGGGCTGGGGGGGCCTGCTCTGCTGCATCCTCAGCACACACAGGGGCTCTGGAAAGAGGAAGAGGAGAGGAAGAGGGGTCAGAAAGCAGTAGCTGCTCTCCCTAACCTGGGCACAAGAAGCCATGAAAAACTGTGCACATTGTGAAGGTAAACAGCCTACACAGCACGCCTGGAAAGTGATGTTTTAGGATGGCAAAAAGCTACACTGTGATGAGGTTGTTTAAAAGCCACAGGCAGGTCTAACAAATATAGTGGACTTAAGGAGTGATGGAAGAAGTTGCTTATGCCAAAGGAAAGGAAGAATGTCTTGAAGAAAAGAAAAAAAAACCAACCAAATCACCTCTCCTCCCATCCCATTTTTTCCCTTCTGTAATGTTGAAAAGAAAAAGCCTCACATTTGGTAATCCTGCCATAACATTCCTAGCAGGTAGGGAAAGACAAATATAGGGGAATTCCATTTACCTCAAAGGTTGGATTTTTTTTTTTCAGTTCACTTTAGCTTTTTTTTTTCTTTTTTTTTTACCTCATGCTTTGAACTTTTCTTTAATGTTTCAGGAAACCTCACAGAAATCATGTCCAGGCTTAATCCCTATGCCAAGTTCTCCACCTCTGTGTTTCACACACTGCTCATTCAGTGCATGCCTAGATCGCCCAGAGCTCATTTGTGCCACCCTGCTGAGACCCAGGCTGAGGGAATAAGAAATGACTCAAGCACCTCCCACTAATGTTGCAGCAGTTATTAATTTCCACTGCTATTCTGAAATCAAAACAGACCCCAAAATTAACAAACTACAGCGAGAGTAGGACAAAATGGTTGATTATTCACACCTCATTGGCCATTTTTGCTTCCTGCACTATTTATTTCCTTTTCCCTTCCCACTAATCTCCCTCTTACGAGGGCTTGCAAAAGACCCCAGGGCAGCAGAGTGCAGACACCAGAGCCGACCTCCATCCGTCAGTAGCCAGTCAGTGGCCTGACCTCCATCCATTGCCAGCCAGGCACGATGTGTGAATGAGGTTTGGTGCCAGTTTCCATGGAAATGACACCGCACACCGAATGCACGCTGCCCATAGGGCTGGCTTTTTCACAGAGGCACATGAAACAATAGACTAAGCTTAGCACATACAGCTAAGCTTAAGGCATGTGAGGAGGAGCCACCACCATTACGTGAAGGCAGAGCATTTCTCTTAATGTTTTCCCATGACTGCCTCTTTTTTTTTTCCTGCAGCAATCTGTCCTAAGAAGGCATTGAGGAGCACCAGTGTCAGCAGCTCATACATAGATGTGGCTTCATGTAGTCATACATGCGGGTGGCTACTGATAGCTTCCCCAGGCAGGTGCTGTCGGGGTGCCTGCAGCACCACAAGCGTCTCCACTTCGGGCTACGATGGCAACTCCCCCAGCCCAGAAGATGCCCGAGCCCAGAGGGTGTAATTGAAGCCTCACCAAAGAGACAAGAGGGCTCTTTGCATGGTAAATCCAGCAGGGTTTATTAAGGGCAGATCGCGGGTCCAGGCAGGGAGAAGGTAAGAGGAACAGGTGGGAGCAAACATGAACACAACCTCTGCTGAAGGGAACCAGAGGCAAAGGGCGAAGATGGAGGAGGGCCTGGGTGCCTAACTGGGGGAAGGCAGGAGGGGTCAGGGTACAAGCAGTCCAATGGGGAGAGGGTCTAGGGGAGGAACTGGAGTGGAGTGATGCAGGTGGAACCAATAGTAGAGAAGGGAGGGAATGGTCTTTTGGGGAGAACCAATGGAGAAACTAAGAACACAGAACATACCAGAACTGAGGAGTGAACAACAGCTGACAGGCATGAGGTCTTTTGCATAGAGATGCAGGGGATCTTGGGATATTGTTCTCCTTTCTCACCCTAACTTAACAAGGAAGTCCTCCCAAGGCATTTTTGCCCTGTCTTCTCCAAGACTCTCTCCCATACATACACACTTGCAGATGGGAGAGACCATGCCATCTATATATGGTCAAACAGTACTTCCAGTGACCCCTCTTTACCCTCTTATGTCTGAGAGAGTTTCTTAACGGCTTTCCTCAGAACCACAAAGCCAGAGCTTTAATTCCTGACCTATTTCCAAAGCTCAGCAAAAGCCAGCACAGATGTATGTTCACCACAGAAACATCCTGTGATTTTGTAAAGCAATTTTAAAAAAAGAAATAAATATGAAGTTGCAAGGCTAAGCACTCTGAAAGCTCTTGGATCAAAAATGTCATTAGGAAAAAAAATAGTTATTGTTTGGTTTAATGTTTTCCATTTTAAAAGAAAGTGATTTTCGTTAGATGAAAGAGCTTAATGGTTTGAACAAAAATCTAAGGGTTTCAAACCAGCATGAGTGTAGCATTTGATAACTAAATATTTCCTAAGCTCATGGAGGGGCAGAAAACCCACACAGCACAGGACATCCCTCAGGTCCAACACCTTCCTGTCTCACTTCTGCCAAGAGGGCTTGAGACATACCTTGCAGACAAGCACAGGTTCCTAAATTCAGGGTAGATCAAGTTGCTATTCTCAAAGTCCCACTTTTTGGCTGGCCACTCCTGGATCAATCATTTCCCAGGATTAAGAAATTAATTCATCCATTTTCTCGAGTCATATAAATATTTTCCTGCCTTGACAATATTGGACTGTAAAGATTTTTTTCCAGAGCTGAATATCTTACTCAACCCTGCCAAGTAACAAACATACTTTTCAGGGCTTTTTAGCTCTCTTATATAACTGTCTTCCACAAATGCCAGACATCAAAGACTAATGTTGCCTGACGAGGCATAATTGACACAATGACAACCAAGTATCTCATATCATCATTTAATCTTTCTTTAAGAAGCGTGGCAACCTTTCCAGCTATTAACATTTCCTTTAAACATTTCCCTTTAAACTCAGTGAAATTAATTTTAAAACTGACAGTTTAGTATAATGAAGCATTTGCTGTAATGTCTTTTTCTCATTTTGCTCCTAATCGGCTTCCATAATTTGCATTTAATTCAGATTATCAACATACCACTACTACAAAGGGGAGAAAATTGCACAGTTTGACTGTAAAAGATTTGAAATACTGCTGAAAACCTAGCAGGTAAAATATGAATGCACAAAAAAATCAGAAAGTTCTCACACCCAGCATGAGAAAGTGGACATGACTATATTGGAAGTTCCCAAAAATCTTGGTCTCCTTCTTTCACATACTATATAGAAGAGTATGCCAAACCCTAGACAAACATTCCCACTTCAGGGGGGAGGAAGTAAACCACATGCCTTCCATAAATAGCACTCTTCTCCCTTAAGTAAACCCTGTGCATTCAGCCTGTGACTATGCTACAGTTTAAATATTTTGCTAATCTTATGCTATATTTTCAGCACAGCAAAAACCAACACTGCAAAACATCTGCCCCCAAGTTATAAGTGGGAGTGCTCAAGAGGCAGCTTTTTTTTTCTCTTTAGGAAAAGGGGTGCCCTTGCTAGGAATGCAGCCCAATTCATCCTAGGTCATCTGGAATGGCTCGGCTCAAAGGTCCCTATTTACCTATTTATTTTTTATTTCTTAGCTATTTACCCACAGCTAAGAAATTGCCCAGCTATGCTGCCTTTATAATGAAGCTGGCTTACCCTGCACAAGGGAAAGAGAGAGAATAGCATCAAAAGAATCAGTCTTACTGGGACTTTTAAATGAGAAATCAGCTGAGCAAGCCACTAGCCAAGGAAAGACGAGGAGGTTCCCTTGCACCCATAATACGATTTAATTAATTAAGGCACATACCAGAAGCTATTTGAGTGCAAAGACACAACTCGACTGAAACAACAGACTGGTCCAGAGTTGCTCACCAGACTCAGGTTGGCTGCAGCTGGGAAGACACAGGCATCAGGAAAGGCCACACTTGGTCTGCTACAGAAAAAGCAGACATCTTCTCCCTTTAAACTTTGCATTGCCTCACGGTACCCTCAGCCATGGAGTGGACCAAAGACCAAAGGACACTGACAAGAAATCAGCACCCACTCAGCCTTCCTCTAACTCTGACCCACTGAGTGAACAAATTCACACTTTGCATCTTTGGACAGCTCACTCTGGAGGCTGTATATCATATATGTCTTCTTTTCCATTCTCTCATCAGCAAAATATCACTCTTGCTTTTAAACCTCGATGATGGGGAGATTAAAAGCAGGGAAATAGTGAGATTACAATGGCAAATACACCAAGCCTGACCTTTCAGTATAGGAATTCTGGGTTGCAAAAAGCAGGCTCTGGGCAATGCAGTGTAAAGAGGAAGAAGCAGAGATAATCAGATAGGTCAACAACAACAGCAACAACAGCAACAACAGCAACAACAACAAAAATAAAGGAGGGGAGGAAAAACCCCAACCACACCTCTGAATAACTAAATTAAAAGAGTGAAAATTGTCATCTTTTGATCTGTCTCTATCACACACAGCTATCAACGATCAAGCTTGCTTAAAAACTGTCGTGTTTAAAATAATTCTCTCAACTCCTTATTTGCATTGGAGGAGGATTCAGCAATATGGTACACACAGATTCTTCTTTCAGTATTTTGCTTCTCAGAAAATGGCTAGAAATTTAGTACCTAGAAAATAAAAGCTGAGTCAGAGCTGATCGTATCATAACTGAAAGATAGCTTGATATTTAAAAAAAAATTAGGAAAACAACTGCAAAATAACCCCCCCCCAAAAAAAAAAAAAAAAAAAAAAAACACGAAAAACCCAAACCAAAACCAAATACACCACATAAGTAAAGCCTCCTGCAAATACTGCTGGCAAATTATCATTTACAAGTTGGCTACCTTGGCTATCTCAGATTTCTAAACCTCAGCAGCCAACCTGGGCTCCCACCACATTTGTCATCATGGATTACACAGAACAATTTTCACTTTACCCTAGTAATATTTCACTTAGGGTCACAAAGGATATCACTTCCCTCTACCTTCTTCACCAACTTTCCCTTAAAGGAGGGGAAGAAAATTTAAAGCATAAAATAGCTATTTGGAGACCAGGAATGTAAGGACTTTGCTAGAGCTAACTGATCTGAACTCATTCTTTGCGTTTCCTACCACAGGTAGCTGCCATGGCTGCACAAATCTTTCCCAGGGTAGGAGGCATTCCTGGGTTTCTCATTTAAAGGCTCTGACTGCCCCCTCTGAAATGACCTGGGTCTTTCTTTAAAAAATAAAAATCAATCTTTCAGTGGTTTTGATACATGCTGATAAGGCAGAGCCCAGAACAGATCTAGAAGGGCACACTGCAAGTCAAATTCTTCATACATTTTAATTACAGTTTACACAAAGTGAAAGGCAGGTTAATAAGCTCAGTTTATTAAAAAAAATTAATAAGAAATGGCATTCTTGTATGGAAGAACAGGGGACTTAGCCTTCAGAGGGCTGATCAGAAAATATATATTACATCCAAGAGTCACCTATAGTCCTTAGCTGGGAAAGAGGAGAGAACAAAAGGGGCAGGGAATGGAGAAAGGAACAAGGGACCTTATTTAATAAAAACCTTTTAAAGATAAGTGTTTCTCATTAAACTGGTCCCTCTATACCAGAGCAGCAGATTCAAAAGGTTTTCTCCCATGTGAAGTTTCTCAAGAACATTGAACACACACAAATCTGCCGACAGAGGAAGCAGAAGAAAAGCATTTCAAGCAGCAAAGCTCGAAGAGCAGACAACTGGTGCCACTTCCAGATAGCAAGGAAGCACTTTCCCAAGAGACCCGTGGCCACCCATATTTAATGTGGGTAACTGAGAACATTCTCCATTCTGGCCCATGTGAGACCCACCACCAGAGCTGCTCACTCAAAGCACTGGGTGGCCCTGAATGCTTTTAAATGGAAAACATGAACATGGAGATCTGGGTGGTGTTCTGTGTGCAGTGGCCTGAGAAGGAGGGGGAGGCGGGCCTGTCCCCTGCCAAACCCTGAGTCACAGCCCCGTGCCAGGGAATCCCATGCAGAGCCCTGTGCATTGAGGTGCTGGGCTGAGCATAAAGGAAACACCACCCCAAACCTCCTGGATACACTACTAAATTACCCTGCTGTGACACATCCTTTCTTATGTCATGTTTTGGATACCTTAAGTGTGACACTACTGTTTTCGGTAAGCGGAGAGCGTGAGAAAGGCACTGTGAGCCCAGCTTACTCTACGTCCTTTTCCTCACCCCATCCTCACAGCTCCACGTCCAGGGTTATTCATCACAGGTTTCCACCTGTCCCTTGGAAGTTGCAGTGCCTGCAGTTCTTCATTCTAAATTTACCTCTGTATGTGCAGCGGGGAGTATTAACACATGATCTGGTGTATGATTAAAAAGGGATTACTTTTTTCCCACCAAACAGGGTGAAAGGGAAATTATAAAGTTGCACCCAGAAGGATATCATTTCCAAGATAGACACCTTCAGTTTTAAAAAACCCTACGAGGTTCTAATTTATTAATGAATAGCTGCTGTCTTTGTAACTTTGTCATACTTATTCCATTACTGTATGACACTTCCTATTGTCACTGCTTGAATTTTTAAACACTTCCACATGACTAGCGCTAATCTCCATGTTTCATGGAGGGCTGCGAATAAAAGGATAGAGATGCATGAGTGTATAAGAACGATTATAGCTAAATGTGCTCTAAAACCTGCTCTTAACATCTCTCAATATCTAGCATTTTTCCCTTCCCCTAATTCCCAGCATCTGAAAGGAAAAGAAAAATGAAGGAAAGATATCTTTCCCCTTTATTTTGGGCTTGAATGGGATTTATTCCTGACTAAGAGAGAAAAAGAGAACTTCTCAAAGCAAAAGGTTCCCAGAACAGGATGCAAAATGCAGGACTCTTGTGTGAAATAAACCTTGGCAAGCAAACATCAAGCTTTGTATCTTGATTTTTCTTTCAGAACATCTTGTAGAACTGGTACAACAAGCTATTGTGAACAGCTGCTTTGAAGATAGAACCTGGCAATAAACAACCTCATATTTAAACACAGGTCTACATTCACCTAGACAGTCTTTTATTTGTTTATTCCCAGGATTTCAACACCTCTTTTACCCTGATTCTCTGTACCACAGATTTCCAGCAGGTAAGTACATAGACCTTATGCATTTTAAAGCATAATTTATACACCTTTTTAGACTCATATTTTCTTAAAATCCTCCTATCCACACCTTTTAAGAACCCTCAAAGAACAATACTGACTCTCCACTTCCCTCCCAGCCTGCTCCATTGGGTCTGTTTCCCATCCCCAGACTAGGTCTTAGGTGGTTATTGCTAGCCCATGTAATTCCACACGCACTACCTTAAATACATAAATGTGAGCAGAAAATTTTCTTTAAATTCTATGAAATTTATACCTTTACTGTAAAGATCACCATGGTAAACAGGGACAAATGACCCTGACTGTTGCTTAAATGCATGTATTTTGTGCAATCAACATTGGTTTTCACTGCCTCATTCCAATAGCACTTGTTCTGTGTGCACTGTGTTCACATGGGAAGCCCTTGATCAGTTTAACAATTTGCAAGTACCTCTTGCACATGGTGTATTGAGTGAAGAAATATTCTCTACTTTACTGTGGTCCTCTATGTTTACCCTCTAGGTAAATGGAGCTCAGCTTATTTTGCATTTCTGTCTTCTCTAATAGAGAGGACCTGCATTCCAGTAGCTCTGCTTTAAACCAGATGAAAAGAGGCAGTAGCAAGCATCACTCCTAATCAGTCAAGGGCACACCAAGAGAGCTCACTGATGAAGAGAGTAGGTTTCGATTAGATGTTAGGAAGAACTTCGGTATTCAGAGAATGGTGAGGCACTGGCACAGGTTGCACAGAGAAGCTGTAGATGCTCCATCCATGGAAGTGTTCCAGGACACCACCTCGTCTAGTGAAAGCTGCCCCTGCTCACAACAGGAGAGTCTAGATGATCTTTAAGGGGCCTTCCAAACCAAGCCAGTTTGTAATTCTGTATCTGAAAGACTTGCATGGCATACCTGCTTCAAAGATAGGCTAACATATCTGCTAAAAGACACTGTTTAGTTGTTTGGATATTAATCTAAGAGCAATCCTGAGCTGATAACAGTTCATAAGAAATAAAGAGTTTTGGTTTTCTATGACTTCCATAACTCTCCTCACCCCAAATCCAAACTCACAGTCAACCCACTTTACTTCCAGAAAAAGTAGTATTTCTAAATTCTACTCCTAAAACTAACAGTGCTGCACATGTCAGAGCTGTCAATTTTAATGCAACTGGCATATACACTGACAATTTAACAGCAGCCCTAAAGCTATGTCCAGCTTGCATATGCACACCTATTTACATGAATTGTTACCAAAAGAATTTCAAACCATCATGAGAGCTGATTGTTCTCATGATTTCTCTTCAACATTAATGAAAAGCCTGAAAGCAAAAAAATGTTCTTCTCACCTTGAAATGACAAGGAAACTGAATATGCAGGCCAGGCTTTGAGGGCTTTTAAAGTTCAACCTGGACCTCCCAAAACAAAGTTTTCTAAACTAAAAGGCTCTCAGATCTCATCTACTGAACTCTTTCAAATACAGGACAAACTCTAAAATGTACTACTCTTCTCACTACAAAGAAAGAAATATTGTGAATCCTCCAGGCAACGCTTTCAAAATTTATTCCTTTGTGCCTTTATATTTAAATAATGACATTTGTCAAAAACTTACAATGATTGTATTTAAGACCTTTCAATTAGTTTTGGGTAACAAGATCACACTACCAGTGGTATCTTTATTCATCCCTAGGAATCCCTAGGTAAACGGTCAGAAAGAACAAAAACTCTGAAAGTCATGAGGCAACATGATCTACTTGTCCAGGGATGAAACAAGAGATCTTCTGATCATGAACCCAGTGCAGGCTGAGTTCACAATGTGAATCAATTTTCTGAATGCAGGGATTGAGCCTAAAATGGTTTGCACTGGCGTGGCCCCCTAGTATAACATAAACCAGCAACTGCCTGCTTTCTAAACCCCTCTCTCTTTGATTCCTCTACTCCAGAAAATAGTTACAGACTATTTTTTCCAAAGATATCTAATTGCCTACTGTAGCCTCAGATCAAATAAGTATTTGCATGCTTTAATTTATATCTACAAAGTTACTTCTGGGCACAAAATAAGAGCTAGACCAAAGCTAGCTTAACCAGTTTTTGAAAGCCAAATATACACCAACCAGCCTTATTTAAGCCTATTTTGCATTTGAAATCTAGTGTTGATTCACAATTTAAAAAAAAAAAAAACAAAAAAAAACCAAAAAAACCTCAAAACAGTATAGTCACAACAGAGCTGTGTTGCAAAATATAATTTGAAACATATCTGCCCATTCAATTCATGCACAATATTCAAATGCCAGGCTGATTTTTATCTCTGCCATGATAAAGGCACATGCACAAGGCAGAGGAGCTCATGAATTTGCAGGCCAGCAGGTGCTTTTGGGAATTTCCCTGATAGGCACTTCTGGCACATGGGAACCACCTTGCACTACTTCAGATTAACCATAGGTGAAAATCATGTACTGAGGCAGTAACCAACACTGAATTTATAATGAGCTCACGCCACACTAATTTGTTTTTATAGCCGCAGCCACAGTTACAGGCACTAGTGCTGAGCTGGCTCCTCTCCTCCTCCTGTTATTTTAATATTCACATCCTTCCACCTGTTCCCATCTGTTCCATGGGGTGAAAACACATTGCACAGTTGTAGATAAATTTTGTCACATTTGCCTTTCCATATTTTGACAGTGCAACAAAGTGGAATTATCCTACATAAGAAATACCACCAACTCTACACTTACCACACAGAGATCTGCCAGCCTCCTTTTCCTCCCTGCAAGGCTATGAGCAGCAGTAAGAGCACACTGCCCTTGCCTGATGAGGTTACTCCCTAAAGTTTAAGCAACAATAAATAAACAATCAGGATTGCCACACAAACTCTGTGAAGTTTATATACATCTCAGCAAGTTTGAGGATCTGTAATCCTTAAGATGTTTTAAGCTTCTAACATTTTCCTGAACTCAAAGATTAATATCTGTTCTAACTTTCTTCATTCAATTCTACTTTTTGAGTTATCAAAGTTCGTAAGAATCCCTATCAGTCCATCTATAAGCTACTGAAACATTCCTCTGATCCCAAATGACAGGCAGCCTATGGTATATTTTATCAGAACTTTTCAAGTTAATTTTTTGCCTTTCCTTTATTCTTTCACTTTTCCGTACTCCCTGGTTACTTTATACTTTGTCTTCAGTTTCTACTCTTTTTGTTTTTCCTCACACAGTATTTTTGTTCTTTTTTTCAGAAACCTGTGCTCTGTTCCCATCTCCTACATCTATATTAATGTCTCTCCTACAGACCAGAGCTGAGCAGATAAGATGAAGGTAAGATCTAGAGCTAACATTGTACAAATGGATTTCAGGTAAAGAAAATAATTTTTCTATTACTAACAGCAACATTGTATAGAATGCACACATGATTAGAGAACTTTTTAATAGGGAAAAAAGTGACTTCCTTTTGTGTTGAAGTTATTCTTACATAAGATTCTGCTCTTAAGTGGATTTTGAGACATTAAATATAATATAATTTCAGAGAAATTTCACAAAATACTAGTTATGCTTAATCATGTGAGTCTCTTTTATTTTTAAGTTGTCTAATAGTTAGTATTTTTCCTCCTTACTTCATCTATTAGAAAAGACATGGTGTTACCATCACCCAATACCAGTTTGCACTTGTATAGTATTTAAGTTGCAAGTTTATATGTTGATTTTCTGATATACTGCCAGTGATATGTCTTCCCTGGGCTGTAGAAGTAAGATCCTGGATCTCCAAAGAGTGCAATGTGAACTACCATTAGTTCCAAATGTTCTTAATGATCTTGACAAACCAAGGGGTTTGAGAAAGCACAGATCTAAATCTACAAAACTAGAAGTCTGTCAAAAGGTGGCCTGCTGCATGGACAGCAAATTAAAGTGATCAATACCAGTGTCTGGTACTGGATTCCCAGTAACCAGACATTCTGTATCCTTTCCATCATCAATAAACAGAAATTAAAAAGTCACAGAATTGATAGGGTTGAAAGGGACCTCTGGAGATCATCTTGTCCACTCCCCCCAAATGTCGACTTCATCTGCAAATTTGGATACCAAAATATTTTAATTAGGTGTTCAAATATGGGATAGTATGGATGTTGGCAGAGAAGCTTTTTAGAGTTTGGAAGTTTTACACTCTTAGTAATTTTGGTGAAGTGCCAGGGAAAATAATGATTACAAAAGAAGACTGTTCTTTTGCAGGTGCCAACTGTACTTCTTTGAGTTACAGAGAACCATCTGGTCATCTGGGTTTGACGCTGTCATGATGTGCTGTGATATCATTAGACTGCTTAGCTTGATGCATGAGAAGCATACAAATTTAAGGTAAATCAAAACATGCCTCATATACACATATTTTTGATGTCCAACTATGCGTTACTTTGGGGGTTGAAAGTTAAGGATTAATTTCATATTGAGTGAAGCCAAGGCAAAACATTCTCAGTCCAACAACATCTGAAACAACAAAGGTAGATTTAGAAGTGATCTTCAGACTTTTTATTTTAACCAAAAAAAAAAAAAAAAAAAAATCAACAAAACAAAACACAAAACAAAACAAACCCTCAATAAAATTTTGCTCAAACATGTTTATCTACTTCCACTGGAATTCCTCTCCATCTCTCTCCACACAAAGCTCTCGCAATCCCCTCTTCTCAAAACACAATTTCAGCATCAGCTACCAGTGTTTTGCTCCTGGATGTAAGAAATTAGCTTTTTACAGCAAGAAGAATCATTCACTGGCACAACCTCTCCAGGGACATGACAGAGTCCACATTGCTGGAGGTTTTCAAGATGCAAGTAGACAGGGTGCTAGATAATCTGACCTACCCTTGTCACGAAAGAAATAACATCACCTCCATCTAATATCTAAAGTAGCCAGTGAGAGCATCTTTCCCCTAATTTGTATTTTAGAAATCACAAAAAACAGAAGAGCAGTATATAACCAGAAAGACTTGAAAACATACTTCAAAAGAACTTTTTTACAGAGGCACAAGGGTTTTTTTTCCACAATATTTACCATGAAGCAACAGGCAAAACAGAATTATGTATTTGAAGAATAACATATTTTTAAGCAGCAAGAAGTAAATCACCTAGAATGTGTATACCTCCAAGGAAGATTCTACTATACAAGATAATCACTGCACATTACTGATGCTGTGCAACTTCCAACTACTCCTCTTCCAAAGGTAAGCAAAAAAAAATATAGTTCAAGATGGTGGCAGGCAGTGATTTGAAGCTTATTTTGTACTTTCGTCTCCTTTTCCTCTATCCACCTTCTTTTCATCCAAAGTCAAATTTTCCCGTAAAACAATTGGTGCTTGCCCAGGAAACATTGTAAAAAGCTTTTAAATGGGTATGTCATGACCATGAGATAACTCCTAAGGAAAAAGAACAGAAAGCACCTCACAATCCCAACTAAGGCCAGCATGCTTCTAAATCAATGTCAAGGTTATTACATATGTCAGAAACCATACGTAGAGTTCTTTTGATATTGAAAAAATAGTTTGCATCAAATGAGCTGGAAACAACAGTCATTTTATTTTTTTCATGTTACTACTTGTCTACATCATTCTGTGTATTTGATGCATAAGAAGTGTAATAAGTAAATGTTTAATGAAAGTTTAAAATGAGGAGTTCTGTGTCTTGCAGGCAAGATAGTTATTTATTATTTTTTAGAAAGAATTTATTCCAGGATGTTGACTTCAGTTCAATGATTCCTCCTCTGCCCCTTTCACTCTGCCCCTTTCACACTTCAGGAGAGATGATATGTGTGGAAAAGAAAGGAAAAAGACTGTCTTTGAAAACACAGAGACCGTGGGGACAAAACTATCAAAGATATATAAATATGAAATAAAGATAATAGAATTTTTAAATTACTACTGCAAATAATAAGCAGAGGGAAACATTAAGAGGTCAGCAGCTAAAAACAACTGCCATGCTAATTAATGTTAGAGTTATGGTTACAAGGGCAACAATAGCTCCCCTAACTTTTCTTCTTTAAGTGTATTTATTATTTGCACTGTAAACCCTTTCTTTTTAGTAACTTGGAAACTTAAGCATCTCTATTGGCACAAAGCACCTCTGAGCACTGCAGGATTCTTTGGGAATCCTGCATGTTGAGCACGAGTTACCAGACTCGCTACACACATTTTTACCTTCTCAAGGGTTTACAATGTTAAACTGTTTTAAAAGCTAGAGCTCCATATCTTTCTTTTTAACATTCATTGCATATTTCTAGCAATTGGAAGTCCCTAAAAACTTGTTCTCTCAAGCATCGTTGTCCCAGGACCAAAAGGACACATACTTCCATCTATACAGTCACCCTTGAAATCAATGAGCAATGCAAAGCTTGCTCCCAATAGAGATTAAACAAACCACACGAGTTTGTTCAGACCAAGTCTGGGAACAGAAACCAGGTCTTTTGCATGACTGCATGATGCATTACTGAAAGGTTACTATGCTGACCTTTGGTCTTGGTCACAAAACATTACTGATAAATCATTTTGATTAATATATTCTGTTTGGGTTTTGCTTTAAGGCTTGGCCTGCTGTTTATTTAAATGATTCTCAGGTATTCCTGCCCTTGTACTCACCAGTGCCTATTTGCACTGTCTGGTGAGGAAGAGTTGCATTAAATCTCAGAGGAGGTGCAATCTTTAGAATTATCTTAGGCTGAAAATTGAATTGAACAAACAAGAAGCACTCCTGCCACACTGCTTGGATGATTTGCAAAATAACCTTAATAAATAAGGGACAGAGAGAAGCAGCAACATGTGCATAGAGTTGTCTTTCCCTAAGATTTCCCAAAAGCAGCCTGAAGAAGGCCCACTGTGGGGAGTGGAAGCTGGTGCACACTGATGAGGAACGCTTGAGTGGAATAAAGTTAGGCTAATCATAAGGCTGTAAAATATGTACTACACGGAGGCAGAAATCAGAGCATTGATTTTACTGAGCTGAGTGTGAACCAAAGAAATCTAGACATAAAACTGAAAATTTCTTGAGAATTTCACATTGTGTGATCACACAAAGAACTAAGATTCACTAAAACGGAGAGTCTCAAGTTTTTTCATTTAATTAAATCACCCCAATACTATCTTAGTGCTCTGCTGATAATTACAAAAATATTTCAGACTTGTTTTAAAGACCATTTGTGAAAATATGAATTGGGGTTTTTTGTTGTTTTGCAAAATCATATTAGAGCCAGGATTATGATCCAAATACCATCACTGCTTTGTATTCAGACAAAAAATATGAACAAAAATTTTCTACACAAGAAAATATTAATTAAAAATAGCTTTCAAAAAGGTAATAGAAAAAATATTGGCAGCTGTCCTACAGCATCAGAAATACACATGAACCAAATACTTCCTAAGGACTGCTTACTGTAACTGCCAACTACAACCATAAATATATGACCTCATTCATAAAAGTATGATCGCAAAGCTCATGCCCTGTATCTACTTTCTTTAAATTAGCTGACATTAAGGACAGATTCCAGATCTGAGGAAGCCAACCAAGCTTTGAAATGTTTGCAATGCTGCACTAGAAGCTGTTTTGATTTTTACCACCAGGCTGCTAAATAAATTCTAATCTCACCATCAATTATGAAAGATTCTTATAACAACCTTGATTTTACAAAATTAGGTTATCTTCCAGCCTGTGGACATTTTCCTGTTGCATTCTGGGTTAATCCACGTGTAGGGCTCACTTCTGTCAGAATGACAAAAACCAATTGATTTTGTTTCATGGTATATCCTTATCAATGCTCTCTGCTGCTCTTAGCCAGTCTTTGACTGATAGGGTGTTAGAGGAAAGGTCCATTAATTGATTTGTAAATAATTACAGCTAAGTCTTCACTTTTGACTACATATCAGTAAAGGCCTATTCTTTTTTCACTGTTGAATGCTTTTAAATAAGCTTCAGTGTCCAACTTTCAGCCACAAAATTCATTAAAATCATTAGATACTTTTAGAGTAGCACCCACTGGTGACAGCAGAGGCAAGAGTTGTCAGCATTTCTCTCATACCACTTATTGGGATGGATTAGAGGGAAAGAAAATAAATAAACAAATAGCATGCCTGGGAAACAAAAAAGGCAAATAAATTATTTCTTAAAGTGGGATTTAATTTTCAGACCTGGTGGAATTTCATCAGCTGTACAGAGTTTAAAAAAAATTCATACGCAGTACTTGGTACATGTGTTCCTACACATGCAAAGCGTAACTGTTCATTATGTGTGGCACACATGGACACAGGTAGTTTGTCCACCCATATTTCCAGCAATTTTTGAACCTGTTGACTAAATTCAAACACATTTAACAACGGACGCAGAGTCTCAAATCAGTAAGTTCCCACAGATTTTGTGAAAATAAGCAGTAGGGTATGTGCAAGGGAGACCTACTTAGCACCCCAATGGAGCAGAATTCTGAGAACAAGCTCCACAGCACTGAACACTTGAAAATTACACCCATCTAGGGAAAAAATACATAGCCAAAGAGGCTAGACAGTAGACACACACACACACACCCTGTTTTCTAGGCCCCCAAGTGAGGGGACAAAATAGCAGTCAGAACTCATGTGTCAGTCAGCATCTGCTCTCAGAAACTCAGGTTTCACTGATTTTAACAGCTCTGGGTTTAAGGTTCCCATCTTCTCCTTAGCATCTCATGCATAACAGAAAGCCCTGCACACAAGTATGAGTTTTCAGAGGAAAGTATAAACTCAAGTCTGAAAAGCAGCAATATTTTAGCAACCCTTTCATAGGCTGTTAATATATTCAAGCTGCAACGAGACCATATTAAAGTTGTCACACACACAAAGTACAAATACAATTAACTGAAGCAACTGCATCATATTTTGAGACTGCATTTCAAGTGGTCAGCCCAAGGCAAGGCAAGTTATATTTAATTCCCTGTACATAATGCCAAGAAATGAGATATATAGTCATATTGGGAAACTGCCTGTTCAGCATTATTAAACAATTGACCAGAAAACCTTCTTTATTGCTGCTTTCCAATGATAGCCACCTCCTTCACATGGTGTGTCAAGATTTCCACCTTGACAACAGAAGCGAAAGGTGCTACAAAAACTGTGCAAGTTTACCATATAATTTTTGCTCCTAATATCTGTTCCAGTTGTCAATCCATGCTTTCTACCTGATCAATATCTATGAGACTTTCAGTTCCCCCCACCTTCACTGGAAGCAACCTTCCAGAAAGAGCTTAAGCTGCAATGCACCTTAACAAAAAAATGTGTGTCACCACATGTACGTGTGTGCGTGTCAGCACACCATCAGGTTCATGTACAAAGGACAGAAATAGCAGAGATTTGTGGGTTACAGCCTCCTTCCTGTGACATTTCCCATTTTACTCCCAGCCAGTGCATGCTGAGCATCCCATCCCACACATTGAGCCATTTCAGGTACATTACTCACAGGGTAAATATATGAGTCACTCTCACAGCACATTTGCCCTAAAACTTATAAAGAGAAAATCATTAAGAAAAGAGGCCAAAATCCCCCTAGTTCTAATAGCAGAAAGCTGGAAAGCTCAAAGCTTCTCAATCTCACAGATCCAGGGGAGGCCATAGCTGGGGACAGTAACATCACACTTCTCAAAGCATGATTCCCAAAGGTCTCCCAAGGCCTAGTCTCCTCATTCATCCCATACTTGCTCAGCTACAGTGGCACCTATGGGCACTGTTCTGCTACCAAGGGAAAAGTCCATAAAAGACAGAGCAAGCCAAGCCAGAGGGAGGCTGCCAGTTACAGCCTGGCCATGTTGTATGGTCCTTGTGCCCTTGTCCCACTTGCAGGAGTCACTGGGCTGCTTCAGCAAGATTTGGGAAACGGGCAGATGTATGAAGTAGCTTCATTCCACCTGAAACACAAATAATCTCACCTTTGATGTCAGCCCTACACACGGGGAAGGTTTTCTGAGGAATACTTTGTCAGGGACAGCAGTACAACCTGCTACCCATGAAGCAAACAAACCTCTTCTCTAATGGGTATATTTTCTTGACTGAGTCACAGTAGGATTCTTGGGTATCATTAAGGACTTAATGGGAGACCCAAATATAACTTAGATAAACACACCATGAGGAAAGAAAAGCCAGCAATATGTTTCAGTTAAAACCTCTCTAACCTAAGAGTCTCCCTTTAAGCCACACAGAAAAGCCTTTAAAATCTGATAATCACTTAATAATATTTCACACTTGCTGCTTAACCTGAAAACCTCAGCTACAGCTTTTGTAAACTGTGGTATTCTTGTTCCAGATGGCTTGCAAAATAATTTATAAACAACAAAGTTCACCAGGTTCATAGCAGCTGTTTAATTCCAGCACTTTGGCCACCCAATTCAGCATAACTGAGAGCTTTCAATCAGAGAAAGTTTCTTCCTCTCATGGGGCCTTCAAACAGCACCAGAGCATGTGTTCAACATGCTCTCAGAAATTAGCCAGCCAAATAGGGAGGGTCAGTCATCTAGGCAACTCTGTAGCATACCCACAGCATGCTCACACTGCCTTTTTTCCTTTTTTTTTTTTTTAATACATAAACCTAGTTGAGAACAAGGAGGAAGATTTCCAGAGTTTAAAAAAACACCTCTGTTAAAATATACAGCTCCTACAAAACAATTCCAGTTTGCCTTAGTTCAAATGCTGGATATAATCTTTCCAGCAGGAATATACTGTAAACGCAAACATAGCATCTCACAGGGTCAGAATGGTTTTTTTTTACTGGTTTAACTAAATGTATGCTAAGTGTTATAAGAAATAGATTATGCCAAAAAGGGCCTTCTCTCTACCTGACAGATTTCCACTGCTATTTATGTTTCTTCCTCTCTGCTCTTCTTTCCTTGCTGGTGTTTACTTTGGCTCAGTTTTTCTTGTGTGCCTTCAAAACCTCCTTGTCCTGGATTGGCCTTTGGGGCACAGAGGCAAAAGGAAGAGATATTGCTTCACAGTCACTTTAAAGGTCATGCAGTCCGAACTGGACAGGAACAAATTCCAAGTCACTTTAAGCTCCTCTGATCATGGGCATAGGCCACACAAAGTATTCTGGAAACAGCATGACAACATTAAGGTTGCATTAAACCCAATAAAATATACCCTGCCTGTCAACATAGATGATTAGCCCAGGCTCAGTGCCCCATGAATCACAGACATATGGTTTCCAGGAGGCTCAGGATAAACAGAGCAGGATGGAGGCATGCCCTAAGTATTAAATACGTCTGATGTCTGCAAAGGGTGTCAGGGCATCAGCACATTCAGTCAGTCCAGGACAGCAGCCCTTGGTGTATCTCATAATTTCAGCTTGTGAGAAGGAGGCAACTTGTCTCCTGAGGAGCCTAGTCCTAGCTTGGTAAGCTTTTTACAAATTAGGGCTGATTTGAGCTTGTTTGCTGGCCACTGCTGATAAGATGCAGCATGCTGTGGACTGTGGATGTGTTTTCTTGCTTCGGCTTACACCAGCACACTGAGCCTGAAGGGTTGACTGGCAAGAATAAGGTGCTTGTGGTGGAGGAGACCACCTCTAGGCAAGAATGCAACTGAGAAAAGTGTTCCTTGAAAAAACATTCAGCAGTCCACAACTCCTGGAGCAACAAACAAAGCCAGTCTGACGCTGAGGTTTGTTTACCATCTCAGTAACCAATAGCCAGTTAATGCTGGATTCTTCTCCAAGGCATTCTCCTCCTCCCACAAATCCTGTGGTTTCCACAGCATACACAAATTTGTCAAAAAGAAAATAGCACTGTTTTGCTTTATGCTGTTTAAACATTATTTGTACTGAGCTATTGTATAAACATTGGTTAAGAACTAACTGGGGGATTTTTATGGGTCTATGTCCTGCACCCAATTGCCAGGAACTATCAGTGTGTTGAGGAGAAAAAAGATTCCTTTAGTTTTGACACACAGCAGAGGTTTTTAAGTAAAGCAGACAACTGAAACAATTACAAGATCTCCAATATTTCAAGGAAATTTTCAGTACAAGAAGGGTCTGCTGGCTGTCTCAGTAGTGCCCAGTAACCTTAAAAAAAACTCCACAGGCAATAAGTTCTGCCAGCAGAAGTAATTTAAGCACCACACTGCAATAAAACAGTGTCGTAGAAGCTGGAGGGCAACACAATCAGGTACCAAGCCCACAGAAGAATCCCAAACTGCAGAAGCAACCCTTCCAGCTTGTGGAAACAGCCCAAAGGTCTCCATGACACCTGATACTTCTGTGTTGTTGTTGTCGTTGTTGAGCTCTCAAGGAAAGGTTGCTCCACTGGGGCTTTCCCACACCACATCAATAACCAGCTACAGATTTGGACAATGGGAGCAATTTGAAGCTGGACAAATTGAAGGAGCCAAAAGCTTCTCTGGCATAAAGTCAAAGTTTGATGAGCTGTATTTAACAGCCTTAGAATCTGGGGGGTAATTAATAAGTAATTTAATAATAAAAAGGAAAGAGAAGGAAGGGCAGAAGGAAAGATTCTGCAAAGAAGCATAACTCTCAGGAGCCCTGGAAAGGTTTCCTAATAGGACAGTGAGGGCAAGAGAATACAGTCAGGCACTGTCAGACAGACAGTTCTCAAGCATTCTGGGATTTTAATCCTACTACTGCTTGATGGTCAGTAAATTCCCTTTTTCAGGTGCAAACTCTATTTTAACCCTTTGTCCAGGAAAGTTATAATTCCTTTCTATTTAAAATATAATTAAACCAGAAAATGCAGAAGTGTCTAGGGATACAAAGAACAAAAAGCTGTGTGGGTTTAAAAAACATAAAAGTCCATCTAGTCAGGGGTCAATTACAAGAAATCTGGTTGTCGATTAGCATCTTGTGTAGTAAGATCAAAACCAACAATTCTGGTATCTGGTTATCTAGATAGTAATAAGAGTTAAATCTGCATTCATGGAACAATAAAGTCCTAATTTTAAGCACATTTGCTGCTCTGTTGTAGGCTTGGACTTATGCTTGAACACAATCCCAAATCAGCAGATTTTCAGACTGACATCTAAAATTACACAGAACATAATTTTATTATCATAATAGGTTTTTCACCCCCTTTTGCTCAAACTGAGACAGGTTGAATTTAACTTTTTGCACAGCACTAAATATGAAGGGATAGGATTAGGGGTTTTAGGAAGGAAGGAAGGAA